>RHPI01003330.1:626079-683218 GCA_009103225.1 Chlorokybus atmophyticus
GTTGTTCTAGTGCGCGGGCACCCCCCCCTCCCCCGCGCCGCGGCGCTCTCGCGCGCACGCAGACGCACACGCAGACTGACATGCACATGCACACGCGCACAATAAAAGTCTGGGCCCCGCACTGCAGGTCCCTTGCCTCTGCGGATATGTGCTGCACGACTGTCCGTAGGCGATGTTCGGAAAGACCCAGATTGCCAGCAACAACATATACCAATGCAGGAATGAAAAACAGATCTGCTTCATTGGGGTCCGACGTACGAGCCGAGTGGCGAAGGAGGCCCTCGTAGACATACCTCCATGCGCTGCATATACGCAAACTGCCATCAGCTGGTGCACGACGACAACCACACGCCGACGTCAATATGTGGCAACACATACTGTTCTCCATACCATTGACTGACAGCTTCGAAGATTGTGCTTGACCAGGCATTGACTTTCAGGACATCACATCACTATATAGGCATTGCAAAGCCAGCATACTACACCTGTAAATCTTGCCGCTTGCCTCCCATAGAGTGGGCCCATTCCTATCTGTCTCTGCAAAATGCCATGCCAGCAGTGGTGCTGGCAGCTCGTAGATGTAGATGAGTGGGCGTTTTCGGGACAGTGCGGGGGCAGGCAATGGGAGCGAGCAGTCAACCCCATATCGGCCGTCACGGCAGGAGCAAAATCCGCGCGAACATTTACCTGCTTTGGAACACCTGTCCACATGCCAGCAACCTTGAGCATGTGACAAACATTCACACCGCGCCGTAGCATTGCCAACAGCTTTAGCGTGTACTTGTTCAAGCAGTAGTCAACTTTTCGGTTGCAACCTGGCCCCCAAAACCCGGCAAAGCATGAGCAAGTGCCATTCTGCACAGTGAAAGTGCACGTCATCAGTGGCATGACACCCAGGCTTGTACTAACAACCATGCCCAACATGCTGGAACAGTAATAAGCATACCTTTCCGCAAACGCCTCTGCCCATACAACTGTTAGGGCACTGATCGGCATTTGCAAGCATCTCACTGACAAGTAACTCAACACTCATGTTGTTATGTATAGGCCGCCTGCGCAACTGGAACGTCAACTCCTGCAGGTTGGCGGGTGGGAAGGGCAGCGTGCTTGCTGTATTGGAGACTAGCGAAGCACTGTCCTGGCTTCTCTCATGATTCGTGTAACAGAAGGACGCGGGCGTGTCTGACTTCCTGTCCACTGGTCTTCCAGCGGCCACGCACTGGGCATGGCACTCGCATGGCATGAGCATCACCCCAGGGCTGCACGGGATGCTCGTGAGAACTCGCGGTGGTTGGCTGGTGTCGTTGATTGCACATGCCGGCATGAGCAGAGTCTCACATAGACTGCCGACCCAGTTATACGGACAATCGCACCGGCCTTCTGCCAAGTTACAGACACCTTGTCCACAACCACCTGAACAACCATCACTGGTCCGACAACAACAGAAGGTGAGTGCATGCTGCAGTACAATTGTTACTGGTTGAAATCCTCAGGCATGTAACATTGCATCTGTGCTTGAAGGGTTTAGAGATGGCAGCAGAGCATGCAGTTGTTGGTGGCTGATATTTGACGACTTCAATGAGAGCACTGGTTGTTGCAAGCGTCACATGCAAGGCACAATAAGGCGCTTACTTGAGCAGGCGTAGTCGCGCTGTAGTTGAATCAAAGGCAAAGTTGCCATGCGGACGCTGCATTACCACAGCAGGAGGGTTGGACGGCTTGCCAATAGCTTGGCTGGCCACAGCCAGTGCATGGACCTTCAAGGCGGCCAACAGGAGCCATGGTAGCAACAGCAGGAGTAAAGACATCCATGTTCGGGGCTTCATCCGTCACATTGTCTCTACAAACCCTCCCGTCACAACCAGCACGCTCGATGTATGTTGGGCTTGTCTGCGTTGCCAATCTGATAGACTGCAACGCGACGCCGGCAAGCTTTCAGCCAGCTACACTACTAGACAATCACGCCGCACTAGACAAAAGCAAGGGTACATCTGCCACCGGCAGCCAGCTGGAAGCAACGGCTCTAGCCAAGCAGCTGAACGTCCCATCAGACTTGGCGATGTGACGCATTCCGCATGCTGATGTGACTACTGTAGCATGCAATCAAGCGAGTGAATGACCGATTTACTGTATACTACTGAATGGAGCGGCATTGCAAGCTGTTCATTGCAACCATATAGCCATCCTTACGTTGCCGCCATGCTCACCGCCGCTGCAGCATGCTTGCGAAACTGTACAACACTGCCACACTGCGACAGCACACTTATGACCGAGCACGCCAGTACAGTGCATGCAGACACGCCAGTAGCTCATGCAAGTGTTGCCAGTAGCGTCTATTGGTACAAAGCATGGCAAGTGCATCGTATCTGGATTACGGCAAGCCCGTGGCGTTTTCCACGCGAGGTTGTTGATGCTTGCGGCGATTCCGCCACGTGCTGGTGTACGGACATGCTGCGTATCATCCTGGGTGAGTAAGCCTCACACAACCCTACAAGTCGCAAGTACACAGCTGCCAATCATAGTCATTGTGTCTAGCCAACATGCTTACAGCCAAGGTGAGCCTAGCAACCAACTCTTCAGGAGTTTAGAGCTC
Organism: Chlorokybus atmophyticus; assembly: GCA_009103225.1. Taxonomy (NCBI): domain Eukaryota; kingdom Viridiplantae; phylum Streptophyta; class Chlorokybophyceae; order Chlorokybales; family Chlorokybaceae; genus Chlorokybus; species Chlorokybus atmophyticus. The sequence goes on from RHPI01003330.1 coordinate 628,673, forward strand.
GCAGTGAGCCTTGCGTAGTACCGCTGTGCGGGCTTCAGCAGAGTCGGCAAGGGGTTTTGTTGAGGGCCTTGTCTGTGTGCTCAAAGCATCCACGATTGTGCAATGCTATCAGCAGTGGCAGCTTTCACCTGCTTTGGGCCACTACCGCTGAATTTAGACGGACCAACTTGAACTGAGAACCAATTCAGCTTAGTTGGTGAGTGGCTTGCTTGCTTGTGGACAAGCAAAATAGTCGTCGGGCTGCGCAGTGTCTGTTGCGTGATAGTCGCGGAAAACTGCACGCCATGCTTGCTTTCTGTTACCATTCAGCTCAGCCCAAGCATTACAGATCGGGGCACGACGTTGGCTTGCGCAGTGCAATGAAATGTGCAGAAGGGCACAACGTGTGTAATACTGATGTCCAGTTTGCTTGACGAGCAGCAAGCATCTGGCTGGCATGCCCTCTAAGGGCGACATTGGGCGTTCAGCATGCGGGATGGCAATGACGGCTCCAATGCAGTCTGGCAGGACAGGGAGATAAGGCAAGCATTGGTTGGGTTTCATCCTTTTCACATGCAATCTAATGCCACAAGTCAATGACGACGAGTCGTGACCGTCGCTTCGTTTAGAACTGGATGTCAGTTGCTGACAAGCATACACGAGATTTGTCGCACCTGCTCGCATCAACAAGACGATTTCATGGTGTTTGCTTCTCTGTCGGGCATGATACTGATGGCTGTGTATATGTTGATGTTGGTGATGGTGGCAGGTTTGACGTGCCAGCGAAGGAGTTGGAGTTGAGGAGAGGAGAGGTTCTCATTGACAGGTGAGCCCAAAAAGCCACAACAGTCGTGCAGTCCCTTCGCAACCTTCATGCTTTGACTAAGGAAATGTGGCATGACGCAGCATAGATGGGATTGAGGATACTAAAGGCAACAATGGGGACAAAGGAGACTTCTTGATCAGCAACTTGAGGCTGGTACTTGTGGTTTCCTGTGCGCCTGCTAGTGTAGACCTAGGCGCTTTGTCCCTTACTCTTCATTGTTCCAACATGACCTGATAGATATGGATCAGCCAGCGCAACCGCAAAACGAACCTCAGCATCGGGTACAACCCAGTGCTGTCCATCAATGTGCGCACGGCCACCTCTCGATTGCGAGGCTCAACACAGGTACCATGCCCCAGTGCAAGCCTTTTTGCTGCTGCCCCTGATGCGATACACATGTGCAGCTGTATCGGATGTTGTGTCAGGATGACACTGTCATAGCTGAACATTGTGTTGAGTAGCAGCATTGCACGTTGGAAAGTGCATTCTTTTCCAACAAGGCGCCACTTGGCAGGCTTTGTATGTACTTACAAAGTTCAACGGGAGCCGCTTCGAGTTCATATTCACCAACATGACCAAAAACAATCCCCGCATGTTCTCAACAATCCAGGTGCGCAGAGTTGTCCTTCATTCCTCAATGTTTAAACAAGCCTGTACTAGAAGCAGGCTGACAGCCCCAGTTGCAATATTCACTCTTAAGCAGGCTGTCTTCAGGGCGTATGACACATCACGATTATACCGAGACCTGAAGTTGAGGGGTTCCATCATACAAGATAAAGAGCTGCGCCTGTTGCCAAAAGAGCAGACCATCAACAAGGTGACTAGCAGCTTTGTTGTTGGGTCATCATCATGGGTCATGTCGTACTAAGATACATGTGCACGCAACAGAATGTAGCCCCGCGTACATTCCAACTGTATCCGCAAAGCCACATGTGATATGTGTGTCACTGTCACTTGCTGTCTTCCCTATGTTGTGTGAGTGCTTCATATGACCTCTCTATAAATTTGTGGTAACAGGTGCTAGGCGTGTGGAATTTGTCCAGTGATCAAGGCAACCTGGGCACGTTTGTAGCAACCAATGTGCGGCTAGTGTGGTTTGCAAACCTGGCTGAGAACTTCAACGTGTCCATACCATACTTGCAGGTGGGCATGCAACACGGCAAGCACATGCTGGTAAAGTGTACCGCAGTACACAAAAGTCAGGTTACTGATGAAGCTTTGACACATGCCAGATGAAAAGCATTCGCATACGAGACTCTAAATTTGGACCTGCACTTGTCATTGAAACCACAGCACGCAGTGGCGGCTACATCTTGGGTTTCCGCGTGGACCCCCAGGTAAAGAGCACTTTGTGACTGCAAAGGCAAAAGCATGAGCTTGTTTACTAATCCTAGTGCAAACAGGAGCGAATGCATGAGGTGTTTCAGGAGGTTCAGTCGCTGTTCCAGGTGCGCATACACGAATGAACACGCACTCGTTGCAACAGGCATTACCATATTGCGGCGTGTTTAGACTGTTATGCACCAATACTTGTCAAACCCAAGTCAAAGCAAAACCTACACAAACATTGCCAACAGGTGTACTCGGTCAACCCCACTTTTGGTGTTGAGTATGCAGTGGAGGATCGCTCAGCCTCGCTGGACAAGGTGACTGTCCCGCGCCAGATGGACGATGTGGAGATTATTGATGACAGAGAGCGCGATGCGGTCATGGCCTATTATGCGGACGGTGTCAAGAACATCGACAGAGAGCCAGTCTACTGCCCTGAACTAGGATTGGCTATCGAAAGCCTTCCAGAGGACATGACGCTAGAACAGCTGTGGAATGTGCTGTAAGAAGGCGGTAAAAGTTCTGTTCGCGCGATTGGTCACAGCATAACATACACGTCTGCACTATGAATGGCCTGTGATTGTCCTAGCCAAATACACATTCTTAGCAACAGCTGATATCCGTGACAGGGGACAGTGCATTCTAGGAGCTTTGCTGCAAATACGCGAGCAACTGCATGCTGAGACCCCTTTCTTATGAGGAATACAGCACTGTGTACATCAAATGCAGGACATGCATGTGTACCACCCCGTTGGCCGAGTTAGTTGGACAGCAGGTGACACTGTTGTATATAAGGGGTATGGTACGGTGGCAGCATGCATGGTGTGGACAATGCGAATGGCATGTATCAACACAAGCATACACACGTGTGTAATCAAGTCCTTTGTTGCCACATTGGATTCTGTGCGAGTTGCATAGCCTGCACGCACAGTTGTTTGCTTAATTCCGGGCCCCTCTATTTTCTACGCAGCCGTTTTCCAGTGCACTGAGAGGTACTACGCTTGCTTTTGGTGAATCTAACCCCTTCGTTTATAACAAGTGCATGACCACCTGGACTCAGTGACATGCAGTAGCTGCTAGAAGTTAACCCACCGGCAAAACATGCTGCCATGTCCACCACATGCAAATGCCCAACTCCCAGTGTCGGTGACAGTGTTGCATATCTAACATGGCAACCCAATGGGTCCCCGCAAGTCCAATAATGTGCCAAGCTACCCTACCAGCTGTTGTTCTAGTGCGCGGGCACGCCGCAGCGCAGCCTTAGCCTCTACCAGATTTCCAGCCTTCTTGAACTGCAACGCCTGCAGTTTTGCCGCTTTGATCGCAGCTTGCAGCTTTGCAGGGTTGAGTGCTGGGGCAACCGGTTGCCTGTCGGGTACCTCCTGTTTATTTGCAACAGATGTTTGCACGTGAGGTTTTCGTGCAGCATTTGCGAGTGGTTCCAACCCAGTGTGAATGGCATCTGGGCTGACACCAAGCAATGCAGCATCTGCGGCAACTGCAGTAAAGGCTGCAGCAGCTGGGGTGTTGAGAATTTCAGCATGTGGTGGTCTGGCGGGAGGTTGTATTTGCTGCTGTTGCTGTTGTTCTGCAGAGACCGAATCCAACCCGCTGTGAATGGCATCCGGGCTGACGCCCAACAATGCAGCATCCGTCTCAACAGCTGTTTGGGCAGGTATGCCCACCGCTTCACTGTGTGAAGCTTCACTTGGAGATGGGATTGGAACCTTGATTGAGGCTTGCATGTCTTCTTCAACTTCATCAGTCAAGCCGCTGTGCAGTGCATCTGGGCTGAGGCCAAGTAGCGCAGCGTCCGTGGCGACAGCTGGCCCTGGCGCTTGCACTCTAGGCAGTGGGAACGATGACGTTCCAATCCCATCAAACCCAATGTCATCAACATCATCCTCATCTTCACCATTGCTTTCATCATATAGCTCTCCCTCGCTCGTGCGTCCCAACACAACACCCTCCTCGTCATCTTCATCAACCCAACCCAACTCGCGCAGCTCAGCAAGTGCTTCCGGATCATCCAAATCTTCCTCGGTGAGGTCAAACGGACCTGCAATATCCATGCCTGATGAGCGGGCCTTCAAAACAGAAGACTGCTTCTTCTTCGCTGCTGCCTCCACAGCAGCCTCAGCAGCAAGAACCTGCAGACAAGGGAAGAGCAACACGCTTTGAGTTGTGCGCACGCTGTGCATAATGCACTCCAGTACACACCTGTTCTTGCAACTGCTTTGCAGCCCTCAAAGCATCGCGCGCTTCGGTCGTCTTGCCTGCACGACTGAGTGACACAGCACGTAGCCTTTCTGTCTGGGCTTTCTTGCGCAACTTTTCCAATATTTCTGGTGTCATGCGCGCCTGCTTGCTTGACACTGCGGCATCTTCATCATCTTGCCAACCGATGCCCTGCACCCACGACATGTTACGCACATGTACGCCAACAACAAGAGATGAAGTACTAAATGTACCTGCAGCTCGGCAAGCAGTTCAGGGTCGTCTTCATCCACATCAGTGTCGTCATCCTCAGCACCGTTGTTCGTATCGATATTACCATCAATCGCGACATCATCACCGGCGTCCTCGTCATCGTGGACGCTGTCTGCACGTTTGGCACTCAGCAAGCAAAACAGGACATGCGATAAGGGAGCAAACAATACAATAGCCAACCATCTTGTCTCACCATCCAAGCCAAGGCCTGCAAGGTCCAATCCAGCTAAGCCAGCACTACCCGTATCAATTGCAAAGCACTCATCACACACCCGCTGAGGCCGATCACCAAGACCCATGAACTGGAGCGGCTTCTCTTTGGACGTGCATCGACTGCAGAAGAGATCTCCGCACTGCCTGCAGTGATGCTGACAGAGAAGCAATGCATCATCAGCGCAGGGTGACAGCAGATGGCAAAACTAGTTGGTCCTTGGGAGGTAAGCAAATGACGCTGCATGCAGCTTCACATAGTGCAGTTCATGCTTGAGATGAGAGGCAAGCCCCTCCAAGCATGCACATGTGGCTTGTTGGCATTTAAATGCTCATACCCGCCGCACGAGGAGGCCAAACTTCACACCACACGCGGTGCACTCGTTGCTGCTGACATCCGCCACCCAATGCCCTTTAACCTCGCTGTTGTTGCTGCTGGCGCTGCTGGCACTGCCAGTTCGCCGTGAGGACTTCATATCATATACAAACTTGCAAGCACGACTTGTACTAATCCATGGTTAGTGTCACGGGAGCAGGGCTGGCTGGTCCTGCGCACAGTAAGTCGTGTCAGCTGTGAAACACTGCGTGTACATCCAATTGGCGTTCTCTTTGCATGCTAACATTATAGTACAGCAAGCATGATGGGATAGAGCTTGCTCAGATATAGCTTGGTAACACTATCAAGTTGAAATTTGCATGCAACGCATAAAGAAGCTGACCAATACGTTGACGGCGGCGTGCAAGACGACGGAGGCACCTGGGCAGCAGCAGTGCGAGGTACGAGGCAGCCCCCCGGCAACCATCAACACGCCATGAGAAGTTTACAACCACCCTCGTGTGTTCGGCGACGATGTCACCGACACCACCACCACCACCGCCGCCGCCGCCGCCCAGCTGCACGCAACGCCTCCGTTGACATAAGCAGACGTAAGATTCTCACGTGCGCAAATCCGGCGTTAGCTTACGCATAGGCATTGGCATCTTGACGTAAGTTATGTTTATGGCACACAACGCTAGCAAACGTGCCAGTAGTAGGCTGGCCACCAGGCCAGACTAGACCAGGCTAGGGTTCTGGCCTGGTCTAGTCCGGTCCGTCTAGGCGGGCCTGGTGTTACCGGCCTAGTGGGGCGGCCTGGTAGCTGGAATGGTACGCTCAACGGCAATTAGTGGGTTGCCTGTTGTCGCTTTGCCTGTGTGCGTCTTGCCGTGAAGTCTTGTGCATGTGTGTGGCGTCGTCGTGAGCAGCATGGGTGGGCAGACTGCGGGAGGCGGAGCAACAGCAGCGGGAGTGGTCAGGTCACCTGGCCAAGCACAAGCGCAAGGAGGCGGATCTCAAGCGTCACAGCAGCCGTCTCCTCCTCAGGCTGTTGCTCAACAACAAGCACAGCAGCATTCTGCACCGTCACAGCCGCAATCGCCTGTGCAAACACAGCTGTCGCAACAGCTAGCTTCAGGGCAGCAGCAACAGCAGCCTCAACTGCCTCTGCCAGGCCAGCAGGTGGTAGTTCAGCAGCAGCAGTTAGTGTCGCCGTCTTTGCCACAGAACGGTAAGCCGCCTCAGGTCCCAGCTCAGCAGCAGCAGCAGCAGCAAATAAGACCACAGCAGCAGGTTTCTTCCAGACCTTTTGTACAGCAGAAGCAACAGCAGAGCAAGCAGCAGCTCCCCAAAGCAGTCAACGGGCAGGCTGCTGCGTCTAAGCAGCAGCAGTCTGCTGTTGCGCAACAGCAGAAGAAGCTGTCTCCTCTAGTGCTGCCAGCTTCCGCGCCTGCCGGTGCCTCAACACCTCACCAACAACAGCAGCGCAGCTTTCCATCTGTAGCTGCAGGGACCACGATCACTGCGTGCAACTCGTGGAGCTGGTTGGTAAGTTTGAAATGTTACTGTATGCTTGCACCAATGCATTGCACATATCAATCTTTCGGGTTACGTTATTCAAGCATTTGAGCAGTTGGTATGTGCATGTTTTTGACACGCTGGTGCAATGTGATCAATGCAGAACACTGTACATACACAGTACACACACAGCGTAATATTCAAGTGTAGCGTATGCAGTGCACACGCCGTGTATACATGCACAACACACCCAGTTAGGTGGCATGGAGCTGGAGCGAATCACCCGATAACTGGTTCCCCCGATTAGGATTTAAAAAAGTTTGAGGAAGCGCTTGCTCAAGTCGACGAGAACGATGCCGGGCGTTGGGAGAAGGTTGCGGCGCTCGTCCCGCAGATGACCCCTGCCGAGGTGCAGCGCGAGTACGATCGGCTGTGCGAGGATGTGCAAGTGTTGGAAACGGGCAACGTGCCCATGGCGGATTTCCGCGAGACAACGGCCAGCACACCTGTCGCAATGGTGGCCCGGCCACTCACCCCTAGCGGTACGCCCATGACCGCGACACCTGTTGACGATGCACTGCTCGCTCATGGCATGTCCGCCGACCGACCTCCGACTGCAAACGGCCGCCTTGCGCAAGAGAGAAGGAAGGGCGTGCCGTGGACAGAGGAAGAGCACAAGTAAAGCACAATTGCACTGCAATGCTTTGTAGTATCAGCGTATGTTGTATTGTGACACACGCACATGCACATGCACGCATGCACGTGCGCGCTCACATACCCACACGGTGTGGTGTAACAGGCGTTTCTTGGTGGGTTTGACGCGGTTTGGCAAGGGAGATTGGCGGAGCATATCACGGGAGTGCGTGATCACCCGGACGCCAACGCAGGTGGCGAGCCATGCGCAGAAGTATTTCATTCGCTTGTCCTCAACAGGAAAGGACAAGAGGCGGTCAAGCATCCACGACATCACCTCCATCGGGCAGGACGGCCTCCCGCGGCAGACGCCAGCTTCAGCTCAGATGCAGGGTCAACCTGGCGTGGGCGTGCCAATTGCTAGAGCTCCCTCAACCGGACAATCACCTGCCGACGGCGTGCCCACCGCGGGCTTCGCCCCTGCGCCGATCATGGGCGTGCCTGGCACGCCAGTTGTCCACCCTGGATACACCCCGCAAGCGCAGATGGTGCCGGCTGTCCCGACACAAGGAGTACCGGTGCAGTACATGGCGCCAGCGCCGGCCATCCGCCAGTGATTCAAACTTGCAGCGTCAGGTACAGCTTCGAGCCATCAATACATCATTCAACCTTCCTGATGAAACTACTGTACATCTCTTTTGGGCCTTCGTGCTGCAGTGCCCAAAAATTCTTGCATAGCGCGCGCAACCCCTGTACATATGATTGGCCTCGTTGAAACAATGCCAATGCGCATTGGTTGGGACACTGGGACTTTGGTTCACATTTACCTGACATGTCATTCCTTGCTGTCGCAGTGTTGACACATTCATCAACTTGCACAGTTACTCATTGTTTTGGAACCGGTTGCGTTGTCTGCCTGCCATACTCGTTTTTTGCTTGACGCCGATGATGTTTGCTGTGCACTGCGAGTCTTGCTGTTTAATACAGCACCTTGCTAACAAAGGCCAACGTTCACTTGTTCCCACCACTGCTGGAGCAGCTCTGGGAACAAGCACAATGTTTCGCAGCTCACAGTGATTGCGTCATTGCATGCTTGACACAATTGCATAGCCATGGGCACCAAGCCATGATTCTGGCCGGTTGCCTTGTCACAAGCTGCAAGAGTGTATGGACGGCCAAGGTCGTACAGTATGGGTTGCACGTATAGCTGCTTACCTGTTGCCCACAGCTGGACAGCCGGCGATGCCACAGCACCTGGGTCTGCAGGGTTAAGGTCTCTCTGCTGCACAGCAGCGTCACATAATACACCAGATGCAGCCATACCTGTGTCACTACCACCATAGCACAAAATGTTCATGCACAGGCGCACTCGTGCATGCAGCATGCGTGTATGCACGCAGGCATTCAAGTAACCACACACCAGCATCAAGCCCACAGTTAACTCCTGCACACGGTACATAGGGGTGTACAATACAACATCATGTCAATAGCAGCTCTGCGCGCACATCATCTATTACTCTGTTCAGCAGCATCTGGTGCTCGGGCCCATTGATTTCCTTGTACAATGCAAACAAAGCTTCCAGCTGTTCTGAAGTGTAGAGCTTCTCCTCAACGATGCGGTCTATCATCGACGCCTTGAAGTCTTTGTACTGCAAGCAACCATACATGTTGAGGACAAAGACAACCTAATACGTGATGTGGGTCGTGGCATGACATGCACACAGCTTACCGGATTCCTTGTTTCCACCACCAACACATCATTCCTTGCCGCGGCAATGTCACGCGTAGATCGGGCGGATTGCGGGCGCTTCTGCACCTGAAGTTTGCGACTACGCATGAGCTGCTTGTGTGCATCACACTGTGATACGTTGCATCACATTGTGTTACGTTTACAAAATGACCACGCAACCAGACCTTACTTGCGTGTGTCACAGTCTGTGGGTATACCAGATCTGGCACGCTTATCCTTGAAAGGAATATGCACATATGGTATGCACTACCATTCACACCGAAATGTGTACACCCATGCGCAAATCCATGCATACATATGCGCGACTGTTCACACCTAGGTGTGTTTTGGCTCATAGCGACTGCCATGCACAGAAGCATGTGACTGTTGTCCTACCAGTACTGTTCAAGGCGAGTTTGCAGTGAACAGCTGACAATGACATAATTGCATGAGTGCATGATTCAACATTTCCATTTGATAATTGCATCACCTGGGCGAAGTTTTGGTGGCGGGGGCGGGCTGAAGACGGTCTGCTGCTGGTTGTGCTGGCAGGAGGCGGGTGGTCATCATTGGCGGAGGTGGCTGTGGGGTCGCGGCGGAGATAGACGGGGTATAGCTGGGCGTCCCACTGGTTCTTTTTGCGCTGGGAGACGGAGGAAAGCCCCGCGATGCGCTCCTGCAGTCGCTGAAGCGACAGCTGATGATTCGCGTCGCTCACAGCCTGCAGCTGCTGCTGCTTCCTAGCCCTATTGTTGAAACGAGTGCATTGGTGATGAATAACACACCACCCCGCCACACACAGATTTGCTGTCATGCACAAAATCATGGAAGCTATGGTGCATACATACATGTTGCTGTGCTTGCAACCGGTGTGCGCGAAGTATAGTCATTGAGATGTTGGTTGTCCACATGGTGATGATACATGGCAGTTTCGCAGTGTCGGTGCGTCTTGCAGAAGAGTGTAGGGCAACGTGCAGGGAAAAGCATGCACAGCACATGTTATGGTGACTGCAGTTGCCAGTGATGTGCAACAGTGGTATGCACACTCGCTGCTGTGTAGTGGAGTAACAGAATGCGACATCATCAACATGCTCCCAAGTAGCTGCGCAGTTCAGTCATACAGCTACTGACAAGTGCGTGGGCGCTTGCGTTAGGCAGTATCACATGGTACGCTTGCACAATGGACAAGTACACAATCAACTCGCGACACAATGTGGCAGTACAAACGTTGCATAACATAGATACGCATGGTACAAAAATGACAATGCAGGACTTATGATGCATGCCCGTCAAGGCAAGACGACAATTACCGGTCCAGCGATTGCCGTTGATCTAAAGCAAGGACGATCGAAAAAAGAGTTCAAATTCTCAACCCCAAGTGATAACAAGAGCTTTGATTGTTTATTAAAGGTATAACTTGAAAATTTGAAACAGCAGTCCAGATGAAACTTGCTCACCTGTTTGCGGACAGCACCCTTGCAAGATCGTATGTGGCCGGCGGATCGCTCAGCCTCGTCCGCCCCATCTAAGCCCAATGCCTTCACAATCAGCCTCCTTCTAAACCTCCCTCCCCCAGCCCAAACTAGCTCACAATGCCACAGATAGAAGCCTGACAGGTGGCTGCGCCCTGCTCCAAGCCCTGCTCCAGAGCACCGAGTTGCACTAAGTAAATCTAATCAAGCACAGCTTGTTTGTCTCATTCTCAGGTCTGGGCGCTCTTGACGCTGTGCACAACAGATCGGATTGGTGATGCTCAGTGCAGGTCGAGCAGCGACATCAGCAGGACCACCTCAAAACCTGGTGTTCTGAAACACTCAACTTTCTTCAACGTTAGCCACAGTGGCCAACAGACCAACAACGAGAGTGACAGCGAGTGACACTGCTGCTCAGGACAGTGAGCAACGCCAAAACCGCCACCACGTCTCCAGGTTCCCAACCTGAGCAAAAGCGGAGCGAACAGAATTCAAGTCACTAGCGACCAAACGGCAGTGCTGTACGCAGAAGTTGCACCTGACCATTGCCAGCTATGAATTCTAGCATAGAGCATAGAGCGCTGCAAGAATGCAAGTGACCCTGGTGCGAAACGCTGGGTCCTTAATTGAACGGCAATAACGGTGCTCACTTGATCGGACGGCAGTCATGCGTTGTGGCTGCGCCTGTAGTGCGGGCATTGCCGCTGGGCAAGGTGTAGGCGTAGGTGACGGTGTTGAAGGCGGTGACGGTGGGTCCACAGAGAAAGGGGAAAGGCAGGTGTGTCAAACTTGTCGTGTGCTGTGATGCGCAGTGCGCTGCTGCAGCGGCTGGCTGCTGTCCCAGCGAGCCGCATAGCTGGGCATCGACTCCTGTCTCCCGGCGGCGTTGCGGCACCGGCGGCGGCAATCCCTGCTGCTGTGCGCGCGTACGGCCGCCTGGATGACATGCGTGCTGAGATGGGACCCATGGTGCCTGACCCTGATGCAGAGGTAGCAACTGCCGAGCAATTGAAGTATGCTTTCGCCGGTGTTAGCTGTCAGCGATTTCTATTATAGGGTGCGCTTGTATGCGAGCTTGTTCTCAAGTGTATTGTTAATGCTGTTGTCAAACTGACGTTCATAGGAATTGAGCAGGTATTGTATGAGGACCATGTCGGGGCCCGGGCGGCAATACTGAACAGGCCGAAAGCGCTCAATGCGTTGTCGTTCAGTCAGGTGCTTGACTGCATAACACTTGAGCATGTTTAAATGCTGGTTTGGTCACTCTATGCAAAGCCTTCTGCACTAGTCTGGCTGTAGAAGTCGCGGACACGCTTGTGTGCATTGTATGTTGCAGTTGAAAGAGCTGAGTCGGTTATATGAAGTGTGGGAGCACAGCCCAAACGTCAAAGTCATCATCATCAAGGTACAGCTTAGCACGCTCGGCAGCTTTCCTCCAAACAGCAATGACATTCAATGAGATGGCATGGGGCTGGCACAGCAGCCAGCTCACCGCCGTCTCGCTTGCATGCATGATGATAGGGTGCCGGCGACAGAGCATTTTGTTCGGGGGGTGATGTCCGTGCAGTGGTTTTAAAGGCTAAGGAAGGTATGGCGTTGTTCAGGTTGGACAATCAATCCTGCATGCGTGCATTTTAGCATGGGTGCGTGCCTGTGCGCGTGCACTCATTGGCACGTATGTCTCACTGCACAGGTGACATCAGAGGCGCAGCCGACTTCTTTCGCACTGAGTACAAGTTCAACTACCAGCTTGCAACTCTCCGTACGCCGCATGTATGCAAGCATGTTGTATGCATAACTGAATTGTTGATGCATGTAGTGTACTGGGATATGTTCCAGATGCATGGTGTGATCACCGCGTGCACTCACAAGAGGGTAAAAGCTGCGTGTGCCCTGTCACATGGCAGGTAGCTTTCCTCAATGGCATCACGATGGGTGGTGGTGCAGGTGTGTCCATCCACGGGCCGTTTAGGGTGGCCACAGAAAAGACGGTACGGGGCGGATGATGTGGTGTCCTTTGCAATAAGCCACTCATGCATTTGCATCGGAGCATACTGCTGCCGTACTTGTCTGCCTCTCAGTTTTACTCTGCCCGGCTTAGATGTTTGCGATGCCAGAGACGGGCATTGGCCTGTTCCCAGATGTTGGAGTCTGCCATTTCCTGAGCCAACTTGGAGCGCTCGGTATGCCTCATCACAATTGATGAAACTGATTGAGTCATGTCTCCATCAGTTGCATTGGTTCATGCCACTTCTGCTGTGTTGGTGTGCTGATAAATTTTGCATTTGGCAGGTATGTGGCTTGCGCTGACAGGGACCAGACTAACCGGGCCTGAAGTGTATGCAACAGGCATAGCCACGCACATGGTTCCCTCACATGTGAGTTCCTTGCAAGTCACGTGCTTGCTTGTAACAAGGTCATTCGTGCCTTCATTGAGAGTGCACCCATGCATGAGGTCATGCGTGCAGGCGTGCACACTGCTGTGTCAAGGACAGCTTCCAACCCGGTCTGGTATGCAACAACCTACCTGTTGTGTTGCAGCGGCTTGCCACTTTGGAAGAGAGACTCGGAAGCCTAGTGCAGAGCAGCAACGAGTCAGTGCAGGATGCGATAGATGAAGAGTTGGCCGACCCCATGCCCGTGCCGCCAGAGAGCCTCTTGCACAAAGCAGAGGAACTGGAGGAGCTGTTTGCAAAGCAATCTGTTGAAGAGATTGTCAGCGCAGTGGTACAGATTTAGTAGTCACTTGTTGCTGACACAACGATCAGTGCGTGGGGTTCTTTACAAGCACACAACGCTTATTTGTGATGTGGTTATACAGGAAGCCAAAGCGAACGAGCCTGATGGAGAGTGGTGCAAGGCTATCTATGAGCGCTTGCAGAAAGTGTCGCCGCTGAGTTTGAAGCTAACATTCAGACATGTAGGACACATAGCACGCTGCTTGTGAATGTGCAAGGACCTGACCATGTGGTGCTGTGCAGATGATGCAGCAGGTTGGTGGTACTCTAGAGGACTGTTTGCTAGATGATCTCAGGATTGCCACACGGTGTGTGGAGGACTCCGACTTTCAAGAGGTATGACGCGACACTGACTCACTGTTGTTGTAGTTGTTGTGGACATCATCTGGCTGTTGCATGCATGCGCATACCGAATTGCAAACCCCTACACGAGTAACTGGCTTGGTTGCTTAGGGCATACGCGCGCTGCTGATTGACAAAGACAACAATCCTCAGGTACAAGCAAGTCCGCTGTTTGCATCTGAGCCATCTTCTGCATCTCAAACCAACTGCGTTCATGTTTGTTCTCTCAGTGGAAGTACAAGACCCTGCGCGAGGTCCCCGAGGAAATCGTGGAAAGGTTTTTCCGGCCCTTGTCCAGAGAAGAGGGCGGAGACCTTGAGCTTCCGGTTGAGGGAGGAAGTAGACAAGAGGCGCAAAGAAGTGTTAGCTCAAACCCCAGGCATGGCTCACGCTTGTAATTGATGGACGTGTGTCTTCGTATTGTAGACGGTAGAGCTGGCATTCCTTATGCCCTCATCAGTCTGCATTCGCGGCGCAGGTCAACCTGACGGTAGCTGGGTGTGTTGAACAATAATCCTTGTTCCTCATTGCAACTTACAGGTGATGCGCACACAGTTTCGCAGTAATGCCGCGCCACAAGCTGCTTGCAAGGGGGCGCGGTTGCCATCATATCCCACTAGCAGGTGCATGATGTCATGTGGGCATAAGCTTGCTGCAGGGCATACAGGCCTTTCACGGTGCAACTGTATGCATGTGATTGTCACGGCTGACCTGCATGCATCTCGTGCACATGATTGACTTCTTGCATAAGTGCACATGTGGTTATTAAAGTATGTTAGCGTCGTGAGTTGCACACTGTGGGGCACACACCTATCAGTAACCTTCAGGCTACAAGCAAAGACCTATACAGAAGTGCATGCCATGCGCTGCAAGTAACAAGGGCAGGTGCAACCAGCTGCAGTGTTCGTGTGCACCAAGTGCATGAAGGAAAGCAACACTTGAAAACTCCTGCAACGTTCTACATGCGCCTCTTGTATTGTGTTTGATAACCCCGACGTGAGCGTAGGAAAACAGCAAGTAGTAGGCATCTATGTTGAAGTTGACAATAGAACAAGGCTGTGGGCTAGTGGTGAGGCACCCCACACAGCAAATAAGGAAGCGCAGTTTATGTAGAAGGCATAAAGTAGAGGTTGAGGATTACTTGTCCGGAGTTCAATTTTGAAATAGCTGGCTATGCACTTCACATAAGCATGTCTAGCCTACTGCAAGGGAGGTTGTGCAGCGCCATGTGCTGTCCAGCTTCCTGCAAGCAAGCACATGCATTCATTCAGCAAGCACAGTTGTCTTGGGATTTCCATGCTGTTATACAGGTCTAGAGTAGGGTAGTGTGGTAGGTAAACAGGCAGTAAGTATAGCCCGGTGGTGGTGTATGTGACTGTGTTTGCATGCTGGTTGGTATGCTATGCTGTTTGACGTCATGCATGTCGCCAATTGTCTCGCGCATATCCTGTACACATCGGCTTGAAATATAGCAGGTCATGTCAGCGAAACCAAAACTATGCCTACTATGTGAAATGCATCCGTCGATGCACGTGCACGCTATTGTTGTAAAGTGCAACAAGCAACAGCCCACGCTGACGCCTGTATTTGACTTACATAGTCAAGATATTAAAAAGCGATAGTGACACCTTCACACACACACATTTGCGCGCCGCCAATCCGCGCTATTCAGAAGGGATGAACAGGCATTCACCTGCAAGACAACCATGGTTCGTTTAAACAACGTGCATTGAACAAGCAGCGCATTCACCTTTCCGTTCGGAGGCAGGGGGAGCAAGGGGAGGGGGAGGTCCCACGTCCACGTGGACCAACCGGGCTACTGAGAGCCCCGCATCACGGAGCCCTCGCTCAACGTTTGTTGAAGCAAATAAGACAAATGCGCAACCTGCTGCTATTGAAATGAGGTTCTCCAACCGCCAAGAACGAGGAGGAGGGGAAGGCGGAGGCGGAGGCTGGTGCGGGAGTCGCGTGGCGTCTGCCACGACCGGAACTACTACTGCTGCCTGCCGGGCTTCCTGTGCTCCACTGATTGCCGGGTCTTCTACCAAGCTTGCCATCTGAGGACGACCAGGGCGGAGGCGTGTGCAGAGGATTTGCTCTCTAAGAGTACACAAGCTCAAGCATGCAGCTGCAGCTGCAGTTGCATGCCTGCTAGCTTCGGCCGCCACTACCGCCTATCCAGCGCCACCCGGCGCGCTGACCCTCTGCCCTACCCCGCCCCGCCGCCGCCGAACCTCCTGCAGGCAAGCAGCGCCCCAGCTTCCCAGCGTGCTCTCGCCCTTGCGCAAGTCAAGCTAGATTCGGCTTGCACGCACAGTCGCCAGCTGGCAGGCTTTCCTCTCACTTGTGCTGTAGGCTACTGACAGGCCCTTCACTCTGGAGGTGGGCCGGTGACGGCGCCATGCTTCTGCGGCTAGCTGCAGCAACTGGATCGTGGGAGCTGCTGTGCAAAACGAAGTCAGAAATAACTAGAAGGGCTGCTCGACCTAGCTTGCTTTCACCAGTGTGACACAAGCCTGACTGCAAGCTTGACTGCAAGCTGCTGCTGAGCACTCTTTGGCCTGCCTACAAGCTTGTTTGCAAGCCGATTCCCGTATTTGCCTCCTTGGGTGCTTTGCACGCAATGGACAGTGCGCCAGGCGGAGCGTAGCGGCGGCGCTTTGAGCGCATTGCGATGCATGTTTTCAGCCTGTCGTTACATGCTTGTAGGTGGGCATGTTGTAGCTGGAAAGCTTCACAATCGCTTGTGCTCGCAGTGGTAGTGCAAGACATTGGGCGAGTTCCCCGACAAACCAAATTGTGGACCTGTTTTTCCCTTGGCATCACCTTCTGGTCCCCTCATACAAACCAACACCTTTCTCAAGCATGCAACAAGCGAGTACTCCAACGGCCCAGACGGTAAGGCTGTCATACACAACTGTCAAGCAATTGCACTCAGCAACCGTAAATATACACTCGCCTACAAGTTGATAAGCACAGCGCAAGCTGTGCCTGCTGCTTGTGCTGGTGTGGCGTTTGGGCATTGTGTATGGCACGCGTGTAGGCCAATTAGCGTGCTCTTACTCCTGGCCCTCAATGGGTCTCGGGCCGCATATGCATTGTTGGTTGCATTCATGCACAGGTACTTTGCAGCATAGGCACTCTGGTGCAGCACACAGCTATCAGCACTTACCATATGTATGCGGTGCATAAGTTGGGCAGTTCAGGTGGCAGCACTGCTGATAGTGCGCACAAAAGAGTGCAGAAGAAAGCACTGCTGTGTGTGCTGGCGATGATGAACAGGGCGCTTGCTGGGCTACTCTCGCGCTGGAAGTGACACTTCTGGTGTGGCGGAGGTGTTGGCAAGATTTCGCGACCGCTTGGTACGTTTTGCTAACATACAACGCACAAGGAAGCAAGGTATGCGTGCAGTTCTGTCAAGCTAAACATGCATGCTTGTTTTGCTGCTCAACTGGTGCTTGTCGTTTCAAGGACTATCCATTGCACCGCTGCAACAACAACCCTTCTCATATTATACTTGCAACATGTGCTTCGGTTAGACTCGATCTGCCAGATAGGTAGGTCTCCATGGCAGGTACTGTTTGCCATGCATCGACACTTGCACTTGTCGAGGGACGACGTCGACCAGCAGCGCAAGGAAATACTGAATGGACTGATGGATGGACATGTGCGTGTTCGTGTTGTGGATGGTAGAGTTGGCACTCCTCATGCCCTCATCAGTCGCTCAACCGCGGGGTAGGTCAATGCGCTAGCAGTTGGGTATGTTGCGGATGAACAACGACCCTTCTTCCTCATGCAAGATAGGTACAGGTAATGTGCGCGCATATCTGAAGTTGTGCCACACACAGATGCTTGCAGGTGGAGGCAGTTTTCACATTGTGAGCTGGTGCATTGTTTCGAATGTGCATCAGCTGCAGGGCAGATGCGGCCTATGGGACCTTCCCACAGTGCACATGACTGTATTCGTGCGGACACGTGCATAGGCATACATATATGGCCATCTCGACAGCAGCAAGGACAGATAGGTGGGGGCAGGATAGGAGAATCAAGGCAGCTCTTACAACCATACAACGGCAGCCCACAAGACGCGATGCAATCAGTGATGGGCGTGATGTGGAGAACAGTAGGTAGGCCATCCTACCTGCACGATAGATAGCTCAGGCAGAAGGAGCAGAGGGAAGTGCATATGCATTTATAGTCCGTCTGCGTAGCGGTTTGCAGCAAGTATGAAGCTCTTAGACGTGCAACATGCAGCAAAAAAATTGCCAGTGTGCCTGTGTGCTTTGCGTGCCCACGTGTGAGCTTGTTTGCATAACCACTGCTGATCGGACGTGTTGTGTTCTTCATCCGGCTGTTGTTGACTGCCGGCAATCGCTCTGAGCATGCTTGCAATGACACTGTTTCTGATGTTTAGCATATGTGGGCCATAAGGTGTAATGTGCTGAGAGCACAGGATGCCTGCGCCCAGAGGGGAGGGGGAGGTAATAAGAAAGGCATGCCATGCTGTATGAGTGTGCTGCTGCATGGACGTGGATCACATGTTACACCATGCACATCAGCACACCAGAGTGCCAGAGTGCGACCATTGTGCTAGTACTGCTTGCTGATCACGCAAATACTTCATTACAACTACCTGCCCTACTGTGCTCTGTCAGGACAAGTCACATCATCAAGGCAAGCCGTGACAGCAGTAAGTGCCAAAACACGATTGCAGCCGGCATTAGCTCAATTTCAACAGCACAAGCTAGAAAGTGCACGTCACGTCGAAGACACAATGCCACGCCACCGTTGCAAAGGTATAATCATCTGCACGCGTATCGCAATGCATCATGACACTGTGACAATGGGGTCGTGTGGGCACCCCATCCAGCCATTGAAAGGCGCTTCCCCATTGACATGCGGCGCGTGATGTACCACATGATCGATGCCGGCGTCTACCTGTGGCATGCAATGGCATGGAGTCAGTACTTGGCACTGCATATGCTTGATCGATGCCTCGCCTGTATGCATGCTCAAGCAGGTGTACGCATAACATAACCGATGCGCATGCACACGCACCTGCTCGGCATGCCTCTCACAATACAGCCGCAAGCAGAGGATGAGCATCAAATTGTTTACGGCACGCACATAGTGTCAGCAAGTCAATCATTAAGACCCATGTGAAGACCTAAAGCAGCGATGAGGACGGAATGGGGCTGCCTACCAAACACAACAAGGCAAAAGTAGCCTGCAGCAAAGTGACTGCTGACTAGAAACTACACTGGCCTCTTATTAAGCAACAGCTTGGTGCCAGTGCCAAGCATGTATCACGCGGTCAAGCCAGCCGCCGCCGCTAGCTTCCAATGCTGGGATTTCTGCCACTTCCTCCATGCATCCATGGCAACAGTTTTCACTGTGTACGCGTTGCTGTGAGTGATAACCAAGGCGTCCTTAGCTGCATGTCTTGACATGTGATCAGCTCATGGGCTGTAGGCAAGGCGTGTCACAACTCACAGCAGCAAACTCACCATACAACTCAGCTTGCTCACAAGTGAGCGTGCAACAAAAGCTGCAATGAATGCTGCACAGAACACTTGTAGTGAGCACAGGCTGTACTCATAGCCGGCATGCAGAGTTTGGGCTGCATCAGATGTCTTACTTGCCGAGAACAATACCGTGAGCGAGCAAGACGCGCTCAATTACGCGTCCAACCACAGCCACCTGCGATGGGACGACTGTAATGTTGTGCATGTTACACAAACATACGCCCGTCTGGTCAAGTCACAACAAGCGGTGTGCACCTGCCTTTGATGTCATGGCTGTGTCTCCCAGAACGAACTTGTGCAAGTGCGCCGCGGCATACCCTGCTGCTACCAGGCGGACAGCCAGGCGCTGTGTGCGCTCTCCTCACTCAATAATGGCGCTTCTGACAGAGGTTGCGCGGCATCCACATGCCTGCAGTGTGTTCTCAGCATTGGTTAGACATTGAAGTGGCCTATGCTTCCAACATGCTGACCTCACAATGCGTTCTGTTATGTTTGACTGAGTGATCTAATATGCAGATGCTCAAGAAAGCACGGGTAGCGCAACATGTTGCTTGCGCACTTACGCGCAATGGTTCTGGAGGACATGTAGCCCAAGTGAAGCAACAGACCATACGCTTCGAGGCCAATTGGGCTGCAAAGCATCAACAACACGTGCAGGTCAGTTGACTGTTTGGGAGAGGCAGCTTCTTATCACGACCATGGTCTTCACTGCCTACTGTATACCAGCCGTACACTTACTGTGTCCTGCAATGTGGGCGACTTGAAATGTATTGCAAAGCTAATGACGTGGTGGGAAAATCTCATGGATGTCATGCACTGCAAAAGCAAACCGGAATGCTGATGAACGGAGAATGTGTACCTAACAACATGTTGGGTTGCAAAACAACTGCATGCATCTTGCAAGAGCAATATCGTGCCACACCTTGCTGAAAACGAAAGCTCTTGGCAGCACAGCCTAGTGGTAAGGCATCGAGCAGAAGTGCTGATCCTGCATGCAACTCAAGGTTTGTCCCAACCGAGATGCGCTGCATGCGTTGTGTTTGCATGGAAACTGTTTACGTACCGCCCAACCCATTAGTGTCCATTTCATGCGCCAAATGCTAATCCATACGAGCATCCTCTTCAAGCCCTGTGTTGAACAATGTTGAGGAAGTTAGCTTCCATTCTACAGCGTCTGACCTCTAAGAACCTACAAGGTGACCTACACCTACAAGCTAACACTGGCGACGACACTAGCACTAGCGTGCATTGCAGTTAAACCTCGCATGACAGGTGCTGCGGTATTGCACAGACAGCAGCTGAGTGCACGCTTCCCATCAGCATTTGGTATGCCAGAGATTACTGGCAGTTGGTATCAGATTGCGTTGATAGCCAGTTGCTAATCGCTGACAGCTTTCAAGGCAGCAGCAAAGCTCACGCACTCCGCGCTGCACACATTGGGTGCTTGGAGCCGCAGGGCTGGCGCCGTCACCCTGCATTGCTGCTTCTGCTGCGGGTTGCTCCGCTGCGGCATGGCATGCTGGGCGAAGCCCAACATGTCTCGGACGTAGCGGGCGAGGCCGACCTGCTGCTCCACCGCTGCAACAATCGACGATACATTACATGGGTACACAAACAGCATGGGTCCAAGAATCACCTACATACAACTACTAGGTACAGCAAATCTGCCTGCTACACCAAGTCTGATAAAGTCATGTCCGCCACATCGCCCAACGCCGTATCGCGAGCTGGCCTAGCGTCTCGTGATGGGGCTGCTCGTAAAGCACCCGCCATCAAAGTCAAGATAGCGGATGCTTGAGAACGCTGCAGGATGACGGAGACACGCTGGCGAAACTGGGCGACCAACCGCTGAATGAATCTACTCTCCAACTCGCGTGCATCAGCCACACGTCGAGCGCACAAGGACAACAGCTCGACAGCCGGTGCTCCCAGCCAGCCATGAGTCTCGATGGCCAAAGGGATGTCGTAGTCGTCGTGATCATGGTGCTTGGTCTTCTTCTCGCGATCAGCTGTTATGACCCCCGCACCCGGACGTGGTCGGCAAGCCGTGACTGTCACGTCCAGCAGCATGCGACTGTCGCTGCCTGGCTCGCAAGCCATCATGTCCATACGCCTCCCCTGCTGCTCGTGCTCCAACAATGGCAGTACACCCGTCACCTCACATCTCACGACGTAACCCGCCTCTCGTGAGATCGCAGCGAAGGTGTCACGAGAAGCGTCATGAGTAGCTATGCAATGCCCGTCTCGCATGCACATCGACAAGTGAGCATCCCTCGCACTCAGCAGCCAGCCTGACCCCGTCATTGGCATGTGTCATTGGCGTGTGGCACACGCGCAAAGGTAAATGCGCCAGCAGAGGGTGCCACCGTGGCAAAGCTAAGAGGTGACGCCCTCCAGTGCGATACTGAGCAACAGACAGGCGCAAGTCGTCACGAACAGGGACCGCTCACAATTAAGCCCCTGCATCGATGCTCGCTGCCGACTGCAGGCGGTGCACGTCGCCGTGGCTGCTGGCTAGGATTTCTATGAAAGACGCTCGTATACTTGCATCCAAGCATGAAGTCAGGTCCTACTGAAGATGTCCGCTCTGTGCCATCGCCACTGGCATGATGCCACGAATGCTGTCAGCTAAAATGAATCTGTGGTAACAGGGACGCAGCGAGGCAAAGGTCGTGATGGATATGCAAGTCTCCCACATCATCAATAGCCGCACTCAACCTGTCGTCATCACGCACAACCGCCAAACACCGGCGTACCACACTAGCCATCAATCTCCAGCCTCATAAGAACGCCGCCGGTGCAACAGCAGCTGCACGCCAAAGTCCCACACCACCCAAAGTCACTAGCAGCATTGCTGCGGAGGTTGGCTGCTGCTGGCAGAGGTGCAAAGCAGGGTAGGGCGACAACTGCAAAGCGTAGATTTCACAAGCCTCGCGGGCTCTCAACTTGGATTCCTCAATAGCGAGCCCTAACAAGCTGCTACAGCGTTACGCTGCGCAAGAAGGCCAGCCGAGAGTGGCTGATGTACTACTTGACATTTACCTCGTAGTGTTGTGCTTGTATCAGGTGAAGCCGCAGCCTGTCATGTCTAGCCACAATTTAAGCCATGTGTACACCGCGAAGGTGACGATGCATGAATGCAAGACATGTCCATCATCAGCATAGCAATTGGATCACTGATGTTCCTCCTTGTTGGTCAGTCGGGTTGTTGTAGGCCAAGCGCTGCGTTTTGAATGGACAGCAGTCTGTGGAATACAGTGATGCCTTCAATTGTGTATATAAGGGGTATGGTACGGTGGCAGCATGCATGTGGACAATGTGTAATTAACATATATTCTGTACGACTGCAGGCGTTGTGCCAATCACACGGTGTACTATTGAGTTGGTTGCACGCCCTTACACATTGCCTGCTATGCCCGCAGTTTCCAACAAGGGCGATCTTCATGTCAAGTGTGGTTTGCGCCTAGAGACTTCTGTGCATGCCACCAGCGGTTCAAGTGCATGATGTAACCAGGTTCAGTTTGTGCAATGGTGTCAAGGGATGCTTGGTGACGCTGCTCGGGGAGGGGATAAAATGTACTTGTGAGGACACATGAACGGCCCTGTGGGCAAGTGTTATGATTGTGAGACTGCCTGGGGGTCATGCATGTTAAGATAGAGTTGACGTAGCAGTAGCCCATAGCCTGGCAGTGATAAAGATGGTGTTGATGGTTGCATGCTGTCATTATTGACAATGATGGTGAATCGCATGCATGTCATGTGAATGCATGAGACAGTGAACTGCACATGCAACGCCATGTTAGCATGCGTAGCTGCCTACCCAGTACACATGCACCCCCCGCCCCCGCGCGCGCGCGCGCGCGCGGGGGGGGGGGGTGCATGTGTACTGGGTAGGCAGCTACGCATGCTAACATGGCGTTGCATGTGCAGTTCACTGTCTCATGCATTCACATGACATNGGGGGGGGGGGGGGGGGACACAACATCAATCCATGCAGTACAGCCCGACAATAACTTGTGGCATATGCCAGACAAGAAGAGCGGACAGCGCTATTTCAACAGCACAACCTGGAAAGTGCACAGACACGTGGAAGACACAATGCCACGCCACCATCACAATACAGGTATATAACCATCTTCATGCACTTCAATGCATTATGACACTTTGACAACCGGGTTGTGTGCACCCCACCCGTCCATTGAGCGGCGCATCCCCATTGACATGCGGTGCGTGGCTTGTCTCACATATTCGATGCCGGCGTCCACCTGTATGGTGCGTGCGATGGCATGAAGTTAGTACTTGGTACTGCATGTGCATGGTTAACGACTCACCTGTATGCATAAAGCAGGTGTACATGCAATGTTATTGTTCATACGCACCTGCTCGGCATGCCTCTCGCGATACAGCCGCAAGCAGAGGAAGAGCACAAAACCTGTTGCGGCACGCTCATTGTCAGCAACCAATTGACAAAGTGGAAACAGAATAGTCAACAACACAGTGACTCCTGACAGTACAACGGCCTCTCACCAAGAAACAGCTTGGTGCCAAACCCGAGCAGGCACCACGCGGTCAAGCCCGCAGCAGCAGCCGCTAGTCTGCGATGCTGGAATTCCTGCCACTGCCTCCACACGTCTAGTAAAACTGGTTTCACTGCATACGCGTTACTTGGTGAGTGTGGTAGTCAAAGCGTCATCAGCGCATGTCTTGATGCAACCTACAGCTAGCTCGCAAGCTGTAGGCAAGGCGTAGCAGTGCAGCTAACAGCAGCAAAACTCACCATACAACTCAGCTTGCTCGCGATGTTGTACATACAACTTGGGTACAATGAAGGCTGCAACGAACGCTGCACATCACATGATCATGAGCACAAGCTGTAGTTTAACAAGTCACGCAAACTGTAGGTTGCATCAAACGGTTTACCTGCTGAGAACAAAGTCATGAGCGAGAAGAAGGTACTCAATTGTGCAAGCAACCACAGCACCACAGCCACCTGCAGTGAGACAATTGTATTGCTTGTTAAGATTCAACACATATGCTCGTCTGGTCATCTTATAGTTAAGTAAGCGACGTGCACCTTCAATGTCATGGCTGTGTCTCCCACAAAGAACGACTTGTGCAAGTGCGCCGCAGCATTCCCTGCAGCCACCAGGCGGGCAGCCAGACGCTGTGCGCTCTCTTCGCTCAACCACGGCGCCTCTGTTTGGGGTTGCGCGGTACCCACATGCTGCCTGCCAGTGTTTTCTCAATATGAGTGACACACATCTAAAGCATCGGCTTGCATGCGTGTATCAATGCGCACTTACGCATAATGGCTTCGGAAGAACATGTAGCCCAAGTGAAGCAAAAGCCCGTATGCCACCAGGCCGACTGGGCTGCAAAGCAGTAATAACACTTGCAGTCAGTTAATGCTTCGGGTCAGCCAGCTTGTTATCCAGTCTTAGGTCTGGCGATACCCACTATATACAAGGTGTAAGGTGTAGAATCGTGTGTTGCAAAGCTGTTGATGAGATGGAATTTGCCAATCATTCGTTTTGCTGTTAAGTGCACGACACATACAACCGCAAGCGCTGCCACTGCATTTCCTATGCACCTGATCACTGGCTCTGTCAATGCGTACTGCGACATGATGCAAAAGCAGCCTCCACCAAAGATAAGGGACGTCCTTGATACATCCTTCCACATAAGAATGTCATGTACTGCAAGAACACAACCGAGTGCTAATGAGCGGAAGATTGTGTACTCATCAATACGTTGGGTTGCAAAGTATTTCTACACCTTGCAAGCACACTATCGTGCCACACCTTGCTGAACGCGAGAGCTCTTGGCAGCAGGTCCTGACGTTGAGGCATTGAGCAAAAGAGCTGATCCTG
Organism: Chlorokybus atmophyticus; assembly: GCA_009103225.1. Classification (NCBI taxonomy): domain Eukaryota; kingdom Viridiplantae; phylum Streptophyta; class Chlorokybophyceae; order Chlorokybales; family Chlorokybaceae; genus Chlorokybus; species Chlorokybus atmophyticus. The sequence continues at coordinate 653,650 of RHPI01003330.1, forward strand.
CTTGCAACGTTAGTTTGTGACAATTGAGTCCAAATGTGCTGGATTGCTGTCGTTGAAGTTAGTTGCACAACAACCAGTTCACGTACCGCCCAACCCATCAGAGTCCACTTCGCGTGCATCAAAGGCAGATCCATACGACGCATCCCTCTTCAAGCCCTGCATGAGGGCAAGCAATCAGCTACACTCTCACCTACAAGGCTACTCTTGCAATGACACTAGCAATGTGCATCGCAGCAAACCAATATGACACGTGCTACCAGCATTGCAGAAACAGAAGCAGCTGAGTGCATGCTCCGACCAGCAACTTGAATGCCAGCGATTGCTGTCAATCGCAATCAGATTGATCAAGTCAAGCTGGTCGGTTGTGCTTGAGGGCGGCCTTTCTGCCATCTACTCTTGACGTGAAATGCAATAAAGCTAGCCGCTGTGGTTGAAGTATCATGCAACATAGACAGCCGCTGTTTGCTTACTTGACCCGTAGATCAACTGAGCAGCACAGACGTAAACAATTGGAGGGAAAGCACAAGGTAATCAGCAAGACAGTGCAAAGATTGCTAACTGCTGGCAGCCTTTACAGCAGCAGCAAGCTCACGCACTCTGCGCTGCACAGGTTGGGGGGACTCGGGTGCGTGCTCCAGGCTCATAGGGTGGCGACCGTCGCCGTCACCCTCAAATGCTGCTGCTGCACCTGAGGCTGGAATGCTCCTCTGCAACATGGTAGGGGCCAGCCCCACCATGTCCCGGACGTAGCGGGCGAGGCCGACCTGCTGATCCACCGGCATCCCAAAGGAGGAGGAGGTGGAAGCGGGCAGCGGCGGCTCCGCCTCAGGCAGCTGTCGGCGAAGATGACCAGCGGAGGCGACGGTTGTGGCAATACGCTCAGAGCGCCGCCGCTGCGCTGCGCCTGACGCACTGTCCATGGCGTGCAAAGCAGTCAAACCAAGCTTGCAGTCAAAGAGTGCTCAGCAGCAAGGCACAGAGGAAAGAAGACAGCCAAAGCAGTCCCTTCTAGTTTCCGCCCAAGGCTGCTACCCTCAACACCCAGAATACAAATCCGGACGGCACTTGCTCACTGCCCCAGCCCTGGTTGTGTGTGCCCGCGGGTGGACTGGTCAGGAGCTAGACCACAAGTGAGAGTATGGTGTGAGCCTGCCAGCTGGCAGTTTGGGTGCACAAGAAAGCCAGCAGACTGACGGGGACGGGGAAAGTCTGACAAAGTTGAGCGGGAAGGGCTGGTCGCAACATCGAGCAGCCAATGGGAAGCACGTGGGATGGTAAGGCTGCTGCCGTGCAATGCAGCGCAATGAAAAATTATATTAAGAGCCAAAATCATGCCGCTCAGAGGAGGGCTCGAACCTCCGACCTTGTGGTTAACAGCCACACGCTCTAGCCAACTGAGCTATCAAAGCAGCTCTGCCCGCGGTGAAGTTTGCAACATATATATATACATAGTATGTTGTATATCAACATAACATTTCTATGCATCAAACAATGCTGGAAGCTTTGAGCTCGACGCCATGCGCACACAAAACTCACGGCACGCTTGTGTGTAGATGCTAACCTGCTTTGAGGTCAACGTAACAAACTCCACAACGTAAAATTGAGAGTATTGTTACTATAAAAAAATAATGGTTCCATCATTAAGTATTTGCATTCTTAAGCAATAAACTTACATACTTAAAGTGCCCGTCTCTTGTCTGCAAGGTTGCGTGGTATCTGCTAGTGTGCTTATGATGTACTTGCTGAGTGCTTGTGCACTACTACTTGTACACGTCTCATACAGTATGCCAACGCCATAGCGGTGGTGGGGGGCGGGGGCTTAAAGCATGGCACATCACAACGCACCACTAATACTTTCGTCTTGCATGTCCTACTAACGCCCGATTTCAAGCCCAACTCTTAACCTCATATCCTTAGGTTGGTTGGTTGAGCCATTGCTACCTGCTGCCAAGTTGGCAGGTAGCAGCAGTGCCAACTGCCTGCCCCCTGCCATTACATTGCACAGCATATGGTAACGAGTTGGCGGCTTCGGGTGTAGTGTTAATTGCCTTTGTTTGCCCTACCATGCATCTTCACATGTGCACGCATGTTCGTGCATAACATATAAGCTGTATGTCGTGGTGACCACGATTTATACCCCCGGGTAGTACATTAAACTGTGATCGTCTCTTCAGAGACGATCACAGTATTAACTTGCTAGTAGGCAAGTTGCTTACCAGCCAATCTTGAGCTTTGTCTTTTTGTGAATGTGCCTTGTGCTTGCACATGTCTCATGCCTGATCGACGCTGTTCATATGCATGAATATAAATAAACCTACTTATGGCACATTGTAGCGTACGATGACACAAATATAATGTGTAGACTGATGTTATTTAAAAACCATATGAATAGGGTTCTTGAATTTATTTGCACAGGCAGACATTGCTGATGTGTATTACAGATGGTATGATGTAACAAGCTGTAATGGTAAGCTTATTTATACTGAGCGCACATTGCACGCATATGGATACTTTTGCTCCAAAGATCATGAGTCGCATGTAGCAAGGCCGTGCAACAGCAAGCCAAAATCAAACCCACAATGTTGCATTAAGCCTCTCAACGTCACCAATAAGCGCAAGCAACAAGCACGCGAACATGATAAGTTACCCAAACACATGCGCCACAATCACTGTGGCACGTGTGTCACGGTGAGCAAGTTGTCAAAAGGTGGGGTGGCCCGGGGGTATAAATCGTGGTCACCACGACATACAGCTTATATGTTATGCACGAACATGCGTGCACATGTGAAGATGCATGGTAGGGCAAACAAAGGCAATTAACACTACACCCGAAGCCGCCAACTCGTTACCATATGCTGTGCAATGTAATGGCAGGGGGCAGGCAGTTGGCACTGCTGCTACCTGCCAACTTGGCAGCAGGTAGCAATGGCTCAACCAACCAACCTAAGGATATGAGGTTAAGAGTTGGGCTTGAAATCGGGCGTTAGTAGGACATGCAAGACGAAAGTATTAGTGGTGCGTTGTGATGTGCCATGCTTTAAGCCCCCGCCCCCCACCACCGCTATGGCGTTGGCATACTGTATGAGACGTGTACAAGTAGTAGTGCACAAGCACTCAGCAAGTACATCATAAGCACACTAGCAGATACCACGCAACCTTGCAGACAAGAGACGGGCACTTTAAGTATGTAAGTTTATTGCTTAAGAATGCAAATACTTAATGATGGAACCATTATTTTTTTATAGTAACAATACTCTCAATTTTACGTTGTGGAGTTTGTTACGTTGACCTCAAAGCAGGTTAGCATCTACACACAAGCGTGCCGTGAGTTTTGTGTGCGCATGGCGTCGAGCTCAAAGCTTCCAGCATTGTTTGATGCATAGAAATGTTATGTTGATATACAACATACTATGTATATATATATGTTGCAAACTTCACCGCGGGCAGAGCTGCTTTGATAGCTCAGTTGGCTAGAGCGTGTGGCTGTTAACCACAAGGTCGGAGGTTCGAGCCCTCCTCTGAGCGGCATGATTTTGGCTCTTAATATAATTTTTCATTGCGCTGCATTGCACGGCAGCAGCCTTACCATCCCACGTGCTTCCCATTGGCTGCTCGATGTTGCGACCAGCCCTTCCCGCTCAACTTTGTCAGACTTTCCCCGTCCCCGTCAGTCTGCTGGCTTTCTTGTGCACCCAAACTGCCAGCTGGCAGGCTCACACCATACTCTCACTTGTGGTCTAGCTCCTGACCAGTCCACCCGCGGGCACACACAACCAGGGCTGGGGCAGTGAGCAAGTGCCGTCCGGATTTGTATTCTGGGTGTTGAGGGTAGCAGCCTTGGGCGGAAACTAGAAGGGACTGCTTTGGCTGTCTTCTTTCCTCTGTGCCTTGCTGCTGAGCACTCTTTGACTGCAAGCTTGGTTTGACTGCTTTGCACGCCATGGACAGTGCGTCAGGNATTAAGAAATCTCAACGTCTCCAAAAGCATGGTTGCCATTATATGTGCGTGTACTCGAATCTCCGGAGCATGCGGCATGTGTGTGCGCGCGCGCGTGCGCGCGCCAAAGATGCCAAGGAGGCTGTGTGCGCAACAAATCCAAGCTGCACTACGGGGCATGGTGTGTAGCATGGTGTAGTGCAAGCAACAGTTAACACAGCAGACATTGTAGTCGCTCATACCGTCACCACCGGGCTAACCACTCATACTCTCATCTACGACACTACCAAATCAGCTAGCATTACGGCCCAACACTGTCCAACAAGAGTCATGCCTGCATAGGGTATGAGTCATACTGCACACATGCAGTCTGTACACACACTGCTCGTGTGTTGCACAGGTAATCAACCAACAATACGCATGTATGCATGCCTAACGGGGAGGTCTAGAGTAGGGTAGTGTCGTAGGTAAACAGGCAGTCAATATAGCCCAGTGGTGGTGTATGTGACTGTGTTTGCATGCTGGTTGGTATGCTATGCTGTTGTGACGTCATGCATGTCGCCAATTGTCTCGCGCATATCCTGTACACACGAACAACAATGCTTGTGGTAGAGTAGAGGGACCAAATTTCAAGGCAAGAGCAATCTCACGGCAACAGAGCAAGCAACAACATAACACAACAGCCACAAACGCACTACCTGAATTATGAAACTGGGTCCAATGTGGATTTCTCGAGACTGGCAGGCAGGCAAGCAGGCAGGAGAGGACTAGCAGGGCAGCGGCCAGCAGTACTACCTACAGATGATGCATGCATACATGCGCTGTTTTATCTGCCAGACGGACATCGCATCAACGTCGACATGTCACATTTCCGAGGACAACCACCTGAACTTCCCCGCCGCCGCTGCAACTGCTGTCGTTCTTAGCAGTTCTGCACTGGAAAATCTCGTCAGCTACCGTTTCAATGTGTATGTGATTGTGCTAGAGATGGTGACAAGCTAGCAACAGATTGCGTAAATCACCGCACTTGCAATGAAATGGATTCACGGCTTGGCATATTGAATCTGTGGCGAGCTTAAGCCAAATTGGCACCATAACGCAATCAAAATAAGCTGCCCTGCACAAGCGTGACAGGGTAACATGCCTGCTTTTATATCATGAACGAGTGCATACACTGATGAGGTGTACTGTCTCTGTTTATACAAAACTGATGATGGCACGCAGAGCGCTGTCTTGCGGTATCAACTTGTTGTACAGATCTTATCTGCTTCTACAAGCTAGCCAGGAGTCAGCTGAATTCCCCCTACATCGTCAGTGTCTGCAGCTATGACAATTCAGCCCACACTGAATAATGCCTCCTACTCATCAACTACTGACTACAAACGCATCTGCGCGGGCGTCTCATGCACCAACACATTATGCGAATGCGGAAACCCCTAGTCCACCGCCATCAAGCAGTCCACAAACTCCTCTAATATCTGGTCGTGTTCTGCAGCCACTTGCATGCCCAACTCGCGCAGACCGGCCCTGTTTTCTTCGGTAATATCGGAGGCATTGGTGAAGCGCTTTGCCAGACTATGTTTTTGAACTCGGAAATACCTGTTTTCCAGGTTGAGAGCCTCTGCGCAAGACAACATAACCGCAATATGAGCATCAGTTGCATACGCACAACAGTGAGGTGTACACCTGCACGCCACTGCACGCCCACCTAGCATGTGTTGGATGGTGTATGTGTCGAGCGCGGCCACACCATCCACAAAGATGGCAACCAAGGGGCCGAGCCACTCGGGCCGGCCCCACTTGCGCGCATTGTGCCACTTGACAGGCTTGTCCTCAGAACCACAACCGAGTGACAGCATTGCAATGGGAGGTAACCTGTCAGGCTACATGCCAAACGCAATAGCCGTCAAGTTGTAATCCAGTTGCATACAGGCACAGTAGTAGTTGAAGACAGCACTCTGGCAATAATGTTGTGGCACAAGAACTCAGCTTATATTACCTCGAGCACCACTTTCGGCAAGGCATTGACTTCATCAACTGATAAAGAGGAGATCTGCTTCCTGAGCTTGCGCTGCTGCTTGGCTCTACGCTGTGCCACATACACAAGCACATCAGCGTGCCAAACGGCAAACACTACTACTCCTGTGCACATGCCTCCACACACCTCTTGCTCCAGCCGTTGATGAAGCGCAAGCAGCTCCATAAAGGCCACAACTGACGGGTTGTTGCATATGACACCACCATCGATCAAGGTCAATGCTCCATCTGGTGTCTCGGTTGGCAGCTTGCGCTGGGCTTTCCGCTGGAGACACAATGTGCAACATGAGTCGTACATACTGTTGCATCCGGAGCAAGCATGTTAAGTTGAGCACAAAACCCACCCTTCTCCACCAGGCCTTTGCTTGTTCATCGCGGTGGCTTGTGCGCGGAGGCGGCACGTCTGCTGCGGGGAAAATCAACGCCGGCTCCCACAAACTCGGGGCAGCCGATGACGCGAGGCAAGCATCATACGCCCAGTAGTCGCGCCAGTCTTCAGTGGGCATCTCCTGTTTGCGCAGCATGCTCTTTGAACGGAGCTGTATTGGACCGTCCTCATCGGGCACGGGCTGAATCACGTCAGAAAGCGGTGTGTCAGTAGTGTAGCTGATCGGAGAACAATAATGTGCTGGTACACAAGCAAGCATTGCATGCACGTATAAGTGACGATCGCTGTTACATGGCAAAGAAAACCACCTCAACCTCAGTGAAAGTGGGTTCCGGAGCAGATTTGGAGCGGCCGGCTCGATGCTGGCAGAAGCTGCAAGTAAGTGACAAGTCATTTGTCAAGCTTGCGAGTATGCACAAATTCACACAAAGAGCGAAGTGTGTTGGCTTACAGGTACGGTTTGTTGGTGACGGTGTCATACGCAGTCAGCAAGCAAGGCCTCAGCAGCTGAGACAGCCGCACATCCGTGTCGTCAACCTGAAGCAGCTCCCGCAGGGCTTCGCGCTTAGCTGTAGCGCTAAAGTTGGGCCTGCACAGGCAGGCATACTTGCCCAATATAGGCCAAGGCTTCGTAAACATGTGGCTGACCAATCTTTCCACCTCGTGCCTGCATTTGCAGTTATCAGCCAACACATGCATGCATGTGCGTACGCATGTGTACGAGTACAATGTAACAGTAATCATGTTACAACATGTTTGTGTCAATAGTGTATGCTTTCTCGAGCTTACCCAATCTCAACAGCGCTAAACTTGGTGCTGGGAACCGGCTGTTGAGTTTGTCCATTTTCTGCATGTCCGCTTTCTGCGTGCTCATGCCTCGAGCGCTCATACATGTCAAACTGGTTGTTGCCGCTTGGCGGGAGTGTGTTTGGCAGCAGAAAGCAACACGCCATGATGCCACCTACTGATGTACCCGCCATCATGTCCACCTGAGCGTTGTTTGTCACATTGTTACTCTTATGTACGAGTGTCACAACAACACAAGCAAGCACAACAAGCTCACATAGTCAGCCAGTCGTGCAATCTGCCAGTGCGGGTCCCCGCTCTCCCTCAACCTGTCCTGGATCTTCTTCTCAATGACTTGGAGTGTCATCAGCGGTATAAGTCCGCGTATGCCGCCGCCGTCAATGCAGATGACTCTGATGTATTTGCCGCCAAAAGTTGGAAACTTGCGTGCTGTTGGCCGCAGTGATGACTTCGTAGGCTCCGGCCCGGATGGCGTTTCACCATAACTTTGGGCACCTGGCCTGTGATCTACGCCATTCTCAAGCATTTTACCAGCTGTTGTTTGCAGCTGAGGCGTGTATGACGCTGCTGTAGTTGTACTAGCAGCAGCTTCGCCCTGTAAAGTCTGTTGTTCTGTTGCTTGTGGACTTTCGCCGCCTTCTTCACCAAGCCCAACTGCTTCCTTCACATCTTCCTTTTTCTGCTTGCCCCATTCCCCAAGGACATAGGCTACCTGTCGCCCTGTGCCTGCAATATCCGCCATCTGGATATGCTCTGCTCCTGCAAATTTGGACAGCTACGGTTTTGGTACTTATAGATTGCATGTTACATCTCCACAATTCTAAACATGGAATAAATCTTGTAGTTGCGACATGTAACCTGTACCACGCCACAGATGACTTAGCGATTACAATTGTACGCTATGCAGTGACAGTTTAGGTGCTGCAACCAAAGGCAGTATCCTGGAGTATAGTGCAACCAAGCGCATGATATGAGCAACGCTCCAACTCTCGATACATGCTACATGCGTTTCTCATGCACTATGCTTAATTGTCGAATATTGAGTGCAGTTAAGCCAGCAAGCAGCTTCACAAAACCCCATCCCCAACCATGAGTATATACTCAAGCTGACGGCACAAGGCACGAGTCCACCACAAACGGAACACGAGGCTTGCCCGTTGAACAATATGTTCAATTATGACGAAGACGCGGCACGTCAAGCACAGACTCAAGCCTCGGCATTGCCCGTTTACAAACGACATTCAAATCATAGCTTTACACTAACAAGTAGAAGCGTCTACAACTTGGGGAGGCTGTGTGCAGCGCAAAGTGGAGTGCTTGTTGACATCGTTCGTAACAGCCAGTAGACCTTTCTTGCTGGTTTTCTGCTTCTCAACAATGCCTGACACCAAAAGCTCCAACCTCTGAGCAAAAGAACATGGACATAGACAAACTCACCCGCTAGCTGCTCAAATTGTGCAAGGCCAGAGTAGCGGCACCATCAGCTGCGCCTGCGCTTCCTTCCAGAGTTGAGGTTGTTATAGTAAACACCGACAGTCGCTGCCTTACACCTACACCAAGCTCGCCCGCCGCCCACACCACCGCCACGCACTGCACCCACTACGCCCGCAAATGACTGCCACGTAATAGCTGCATCTCCTGGTCTGATTGACGTACGCTGCAGTCGAATCACCGCAATGATGAGGAGGTTGGCAGCATGATTCAGTCACACACTGATTCACTGATCCCAGCTGCTGCTCTGTGGGGAATGCGCCATACCAGAGTGCTGGGTCAGTGATCCAAAGCATTTCAGCTGAGATGGGCACTGCGGGGGCGGCGGCGGCGGCGGGAAAGGAGGGGGCGGCAGGGGGTCAGCGGCGTGATGGACGCACTGCGAGCCAGCTGCGGCCCATGGATTGCAGGCGGGGTTTGCTTAGCAGGGCGGACGGGTCCGCCCGCTGGTCGCAAGGTGGAATCAAAACGAGTTTTGCGTGTGAACTTGGTTGCGTAGTGCCAGCGTGCATGTAGCCTTTCTCTGCAACAGCGTTTGTTGTTGTAAGTGAAAATCATCAAAGCTTGCCATGCACATCGCTTGGCCATGCTTGTGCAATCTATAATCTAGGACAGATTCAATTCATGCACTCAGTCTGTCTATGGCATCTCACCTCAGTTCAGTTCAAATACTGCTCACTGTCCAAACAATGAGAGTATTACGTACGTTGGCCGTTGGCGAGCCTTTACGTAACGTGATGTCGGCATCTTTTGCATGTCACGAGGTTCACCAAGTTGAGTGACGTTGTCATTTACCGTCGATTTTCCTACCTGCTTTTCTCCACTTACAATCTTGACATCCATAATCTCATAAACCGTCTTTGTTTGCGCTTTTGATTGTGCCAAGAGTTATTTGTATTTGTAGCTACGCATATACGATTGACATTGGTTGGCTGTGCTGGCGGCATGCACTCGTGTGTTAAGACTTGCAAGATTCGCAGGCAAAACCACAGTGTTGGCTGCTGTGTACGGACCCCGAGGACTCCCGGCCAAGCGCGAAAATGCAGAGACAGCTGTGCTGGAAGTACTGGTGAAGCCGCAGACTGGCACTGGTGGTAAGGCTGATCAAAAGGTTGTGGCTCAGCCGTCATGTCTCAGTCATGTTTCTTCACAACTTATTGGTTGCATTTTGCAGGTCCCGCCGACAGGGAGCTGGAGCAGTTCATTAGAGGAACACTCACCCACATAGTGTTGCTGAGTCTTCATCCGCGGACAGGCATATCTGTGGTTTTGCAGGTGGACAGATTCTGCTGTGGGTATGACGAATGCACGAGCGCTTGCCTAACGAACAGCGTGTATCACAGGTAGTCAACGACGATGGGTCCGTACTGGTGTGCGCCATCAATGCTGCATGCGCTGCGCTTGTGGATGCTGGTGTACCGCTCAAAGGCATACTTGGTATTTGATAATTACTCTTCGACGCTTGCTGGTATGAATGTTTTGAATGTCGGTGCACATACGACTTGATGTATAATTCGTAACAGCTGCTGCATCGTGCTTCTACGACTCGCAAGGAGCGCTCTCATTGGATCCTGACCAGAAAGAGAGCCAAGTACGCACATGCAGATGCACAGCCGTATTACATGCAAAATTCTGTCCCTGGGTCGACTTGTGTACAAGTAAGGTCTACGCTATTGTAGAGAAACTGAACTCGTCATGTCTTGTGCATAGTCAGCACGGGCAGAGCTCTGTCTTACCTTCCGATGTGAACCACCACAAGCGTCAGGTCATTCCAACAAGGAAACCAGTAGCCTTGTCAGCTCAGATACTAGAGGACACCTTACTGGTTTGTGGTGCATCATGGACTGTGTTGTTGCTGTGTACTTATTCTCACATCAGGACAGCAAATCTCAGCTGGCTATCTGTTGCGCAGAGGCCGAGTTTCTGGCAAGCTTAGCTGCAGGGCATGCAGCTTCCAAGTCTGTGGCTTCCTTCTTGACCACCAGCTTTGACAGCCAAAAGGTAGAGTGCATGCTTGCCGCTGTTGGGTTTGCTGATTGCTCAAGCAAGCATCAGTTGCTGATACGAGCATTGCTCAGCAGCCACCAGATGTGACAGCTGGGACATGAGAGAAAGTTGCATCAGCTGCAAGCAGCCAGCATGCACATAAGCAAGCTGTGGCTGTGGAACCATGCAACGGCAAGGCGCGGGCCGTGCAATCGCCAAGAAGGCACCACAAAGTCAAGCAGAGAGCAGGGTTAAACTGAATGAAACCAAGGCACTCAAAGCTTGCAGCCTTTGAGCAGGATGCTTTCAAAGAACACGTCCATACATGACACTACAGGAACGCGTGGTGTGGAGATGACCACGACGAGGTGTAAGCACATCCGCAAGATTTAGACGCTATGCTGCGGCGATGCAGTGCCGCTGCTGGTCACAGGGCAGAGTGTCTGCAGCGACTTTCGCTTGATTGTTCAAGCAGTGTGCCACACTGTCACAGCAGTGTTACAGCTGATTGGGACGTTTACCATGCGGTTTGGTATGTCCTCCACAACGTGGATGCACATGAAAATGGTTGCAATGTCACATTGTAATGACAGCCGCAAGCATGATGAGCGCATTAGTATCTGCACAAATCAAGTCAATGCCATGGAGTTGAGACTGCGACCCAGTATTGAATGCCCAGGGAATACGCGCAACAGAACTTGCAACGGTATTGTCCGCATTATGGGTGTGCCTTCAAGTGTTGAAGAACTCTGATAACCTGACTGGACCCTTCTCCTCCGTCCGTTTCTTCTTGCCCTTTGAATGAGAGCTATCACTACCATTACTGCTACTGCTGGAGCTACTGCTATCGCTAGAGTCCCGCTTCCTTCGCTTCTTGTCCTTACTGCTCCGCTTGCGCTTCCCCCCGTCATCGTCATCCTCATCCTTGTCACCCTTCTCGTCTCGGCTTCGCTTCTTCTGCAAGGAGATGCACACAGAACAAAGGCTGGTAAGAACACGTGTCATGTAAAAGGTTTGGCTAAATGGTGCGATCCAACCAGCAGTAGTTTGCATACCCTCTTGTCTTTTTGGGACCTTTCCTTCTCCTTCTCCTTTTCGCGCCTCTTCTCCTTTCTGCCTGACAGAACCGCTTCTGTCAGCTAAAGTTTTCCTCCACAGCCATGTTGTTTACAAGATGCACGTGTAAGCACATACATTATGTATGCAATGCTAACATGCAGGCAGCAAACAGTTGTCTGATTGTTTTCGCAACTATTCATGATGCAATTGCTCTACACCGCACACAAGCTTTTGTACAGGCACAGGCACACACGAGCGCACAATCATGGCATGTGATGTACACATGCTCACATACATGAACAACCAAACAACCCAACGCGCAAACAATCAAGGCACACATAAATGCACACGCTTGCTTTGGGCTGAGCACGCAAGCAAGCACAAGCACCATCACGTACGCTTCTTGGAACTGTCTTTGTCCGATTTCTTCCTGTTGTTCGACCCGCGCGATAACCTTCCCGCACGCTCCTTATCCAGCTGAGCACGGTACAGACGCATCTCTCTCTCCTCATCCATACCCAACGCGTCCTTCTTCTTGGCATCCTCCTGAAAGCGCATATTATCATATGTGCATGTCGCAACCCTAAAACATCACCATCAACAAAATACAAAAGAGCAATACCGCTACACAGCACTTGACAAGCTCACTTTGGCCAATGACTGACATGATGCACTCTATGTACTCTTATAGTGTACCTTTTTCTCAGCCTTCCACTCCTCCCAACTCTTCCTTTCACCCGCCTGCAATGCTGCGAGACGTGCAGCATGCCACTCAGGCGAATGCCATGTTGCATCAACCTGTTTAGGACACAATTCGCAAATAGTGTCTTGATGCATATCAACCGTTGATGGTGTGCAGAGCGACAAGAACAAAGCGGCGTAAAGGCCTATTGTGACTCACCATGCCATCTTCAATGACGTCTGGCGCATCAGAGGCGGTGGCTCCTCGCGCGGCCTGCATTTGCTTGTGCTGCGCATTCTTCCCCATGGCTGCAAGATTTGCTCGGAATCAGACCTAGAGCACAACATTGGACTGAGCACGTCTGAACTGGGTGACTTACAACAACCAGTCAGCTAGTTTACCAGCACAACAAGACAGAAGCTCATGTCTGTTGGTACATACAGCAACGAGGATGCGAACATGGAAACTTGGAGCCACAAGGCACAGATCAGCAATGCACACACAGCTCAAACTGACAACAACCCTCCAGACAGCCCTTACCGCTGCTGGCCGCAGGAAGTGTTTATTCTCCGTCCCTGCACGCAAAAACTTTCTCGCTCGGCAATTGCAAATTCGAGCAAAGTACGCTAGCCTATGCGGCATAAACGCTGATCAGTGTGTCTCATCTCCATTTAATGCGCGACAGTACTAACTCCCCCGCCGCCGCCGCCGCAATCCCTGCCGCCGCTCATGCCCTCAACTACCCCAGATGACGCCTGCACGGTATCTTGATGCTGGATGTCAAGGCCAAGTAACTGCTGAAAGCGATATACATTGCTGGTTGATGATACCGAAGCTCTTTCGCGCGCTTTCAGTGCATTAGGGTTTGCAGTCGCAAATTGTGGAGGCGGCGGCAGCGGCGGCGGCGGCGGCGGCGGCAACGTCGGTGCCGCCGGCGGCGTGGTCAGCAAACAGGCGATTACGTTTGTCTCAGGTGTAGTGGCGCTTACCCTCTTCCACAAGACAACAAAGGGACTGCAGGAGTGAGGGTGTGCAGGGCTCCCCAATGTCGGGCATCAGCTTTTGGGGGGCGGAGCTGCCGGCTGCTGGCGGCAGCAAGGCCGCCCCCCTGAATGTGGCTGTGCGGGGAGGTTTCTTGCATGTCACGCAGCTGGCCTTGAAGAGCGGGAGCAGGGCGATGGTCGAGGTTGAGGTCGGCTCCGGCAAGGACGCCAAGCGCTACGTGCTCGGCACCCTGCGGAAGGACACCGTCGACCACATCTCCCTCGACCTGCTGTTCGACTCCGACTTCAAGTTGCACTTGTCTGGTGACGCCTCAGTGCATGCCGTCGGGTATCGCACCAACCGGCTTTCATCGTCAGAACCCGCACAGCAAGCAGAAACTGGTAAGCAGCAACGCGTGCACAATGTCTGTGCTTGCTACTGGTCACATTGCAGTCATTGTCTTGCACCGACTCATGCTTGTCAACGCTTTCTCCACCATTCGTGCATGCATGGAGCCTTGGCTATGGCGTCAGTATGCCAGAGCCTTGCTTATGTCGCAAAGCCCAACTTGTTGTTTGCATGTGCGTGCAGCCAAGGCCGGTGCCAAAGCAGAGGCTCCGGCACCTTCAAGTACAGCGGCCGCGCAACCAGCAAAGCCAGCCAAGCCTGTGAAGCCAGCACAGCCCTCACCCGCCAAACCTGGGAAGCCCAGCGTTTTTGACATACCTGTGGAAGGGGACGACGATGACGACGAGGATGATGAAGACTTCAACAGCGATATGGTATGGGCCACACGCATCAAGTCAGTCTTGTCAGATTGCAGTGGACGCGATGATAAAAACATATTCCTCGTACTGAATGCCAACTGGCATGACAGACACACACAACCCATAGAATTTGAGCGTCCACTGCAGGTTTATGCACTAATTGGCGAATTGCATCATTGTGAGTACTTGCCCATCACCTCAGTAGCCATGTTGCGTGGTGGTAGACGCTATGATGAAAGCATATTCCTCGTACTGATTGCCGAAAGGCATGACAGACACAACCATAGGAAGAGTTTGAGCGTCTACTTCAGGTTCACTTGTCGCACATTGTCATAAACATTTCGCCCGTTATCTTGGTATGCATGTTGACGTGTTAGACGCTATGATAGAAGCATATTCCTCGTACTGAGTGCCAATTGGCATGACAGACACGTACAACCCATAGAATTTGAGCGTCTAACCTTTTCTGGACACATATACTCTACGCAGGTTGGATTCTATTCGCTGCATTGCCGCGAGCATTTGTGAATGTTTCCATGCCTGCATCAGGCGTGTTATGACTAAAGCTTGTGGCTGGAGGTCAACACCATCCGCACATCAGTTGCAAGCGTGTGCGTGTGCGTGTATTCTGCAACCATCGTCGTGTGTTCGTTGATGGCACCGTGTCTGTGGCAGGACGATGAACTTGAGGGGGACTTTGATCTGGAGGGTGATGATGAGGACGAAGAAGATGACGATGACGATGACGATGACGGTGAGGAAGGTGATTTGGAGGGCGACGACGACGAAGAGGGCGATGAAGGTGATGAAGACGATGAGTTCGACGACGACGACGACGATGACGAGGTACATTGCGTTTGCTATTTGTTGGCTGTCTTTGCGCTTGCTCTTCACCGTCGTAACCTGTCATGGAAGGGTGGAGTGTTTCTCTTTGGTGACGAGTCAGATGGTGACCTCTTCAGTGAAGAGGTGCGGTATTGGGGTGCAGGATAGGACTGTCGGGCCGCTTGTCGCCCGAGAGGAGGGGGACGTGAGGGTGGGAGTTAACCATGGAGGGAACGTGAGGGTTGGGAGAGGATGGGGTGTTATCCGCAGTGCGCAGGCTGTTTGCAGCGTGAGGCAACTAAGACGACAACGGTTGCTGGTATGATTTCTAATATGCTCTGTGTATACAGGATGATGAGGAAGAAGAGCAGGCACCGGCAAAGAAACAAAAGCTTGCAAGCGGAAAAGGTGAATTCTTTCTTGCCTAAGCAGGTGCATGACTTTCTTCGCAGCACTTGTACATCCGTACAATTCCAAACCGTTTGGCGTTGTGCAGGAGCCACTCCAGCCAAGCAAGCCAATGGTGCTACGCCAGCAAAGGTACATCGCGTTCGCATGCGAGTGTATCTGTGCGTTTAGTGCGCAGCACCCAACTAGCTTGCTGTTCTGCAGCCTGGGAAAGGGATGCCAAGCAAAACACCCGCAAACACTCCTGCCAAGAGTCCTGGACAAACACCTGCGAAGCCATCTGACAAAACTCCAGCAAAGCCAGCGAATTCGAAGTCTCCTGCAAAGACACCGGCTAAACCTGCTGCGAGTACACCCAAAACCCCAGCTGCAAAGACACCATTGACTGGCAACAAATGCGACACATGCGACAGGTATTGTTGTTATGGTGCTGCATGTTGTTGCGGTACCAGTTTGGAGCGCTATGACTGCCAACTATAATCTCGTTAACCTGACCTGCCTCACCGAGGCTTGACAGAAAACAATGATAACCTGATGAGCGCTCGTGTAGCATTGTGTCCTTGTCTGACTTGCACAGCACACAATACCTCCAACGTTCTCTTGTACACTTACACATCGGCTTGTACGCAGGACTTTTGTCAATCCCACCGCTTTGCAACAACATCAGACAGCCAAGCATAGTGCAAAGAAGTGATTGCATACTGCGCGTAGAAGGTAGCGGTGTGAAGTCCATTTACTGCTACACATGCTGTCACCAGGGCCTGGTGTACAACAGTGCCAACGGGAATCCAGTTGTGAGTTAGGGCTGCCTTCACCTTGCTGCAAACATCCAACGCACATGCAAGGGTGGCTGGCACGCGATCAGCAGTTCTTGTAGATAGCGAGATGGTGTAGGTAGTGCTGAGCACGCAGCACCAGTGCTCGACAATTTTGTGTAGCCTGTCTATGCCTGATTGTTATGTCTGTTGGTTGCAGCATAGGCTTGCCATAGCACTGCTAGAGGCTCTCATGTAATTTATACCTTGTCTTGACACCTGTCATGGCTGGTATCAGACAGATCGTCTCGTGTGAGAATATTGCATTGCCTGTACCATGTTAGTGGTGACGCCAATCAATGTAATGATGATAGGTGGGAAACAAAGAGTAACAAAGGGTTGAACATTCTAGCCGAGCTTACGCAGATTGCTTTGAACCAATACTATATGTTGTTACATGCAAACTTTCCGAAGGCACATTCTATCCTTGGCACAACTTTTTGTATGGCAATAATGTACAAGCATTACTCTTTGCTTTAAACATTGGTGCTTGCATTCTTGCAAGGCACATGCAATTTGCATGATTCCTTCGTCTGATGTGTCTTTTACTTATACTCCATTCAAACCTCCGTATGGCAAGGACCATTGCGTTTAAAAAAGTGAGTGATTATGTGCTATTTACAAGAGATGACATAAGCTCAGCGGTACAAAAGACTATAAGTGGTTACAAGCAACGGCTCACGTTGATACATTAAAAGCTTTTCAAAAGTACCGATGCAATGAGCAATTTAATAACAGAGCTTCGTAGAATGATAGTAGCTTGCAAATAACATACAATGTCTTATTATCATTCTGAATGATAATTGCTGGTGCCTTGTCATTGATTCAGTGCGATTGACTCAAGCAATCATTCATCATTGCTTCGCAAATTGTGGACATGACTCCAACAAATTGGAATGCAATTGATGGGCGACAACGCATGTTGCACATGTGATACAAAGCCCTTCAAGGAACATGATGCGGCATCACTGATGCCGTGCCCAAAAACCAGGCCCCCAAATAGTCGTGCTGAACACATTCTGACACTTCCCAGCAACACACGGCCATCCTTGCAAGCGAGATGCTTTAGGCGAGGGCGCATGCATGGGCAATCTGCTAGCTAAAGGCGGCGGCGGCGGCGGCAAGCGGACGTTGGAAGCGGCGGCGCTGCGTGCAGTCCGCTCGCCCTCCTCATCGCCGCCGCCTCGCGCGGAGCAGTCCGAGCTGCACGCTGCCAACACCACCGCCCATTCTGGCGAAAAACAACATGGTACACGAAATTGACTCATGCGCTTCCGTGTACGCAGATCAGTAGAGATGCCACTGACATGTATTACATCTCAATCATTCATTGACTTAGCGAGCGAGTCCGTTAGTGAGTTCATGAGGATGGTGTTGTTGTTGCTGCTGCTGTTGTTGCGTCAACACATGGGTGGCAGTACCGCACCTTTCCATGCAAGATCGGTACACATGGCTGCTCTCCATCCCTCATGGCACAACGCTAGCATCCGCACGCACACCACCCTTGGGTGTTGATGGTTGCAACCTGTGCCAGTACAACAACAACGACAACCATCATCATTGCTGTGACCATGATGATGCAGTCATTGGTGTTGACGATGATAGTCCTGCTTGCTCGTGATAATGTGCTAGGACCAGTTGAGTCTTAGCACACTCAGTTGCCAGCAGATATACAGACTGACTGTGCCGTTTTTCCGATCACCACAACAGGGGTTGACCAAGAGACAGATATTGCCAACAATGTTGCTTCGAGTACATCATCCCAAACAGCTGCGCCTGACCCCGCGTATCTCCTCGACCGCAAGAGCGAGAGCCTGGGTCAGATGCTGGCGAAGCTCGGCGGGGGCATCACCTCGCGCGACTGGGACAGGGACGGGGACAGGCAGGCGCCTGTGAAGCAGAGAGTGCTGCCGGATGGGTTTGAAGCTGAGGGGAACATGCGTGTACATGCGCAGGTGAGTGGCGTGGGAGTGGGAAGGCTGCATGTATGTGTATGGGGAGGATGCACACGCACATGCATGCACATACCCATGTGCGCATTTTTGCGTGTGCATGCGTGACAGGGTCAGGCGTGTGCGTGTGCGTGCATCCCTGTGCTTGCATGCGTACACGTGCACACGTGCGCATGTGCATGTGTTTTGTATGTGTTTCACTGATATTGACTCGCTTGCCAGCGAAACCCGCGGGCGCCAAGGAAACACCAGCAAGAAGAGGACCCCGAACTGCACCGGTTGTCCGTTGAGCAATTGCAAGAGCTTTACGCGTTGTCGTGGCGGCAACACGACGCAAAGGCACTCGCTGCCCGCTTTGAGGTGCGTAATTGTTGTTGCCTCTATACCACGCGCAAATGCAATCGTTCGGCATTTAGCAACTGACTGTTTGTATCATGTGTGGCTCTGCAGGTTGATGAGGCCACAGTCAAGCTTGTCCTGCAGCACACAGCGCTTCCGGTAGTCACCATGAAGAAAGATCGCAAGTGGGCTGTTGACCCCGCTGAGCAGTCCAACAATGGCGAACGAACTTAGTCATATGTGGGCATGGGGTTGTGCTGTGTGCAGGACATGCGAGGTGCTATGGTGTCTGTTGAGCAGAAGATCGCAGCTTTTCAGTTAAATGCAATGCCTGGTTGCTGGGCATACCATGGCAGGTGGCGGCTTTTGCGAGCACATGCACCCGTGATGTCTCATCGTTACGCGGTTCCTGTGCAGCCACAATCGCTGCGGCTGTTGTGTTGACAGATGCCACAGTAGGACCATGTCCTACGCAGGCTTTTGCGGACAGTTCCGTATTATAACAAGATAGTAGTGTTAAGCATTAGACGAAGGTCTTCCACACGCAATGTTGGCAATATGCTATGCTTGGCACATGGTAGGGGCTGTGCGCATCCAATGTTTGGCCACACGATATACAACTGCGCATGCACATTTTGATACTAGCTGCGTACCATTTGGTGTCTAGCACATGCTTGCAGGTTCGTTTCACGGTTGTGTAGCTAGTCATGCTGCTTCGCGAGCAAAGATGAACTCCAGCATTGCAAGCAACATGCATGGCTGAGTGCATTCCAAGGTACAAACCCTCTAGCTGTGTGTGCAGCTACACCATAGGCATGCAGCCCAATTGCCCACATTGCTGCGGCTCATCTGCTTTCTAGTCCTGTGCTATTGCTCCTGACGTCAGCCATACTGCCTTACAGACGGGGCCATATTAGCTTGCTGTGAAAACATAATTTCTACAGCTACACAGCGACATGTGGTGATTATGACGAGCAGTTGCAAAGTCTACACAGACGGCAATCATATTTAGGTTATCAGTGCATGCTGCTTGATTCCAATGCAGCAATCATCATGCGTAGGTTAAAACCTGCTTCAAGATAATGCCCATTCTTGCCTAGGAAGTTGCTGCAAGAGACTACTATCGTTGCAATGCATGCAGTGGACAACCATTACCACAGACATACACATGCCTAGCACAATAACAAAGGTCATCTGCGCAACGGACGCGCCAACATGCACTCCATGACCACAATATGCATTAAGCCATACATGCAGCTGCACACACTTCAAAGACAGCTGCTGGTTTCAACGGTTTCAACAACATACTGTAACCAACAGTGCCCCCCTTCTAACACAATTTATTGTCGTCGTCAGCACCATTCGTTTATTGTCATCGTCAGCACCAGCCCTTTTCCTTTTAGGTGATGTTGTGGCTATTACAAGCTGCCACAACGCCCTTTGCCGCAGCGTTGTCCTTGAAGTGCGCGACCACACACAGCAACAACAACTATGGCCTAGGCAGATGCGTTGCCTGCGCCATACGAGCGTCAACAACCTTGTTTAAGTGCAAGGCGTCAGGCACAGGCAACAGGATTGCCCAGCGGGGAGGTGCGGGGGGCAAAGGCAGGCAGCGGAGATTGTTGTAGCGGTGCGGTGGGAAGTCTAAGGCTTACTAAGCAACGAGCTTACTCGGTAGGGAGCGTGAGCAGGGAGGCTTCCGCATTGTCCGTCTCCACTTTGGCTGCCCTTAAGGATGGAAACGAAAAGCCTGGCAGGTGGTGGACGAGCGCGAAAAACCCCACGTGATCGTCGGCTTAGGTTGCAGCCTGCACCTCCTCATGGTTGGAGGGAGTTCTTTTAGCGAATAGTGTTGGTGGCAACCACGGGTGTTATTCGCATTTATTTAGCTCAAAAACATTGAGCGAGAAATGTGTTGTTTCTTTAAAACACATCCAACGCGGGATGTACCAGTCTCCAAAAAAACCACGGAATTCAAAACAAGAGGAATGCGCGATGCCTCAACAACATAAGAAGGGCATTGCGTGATTGAGGCCTGTTGTTTAGTCCCGTCGCCTAGCAGGCTTACTATGTGGGGAGCTTACTCCGTAGGGAGCGTGCAGCAGGGAGGCTTCCGCATCGTCCATCTTCGCTTCAGTTGCCCTTGAGGATGGAAATGAAAAGTGCGACAGGTAACAGATGAGCGCAGGCAATCCCATGATCGTCGGCTCCCGCTGCTGCCTACACCTCCTCCTCGTAATTGGAGGGAGTTTTTACAACAGATAGTATTAATGGCAATCGCAAGTGCACTTGTGTTTTGTTAGCTGAAAAAACATTGAGCGAGGGATGTGTCATTCTTTAAAACACACGTAATGAAGCGTGTACTAGGTTTTTAAAAGCATACAAAACTTGGACAGAGGAATGCGCGGTGCCTCAGCAAAGATTGGAAAGGGATTGCGTGATTTGGGCCTATTACGAGCAACCGGTCTACATGGGACCCCCTACTCACTCTTCTTCAAGACCTTGAAGGTGAGAACAGCGTCAGCATGTCATCTATTGACGTTGTTCTATCTCATTATATTGCGCTACTACACATGGCACGTGGAGTGCGTGCGGGTGAGGGATTCCCTCATTTTTGAAAAGTGTTTGTTACCTTGTGGAAATGATACATTGAGTAATACTTGGCCCGCAATCAATATTTCGTGACTTTCAAGGGCTTTATTCTCCTTTTACGATAAAGATTGAATGCTCATATTATAAGAGTGTGCTATACTAATCGTACGTTTCTCGTGTCATATACAATTGTACAGCGTACAATCAGTATCATATAATAAAGATCGTAGCATGCTGTATTAAACAATTATCGTGTGCTAATGCATTGACAATGCAGCATGGTACGATCTTTATTACACGATAAAGATCGTTCAATGCTTGCGAATGCAAATTACAATAAAGAGTGCAAACGTCAGTGAAGGACATTTCTTACGCGGCGCAGCAGGATGCCGCACGTCGACGTCTACTTGCGTCGGCAACGCTGCCACGCTTGGTCATTATTGTCGGGACAGCCGCGCTTTGCATCATCCATATCACATCGTGACTTGCAACGTGAGCCATATATAGAGCTGTCAGGCAGCCCAACACGTGTGTATATGTACAATAACATCTGCCTTCTCCATGACACCACTGGCCAACCCAGAGCATGTGTAAGTGTGCATAGCAAGCTTGCAACAGTGGCTCTCTGCGTTGTCGCACGTAGAATGGCCATGGGCGATTGAACAAGTTGCAGTCATTACCATGTTGCGCTGCACCGGCTCACCGATATGCTAGCGGTCGTCTCCCTATGGCCCTCCTGGAGTAAAGGATGGCCGTAAAATGCCACCAAACATACCGCACATACGATCATGTTGCATCTCATGTGGCGGTGTTTCGCGGGATAGAATGGCTATACGAAGACGATTGCTAGGAGAACATTTATGATCATGAGTTAATAATAGCGACGCCAACTAGACTCATTGCGATTTTTTGCTTGCATCAATCGATATCCGCTGCGTCTTCTAAAGAGTCTTTTATTATCAAACCTACGGATAATACATCTGACTGCCATACTTGTACGGCTGCTGCGCATGCTTTTAATTTAACCGGCAGTTTCAATGTTGCACCAATGTCGTACGAAAATTTGTTATATAATTATTGTGCAACAAGTTTATGTCTAAAGAGTGTTTCAATAAGTATAAATATATATACTTACTTTAATGCTTAATTACTTCAAGTTATGGATGCCATTTTGTAACGCCTGTAGCAAAAGGCTAAAAAACATCCATCCAACTGGGTTGCCACAACTGCCAATGGCGCTCATACCGTATGAGCGCCATTGGCAGTTGCTTAAGGTACGTTTGTTGCTTGGGTCGCTATCTGCGTAGTGTTGGCGTCGGCGGCATCTACCCTCGTAAGGTTGGGCAGATGGCCGACAAGGCGGGCGGTGGACGCCTTCACAACCTGAGGTTCTCCTCGCGGCCGCCTCCATCGTCATTGCTGCCGACCATCGCAAAGACCACTCTTGTCGTGGCGCTCGCAGCCTGCTTGTGCACATGTACAGCCGCCGGCGAGCTCGCTTGCCCTTAGCGGGTCCGATCAAGTTGAATTGAATGTAAAGTAAGATGCAAATGGCGCAAAGCCTTTCAAAAAATAATCAAAAACAAAAAGGCCATTTACAATTGCAAAAGTGAGGTCTAGCTTACCAATGCCATACCACCTGCTGCACTGCTAAGCAAGCGTGGCATGCACATTCTTAGCACTTTATGCCGTACGTAGATCATATCAATTAAGGCCTTTGTATAATAAAATTCCAATGGTTAGTTTTTCCTTTTCAGATTGCCTTATATTAAAGTGCATGATTACACTTTAATTTGCTTAAGGGTGCAGGAGGATATCGTACAGCAACGCAAAGACAATGTCTTGTTAATATATGTTGGCACTCACTTGTGCAATCTTAAGACGACATGCGCAATAAACTGGCATACATGTCACATGCACATAGTGCACACCGAAGGTTGATGGCGACGTTACCATTGCCATCAAATCATATTGTTCATACAGATATATCACTTTCCTACGAATGTCTTCTTATAGGAAGACATTAAGAACACATTACATCAAGAATTTTTTTTTGGCAAAGTGATATTCATTCATCAAGACTTGCCATTATTGTCGTCGCACTATCTACCAATACACCTACTTAATATGATAACTTTTTGCCATGTCAGTGCATGCTAATGTGGTCAATTCAAAGTATATCCGCCGATACTAAGATAGTCATGATCTTATCAATATCATTCACACCGCACATGTGTGTACACATTTTAGCGCATGTTTTTATTATGTAACAACATTTTCTTCTTAGCGCATATTGTAGTTTATGTAACAACATTTACATACAGAAGTGATCGGGAACAGAATTCAAAATAACCTGTCACGCGCAATATGAATCAGTTGGAAAACGGACTCACGAAGTAGATTGTAATTGACGGCGCGCTTTGGGCGCTATACAGTTGTGACACCAATCCGCTTAATTACAATGTACCCCTATTGAACGACCTCGCTTCAAGTGAATAACCTCCTTAAAGCTCACATGCACGAAAATGCATGTGAGCATTGATGCAATGTGGCCCATTCAGCCAATAATGCATGGCATTAAACACTGACTTGCGCATACCAAGCGCAAGTCATGGCATTCCCCCTCCTCTTGTTTATACACACTCACCCAACCTACCCTGTCTCTTGCAGCCAGCCAACACCTCTCCCTCACAACATTATTGTGTCCCCGCCTCCCCACATGTACCCTTCACCTCCTCCTCCTCCTCCTCCTTTCCTCCCTCTCCCTCTCCCTCGCCTTGGACTCCCTGTGCACCCCGATCGACCCTGTCCGCTACCTGGCGCGCAACCTGACGGTTGTGTGTACTACACGGTAGTACCCGCGGCTGTACCTGGAGTCATTCGAGTACAAGCCGTGCAAGAATGACTGTATCATGGGCTAAATACAGACGAATGGGATGTATAAGGTGAGGGTGGAGGCGTGTATCCGCGTCTCTGTATGTGCGCGCGCGTGCTTATGAGTGAGTATGTGTGCATGGGTAAGTGGTTGCACACGCACACGTCGGCACACGTCAGTCTCTGTGCATGCGAGTACATGTGTGCCCAATCGTGCGTACGTGAGCATGCAAGTCGCAGATCTTTGACGCTTTGCACCCTTGTTCCCCAATACACTTAACCTACATGTGCACACTCACGCATGTGGACTTCAGGGCCTCCGCAGTGGTCTTGTGCGCGTGTGGTCGCGTATCCGGGTCCCCGCTGGCGCCACAACCGTCGGCAGCTTTGGCGTGCAACTAGTCTACAGCAGCAACGGCAAGGCTGCTTGTTGCCGTTGCAGACACAAGCACTGGGGTGAGTGTACATGTGTGTGCATGTGGCTCGTGGAGTCTACTAACTTATGACTTGCGTGTGCGTGTCAGAGCATGATTGGGCCACTGTCCCTGGCGTGTACTAGGGTCTCGCGGCCTTCGACGCTACGGAAAGGAGTCCCTGTGGAGCGTGGATCTCCGCACCACTCTCACTCGCACAGCAAAGGTACATGTGTGATGACAAGACATGGCACACAAAACCCATCAAGCACATTGTTACCACACCCGCATTGATGCGTGCACACATACAACACTTAATGCCACCAGGATCCGTCCCCACACTACCAATAACGTGGTGGCCGCCCCGGATGGCACCGCCTACATCACGGACCCATTGAAGATGGAGAGGGTTGCGTGGAAGGCACTGCTATTTGCTTGTGCAGTGTGTTGTGTGGGAGTCTGTTGAAGTGGCATGGCACAATGAGGTTGTGGACAACGTGTGCGTGTTGATAATGTCTTGCCAAGCTATGACACGAGCTGAAAGCCAAGCAAAGCGGCACAGACACAACATTCTTGCCAATCAAGGCGCAAGGGCTTTACCAAAGATAGAAGACAACATTGTTGGACAAGGTGATACAAAGGCAATGATAGTGGCTGTGACATCTACGCTGCTGACTAATGTCGCACTAGTACCATGTTTTGTAACTCGCGGGGACATGTTATTCGACAGCAAGTATCAGGGTCAGGTGAAGCATCAAACAAGGTTTGGGTTACACCTTGTGAGTGCCATACGCGGGTTGTGCATCGGTTGTTGCAATTTGTCTTTCGACAACTTGCACTCCCACACTTGACGCTAGCATGCTAGGTACCGCGCACAAAGTGCACCGAAGCTTGTAGCGTAGTAGATTGTGTCGCTGGCCGTATTGCTTGTGCAGTGCGCATTTCCCAAACTCAGGCATGCAATATGTACCTGTGCGCATATGAGTGCTTTTTAGATATACACTTTGAAGGCAAGTAGTACACACTACTGCTGTGGCTCATCTGCTTCCTGCT
This sequence comes from Chlorokybus atmophyticus, assembly GCA_009103225.1. Lineage (NCBI taxonomy): Eukaryota > Viridiplantae > Streptophyta > Chlorokybophyceae > Chlorokybales > Chlorokybaceae > Chlorokybus > Chlorokybus atmophyticus. The sequence continues at coordinate 679,059 of RHPI01003330.1, forward strand.
CTTGCTGCTGCTCTTGCTGCCGCTCTGTTGCCGACTCAAGGCCAGCGATGAGTTTCTCCACGCTCTTGACTCTGCGATCGCGCTCCTCCTCGCCACCAACGTCCCCGATGTTGCCTCGGTACTCGCTCAGGACAGCAGTGATGTCATCAAGAGAGGCGCCCTGCTGGTGCAGCAGCAGCCGGATGCGCGCGCGGATGCCCGTGTGCTCTGCAGCCCACACGTGGCCTGCGATTAGAGCGACCAGCTGCAGAGTGTACAGGCCCTTGTCAAGCCTTGCCAGGTACTTCTCATCCTCGTCAAGCTCGTCCTCCTCCTTGGCCTCCTGTGCAGCTTGCCGCTGCTCCTCTGCACGCACCTGTGCACAGCAACAAACCCAATGTCAGCACGCATGCAAGCTCACATGCGCACAGACACACAAGCGCGCGTGCACGTTCTGCACGCAAACTGAGATATGTAGAAGCTAAATGACGATAACATATACCTTTGCTGCGTATTTAAAGTACAGCTCTAACAACCGGTCAACTTTCTCATACTCGCTTTCCACAAACTTGCTTGCCAACCGATCTCTCCTTGTGCCGCGTGACACATTGCCAAACAGCGAGCTGGTTGAAACGCGAGATGAAGTGTTGTCACAATGTCAACAAGACGTTTTCCTAGGAAGGCGGAACCCAATTGCATTGCAAACTCACCTGATCATGGATACGGCGCGCTCCTCATCTTCATCCGAGTTGTCGACTGTGCGCTTGCCTTTGGGCTTCCCCTTGCCCATAAAGATGGAAAACACCGTCTTGAGACCAAGCACATCTGCCAAGCAGCTAGAGTGTGAATGGACCTGCATACCATGTACTGTGTATGACATGTTGGATTGCAATAACCACCAGAACAGCAAGTCAAGACTAGAGGGCGTCAGTTTGTCAGAGGTGAAAAGTAGTTCTCAGCAAAGCACTGAGGCACTCAGCTCCAAAATGCGTCATCAATCGCCCAGATCATGATCACGCTAATGATGTGTTGATGGTGCAACACTGATAGGGGTTGTAGCAACGCTTGAGTTGTACCTACGAAGTGATCGCAGGCAGGAGGGCAGGCTGTGAGGGCGAAATCGAGGGTCTTAACGGCCGCCACTCGGCACGAGCGCTTCTGCTTGATGATGATAATCATCAGCTCGATGCCTTCGGCCTTGACGAAGCGCACCTTGTTGTCCGCATGCATAACCAGACTGCACATTGAATCAAATAGGTTCTCCACCATCTCTTCCTCTTCGCCTGCTTCCGGGTCGTGGCTCTTGTATGCAGCTACAGCCTATTGTTGATAAAGTACATTGGTGACTTTATTGGGATGCATGCCAGTGGCAATAACAACAGGTAAGTGTACTGGCAAGTGCACAATTCATGAAGGGTATGACCACACCTGTAACAAAGCGTCTACTCCATTCATGGAGCCAAGGCGCTTCTGATTGGCAGCATTGTCCTGCAGTAAAATGGCTAAAATCTCTGAAGCATACAGCTTGTTGCCGTCAAACTCTTTGGCTTTCAACCTATTCAGAAGCCATCGCAATATCCGCGTTTTCTCGCAAACTGTGGTTGCGACTTCTGGCCGCACTTCAACTAGATTCTCTGCAACATGGTGATGTCAACAACCACATTATATGCCAACATGCTGCGAGTGTCGTGACACACATGTGTCTGTCCGCGCCGCAAACAACATACCAACAATGCTCAATGTGTTGAAAACGCATGTAGCTTCATCTGCAACTGACTCATCGAGGCGAGCGAGATTTGTGGTCAACATTTCCAGCGCCTGGTTTTCCAGTAGTGCGTCTACCAACAACTTGGCTTCTTCATCTGACTCTCCAATTGCGTCTTCATCAGTAAGCTCGCTGTCACCAAGTGTAGTAGTGTGAGTTTCAACCGGATGCGTTTGTGCACGAAGGTGCAGAGTCTCCATGTGATTTTCACTTCTGACATGACACACCTTGGGGCTCACCGTATGAGATCCACAACGTCCATGGAGATGTCCGTGTTGTCATGGTTCAGGAGGCCAACAAGGCTGGTGACGGTGCCAAGTCGTACCATCTCTGGGTACAACTCCTGCAATGCCAGCCACACCACTAAGCGCAAGTAGCCAAATTCAATCCATGCGCGATCCCTATGCAAGTGAGCTTGGCAGATTGGCAAATTACAGCTTGGCAGATTGGCAGATTACCATACCGGGGCTGTGGCGAGGGCGTGCAGCTTCTTGACCTGCGAGGAAAAGTTGTTATTCAAAGTACGCATTGGGTGCATTGTGTGTGCAAAACACCCGAAACTCAGATTCAGCCATCACCTCTTCATCCAGATCTACTTCTGAGTCCATAAACCTGCACCACAGAGAATCCAAACATAAGGTTACATTTCAACAATGCCCTGCGCCTGTGGTATAAACAATAATCATATGTTGGCACTGCAACGATGCAAACACTGATACACCTGCGTACTTTTCTGGTTGGTCCATGTACTTCATGCGGGCTTCGAGATTCTCTTTGAACTGTCAGCACAAGATATGAGTTGCTGCTAAGCAACACATGGAACAAACACAAAATAAACCCATGAACACGTGCGCGCGCACACACATGCACACAGATAAACAAAATATGCTTGCACAGTAGCACGCATACCTTTCGCTCAAACGCAAGCACAAGGCGTTTGACCGCCCGAGAGTCCAAAGCTTCCGCAGGCCCGGCCTTGTCAACTGCTTCCAGAAGAGACAGATCAAACTCAGGACGAGGCGCCTTAGCAGGTGGAGGAGATGCCTGGCAGCAAGGCAAGTGGACAGGACGTCAGCGATGCTGGCTGGCTGTGGATACATATTATTATGGCCAAGCAACCAACACCAGTATGGAATGTGACTTGTTTGTTGCAGATGTGACGTGCTGTGAACATGGCGACCGCACTAAGTCATGAGTGCATGCTGCCTGATTCTGACGTACCAATCGTCGTGCATAGTTTAGTACTTGCTCCAATGCAATGCCCGTTCCCCACGCATGGTGATTGTATAAGTTAAGGTGAAGTTGCTGCAAGAGACTGTCGCCGTTGCAGTTGCATGCAACGGACACCGGTACCAGCAACATACACACGCCCAACACACTAGCAAGATAACCTGCGCAAATGTGCAGACATACTGCACGCTACTACAAGATGTTTTGCTCTACATTATACCTACACAATGATAGCTGCTCGATTCAACGGTTTCATTGCTAGCAAATCTCACAGCTGATGTACCTCCGCTGTATGTTCCTTGCATTACGTACACCAAAATGTTGTTGGCAAACCCCGACAGTGATACTGTCACTGTCAGCACCAGCCCTGCTCTCACTTGCTCAGGCGACGTTGTGGCTGCTGCAGGCTGCTCCTCCACCACCTCCGCGTCGTCCTCAAAATGCATAGCCATGCGCGCCCTGGCGTCATCAAACACCGCTGCGGCATCCCCCCCGCCCCCATCCCGCTTGCGCTTGGTCGCCATCGCCGCCGCCATGAATACCGCCGCCACCTGAGCTGAAAGCAGCAGCGCTAAGCAAAACAACACTTACCTCGCGTTCGAACTTGCTCTGTGTCTAAACGCCACGGGCGGCGGTGTCGTTGTGGGCGTCATGGTGAAGGGCAAGCAGCGAGGGTCGGCGCAGGATCGTCGTCGGAGCGACGTGGCCTCGCCGGCAATGTCGGCGACTACGACTACGCCGACGACGCCTGTGCCAGCTGCTACCGCAGCAGCTGAGCAGCTGCCCTGTGCAGTTGAGCTGCATGGGCAAGCTGTGGACGCGGTGGTGTCTTCTGTAGTGCAGGAGTTCAAGGCCGGTGGGCTAAAAGCATGGCTTCATCCTGACACCCTCGCAGCCGCTGGGTTGGCTTCGGGACAGCTGGCGGCTGTGGCGGTGCCCAACCAGCCCGCCCCTACCGTCCTGCAGGTAGGCCAACTGTGGTTGTGGGTGATCATCTCAGATGGGTTAAGACTGCTCTACTTCCAGTGCATTGCTTGATTACAACAGCCTAAGCCTTCACCTACTGCTAGTCTAGTTCCCCGTTTCGGTCATGCATGCGTTGTAGCAATCATGCAGCGTGTGTTACGGCCCTCCCTGTATGGGCTTCCAACTCAGGGTGTGGTAAAGAGCGTAAAGCCGCCCCCCC
>RHPI01003330.1:683277-725554 GCA_009103225.1 Chlorokybus atmophyticus
GGAGTTGGGGTGGTCGCCCTCCCTCCCCGACCCCCTGCCAAAAAACAAACTGCAGCGTGTCATAAACTGTAGAGTTCAGACAGCTCTTTTTGTTTGCTTGCTGTCTAGTGCACATACAGCATATATGCAACTTACTTTTTCGCCTTGCATGCACTCGGTTCAACTGTGCAGCTTGTTCTCACGCAGGAGGCAAACTTGTTCTTGCATGGCATGCAGGTGTTTGCAGCACCACAGCTGGCTTCCGGCTCTGTGCGGCTTCCCACGGCTATATGGGGTGTCTGCACGGGCATGGCCGTAAAGGTGTACCCTCTTTCAGTGGGGGAGGAGTCGACAGACCGCGAATGGGTGTCGGCTGAAGTTCACAACTGTGCCGCATTGACCCTCAGACTGCGGCAGGACTCGCCACCAACACCACAGTCCACGGGTACGCTGCAGGCAAGTGACAGCTGCACAGAGTTGTGTTCGTGTGCCTGAAGCTGTGATGTGGTGGGTCTTGCTAGCTACTCCAATGACTCGCAGGTAGCAAAGGTGGAAGCGCGCACAGGCGCCGTTCAGGTGTGCGGATGACTTTGCAACAAGCACTGCATGAAGGCAGTGACAGGCAGCAGTCGCTCCTGCAGAGCATGTCTCAACGCTGGCTTTCTGGCCAATACCTTGGTAAGCTGCAAGCTAATGATTATCTGTTGAGGTTATGCTTACCAAAGCAGGGTTGAAGGGGCTAAGGCTAAAGGTCTACAGTGCAGGGCAGCGTTTTTGTCATGACGCTCTTGAGTGAAGACCATGCATTTTTGGTGGAGAGTGCGGTGCCCAGTACAAGCGATGGCGATTCACAGGAGCCGCCCATGGTCAGTACTATGCATGACATGCGGTAGGGTGCTGCAGAGTGCTTCAACTAGGACTTTGCTGAGATTGCTGCAGTAATCGTCATGTCTTGCTTGCATCCTCACTTACCATACGATGGCAGCCAACAGCTCCTACATCAGTGTTGCAAGTGTACTTGGTGGACGGCGACACAACAGTCAAGATAAAGCCGCCATTTGATGAGCAACATCATAACAAGGACTCAACACCACAGAGCAAGGCAACTGCAATCGAGAATGAGAATGACAGTCAGTCAGCAGCAGCTCTTGCTGCAAGAACAGACCTCATTGGCTACTCGGAACTGGGCGGTTTGCAGCAGCAGGTTTGTGCATGAAGCATTATTCCCTGCCATTGTACAGGATGTATGTTACATATATATACACATAAGTGCGTAATATAACCGCGCAGATTGCCGCTTTAAAGGAGCTTGTGCAGCTTCCTCTACAGCGACCTGAGGTGTTCAGAAGGTGACTGGCTGATGCGATCATTGTCCTGTTTGTGATGATGGAACACCAGTGCAAGTGTTGATGAACGCATCTTCTGCAGGTATGGTGTGCAACCTCCGCGCGGAGTGTTGCTGCATGGCCCACCCGGCACTGGCAAGACAATGCTTGCTCGAGCAACAGCTGCTGAGGCGGGGGCCAAGCTGTTCGTCATCAACGGACCTGAGGTATGCATCAGAGGCAGTTTATGAGCAGACAGACACTGGCTTTTGTGTTGCGGGTGATTAAGCTTTCATGCTCTTTCTAATCACCTACTGCAACAGATTACGAGCGAGTACTATGGTGAAAGTGAGACCGCTCTTCAGGAGATTTTTGCAGCTGCAGCATCCGCAGCACCCGCGGTATGTGACTGATATGATGCACAATCAACCATACCGTTGCGCAGTTCTTATTGACAATAATTGCAGGTGGTCTTCATTGATGAGATTGACGCTATAGCGGCAAAGCGCGACGAGGGTGAGGATGAAGCCGGACAGCGACTCGTGGCCACGCTGCTATCTCTAATGGATGGAGCTCAACCAGATGCCTTCAACAGAGTGGTAGTGATTGCCGCAACAAACAGGCCCAACGCAGTTGATCCGGCCTTGAGGCGGCCTGGCCGTTTTGACCAGGAGCTTGCTGTTGGTAAGTTATGTCTATGTTCATGCACATGATGTGGTGTTGCACAATTGTTGTTGGCTGTAACCATTGACAACTCTGCTTGCAGGTGTGCCAACACCTGCAGACAGGTTGGACATTTTGCATACGCAGTTGCGCCACATGACGCATAGCTTGACAGCAGAACATTGCCAGGTGGGTTGCGGTGTATGCGTGTTTCTCAACTTATAACATACAAATTGTTGGTGCGTGGCATGTCAACTAACAGATACGACAGGGGCTGGCCAAGAGCACACATGGTTATGTGGGTGCAGACCTCACTGCGCTCTGCAGCGAAGCTGCCATGGCTGCGTTGAGACGATATGTAAGCTTCAGTTGTGTCTGCAGTCACTGCGGTTGACTTGACATCATTGGTGTGATCTCTGAACTTGACCTCCATCCAGGTGAGCTGCGCGAAGCCCAGGACTACAGCAGTAGCGGCGTTGCAAGCTGAATTCAATGCACTATCTGTGCAAGAGGATGCCACAAGTCCACAACCCTCAACATCCGAGTCACTGTGTGTCACACATGAAGACTTTGTTGTGGCCTTGCGTCGAGTGCGCCCCAGTGCCATGCGCGAGGTACATGCATCCCTGGCACGCACCTCATCTTAGACAGATGTAGTTGTTGTGACTGATTGGTATTGGGATGTGAGCAGGTGTCGCTGGAAGTGCCATCCGTGTCATGGTCAGATATCGGCGGCAACGACGACGTCAAGCAGCGCCTGCAAGAGCTGGTCACGTGGCCGCAGCTTCACTCCGATGCCTTTGAGCGAGTTGGCGCAGCACCCCCGGGTGGCGTGTTGCTTTACGGTCCCCCCGGTTGCAGCAAAACCATGCTAGCGCGTGCCGTGGCATCAGCATCTGGACTGAACTTCATCGCCATCAAGGGGCCGGAGCTGCTGTCCAAGTGGGTGGGCGAGTCCGAGAAGGCCGTGCAGATGTTGTTTGCGCGCGCAAGGGCGGCCGCACCCTCTATCGTGTTCTTCGATGAGATAGACGGTCTGGCCACGTCGCGAAGTCGGCACGGGGCAGCTGGCGGCGACTCTGGAGTTGGCGATCGTGTCATCACACAGCTGCTTACCGAGCTTGACGGGTTTCACGCCCGTGCTGGCGTGGTCATCATTGCGGCGACCAACCGGCCTGACCTTGTGGATAAGGCCTTGCTTCGACCCGGGCGCTTGGATCGGCTGCTGTATGTCCCGCCACCTGATGAGAAGGCCCGCGCTCAGATTTTTGCCGTGCACCTCCGATCAACACCGCATGCAGAAGACGTCAGCTTACAGGTATGGTGTGCACGTAGATGTCAGAATGATGTGTCGAGCTTGCAATGCGCCATCAGCACGCTAGTCCATTGGCTGCATGCTGACCACGTGTTTTTACTGTTGTGTTTCCCTGCAGGAGCTGGCATCTGCCACTCCAGGTTATACTGGCGCCGACATTGCTGCAGTTTGCAGAGAGGCGGCACTGGCGGCCCTGGAAGAAGACCTCTCTGCCCAGTGTGTGCAGCGCAAGCACTTCCTTCAGGCCCTGACCACGGTGGCACCCAGCAAACGCACCTTTAACGAGGAGTTCTATCTCAAGTACCAGCGCGGGGGTGCTGTCTGATCCATCCCAGTCAAGCTTGGCATTACTCACCTGACGTACCAACTTATCACTGCGTTCCAAGCTTTGGGTGAGTACGGCCTTCCTTTGTGCGTGTTCCAGCTTTGAGGTTTCTCCACACCCATGAACGACCCTTCATTCATCCTTCATCGGGGTAAAAGCTGATGTTGTGTGCAGGCTCACAGCTGACTGCAGCTGCTTGGCAACATGCACCGCCTGCACGCTTTGGGTGCGGCTTCTGTCAAGATGCACACGCTGTGCTGCAAAGAGTGCCATTGCTAGCACAATGACATCTACGTTGATGGCAGTTTATGGAAGCATAAGCTCTGCACAGCGCTTTTCCAGCCGTCCATTGCAGATGTTCGGGCCTCAAAGCGGGCACGCATCAGGCGAGTGCGCAGTGGAGTATTCTGGCCAGCGGTACGTGTGTAGTTTGGCGCGTAGTGATGGCCAGCTAGTGATGCGCAGTTAGCACCAAAACTACGTGTCAACGATGTGCTTGTGATGTTGGACATCTGCCGTGGGAGCGAAGTTTGTCTCGTACTTCATGACAGTTTCCTGGTGTGCTTTATTAGAACCGCATGTATAGGATTGTGTATGAGACTCACACATGTAGGTTTGCGTGTATGCATTCCCTCTTGCATCTTTTGTACACACTTCCTGTGCATTCCTTGGTGATGCTATATGTACTGGGTAGGCAGGTACTGACATGTGCAGCAATGAAGCGCGTAAACGCATAGGAGCACAATGTCGTGTCATCATGATGCCATGCTATGCCATGTGTGGGATGCGTGCCATGAGCGTGCTCAAGCATTAGGGCTGCATGCACATTCCCTCGACGATCTTTGTACACAAGCCACCATATGGCGCATCTGTACATGCGCATAGTTGTTCGGATGCTGCCTTGATTATGGCCAACAATGGTCACCAAGCGACGTACAACAGTCGCCAATGCACGCAAAGAGTTGTGGGCAGGGTCATGCACAGACTTGGCGTCCCTGGCTACATGATGCACGTTAGAACGGAAGATGACATTGCAAACCTCCACTAGAGCATCTTCCAGGTACAGATGTAGTATCTTGTGTACACCCTGCACCGCTGCATGGCATTATGGATTATGGACTCGCTGTTACAAGCGCACTAAGAAGGATAACATGACACATTCACAATAACCAGGCAGCAGTTGATTAGCTGAACATGGCAAGCTGGATAGCCATTACGCAAGGCATGGCTGTTGTCAGCGCCAGCAGCATCCACATTCTCCTCTGCTGCGGCGGCGGCGTGCGAGGCGTTAGCTTGAGGCAGCAGCTCGCATCACCAACGCAAGCTGCAGCTGGCGGCGGCGGCAACCGAGCAGCCTGCTTGAAGCTTCAGCGCAGCAGCAGCAGGCGCACTTGTTTCTGCCGGCCGCCGGCAGCAGCAGCTTCTTCTTCAGCTCAGCAGCAGGCGGCAGCTGCAAGCATGGAACCAAATGGTAAGTCCCCACACTTCGACGACTAAAATGCTCACTGCACAGGGTTGCTGGCGTGCATTCCACTCTGTGAGGAACGTGCGAGTACCTAGTATTTGCAACGCGTCACAATGCTGCAGTGAACGTGTGTGGGATGCTTCGCCTTGTTCTTTTCATTAAAGTGTGACGGAACCCTCTCTGTCTGCAGGCTCGGACCAGCTGGATCGGTGCTTGGAAGTGGCTGTGGCCGCAGCGCAGCAAGCTGGAGAGGTTGCATGCTGTGCATGTTGTGCATGCTTGTGAACGTTTATTAGCACTTGTGTAACTGGCATTACAAGTGCTACCGTAACCCATCTTTGCAAGCACATGCGCAATACAATAATGTGATTGTTCGGTATCACTGATGCATTGCATCAGTACTATCACACATCTCACGCTACTACATGTTCGTGCATCGAATGTTTTGTTTTGGCTGAGTTTCGTGCTTGGTTGTCTCGACAGGTCATTGCCAAGGCGTTCAATGCAGCGAAAAGAGTGGAAGAAAAGGCCTCCAACGTACTGACTTGATAGCTACATTCTTGGAAGCACACTACACATATATTGGTAGTCATAACCAACACTGAGACTCTCCATAGGTGGACCTGGTGACAGAGACGGACCAGCAATGTGAGACGCTCGTGCGCAAGACTCTCAGCGACGCCTTCCCAGACTTCGAGGTGAACAGAACTGTGCTGAACTGAACTGGACTGAACTGAATCAGACTGTTCCCTGTGCCTTTTCCCGGTTCCTGAATTCGCATCACATGAAAGCTGTACCAGTTTTTAAACATTTCAAATTCCTAATATATATAAAGGTTGCATTGATGGTGGTTGCATGCTCATGGCAACGTTGTGTGTCATGTGCGTAGTTCATTGGGGAAGAGGAGTCGTCTAAAGGGGGGTTCACCTTGACTGATAAACCCACATGGATGGTGGATCCCCTGGACGGCACGACTAACTTTGTTCACAGGTGGGGACAGAAACATGTGCACACATATCCGCGCGAAAGTTCTGAAAGGTAGTCGCTGTAAATAAACGCAGTCTGAGTTGAGCGTCCTGCAGGTTTCCGTTTGTCTGCGTGTCTATTGGCCTGGCCATCAGCAAGAAGGCGGTGGTTGGTGTTGTCTACAATCCCATAATGAACGAGGTACCTCCTGGTACCCCGCAAGCTTGATGACTTGAGTCGTGAGGGTCACACGTGTCAGAGAAACAACTTGGCCTTTTGCGCAGCTGTTTACCGCTGTCAGAGGCAAGGGAGCTTTCCTGAATGGGCAGCCTATCAAAGGTAGGTGTCATGAAGACGCTGTTATTTGTGCCCATTGTGAGTCAACTTCTGTATTTGGCTACAAATGGAAAGCCTGGCTGAGTGACGATTAGTATAGTAAACAGAGGTTCGATGCGCAGTTTCGGCACAAACAGAGTTGGGCAGAGCACTGGTGGCCACTGAGGTGGGAGTAGTAAAGCTTTAATGTTGATGATGCATCTATTTTCACGCACTAGTGCGAGTAACTTAGAAACACCTCTGATGCAGATTGGCATCGTGCGCGATGAAGCAGCGATCACCGCAACCACCAACAGGATCAAGGCGTTGATGCTGAATGTAAGGGCCTGAGTGGTGGTCTCATGCATGCTGTTGTGTTAATTGCTGCATCAGTCACCTTACATCCTGGCCAATACCTTGCAGGCGCGCTCGATCAGGTGCGCCGGTTCTTGCGCGCTCAACCTCTCTGGCATTGCGTGCGGGAGGCTTGATGCGTACTACGAGTTTGGCATTGGAGGGCCTTGGTAAGGAGGATATTTATTGCAGCCATAGCATGCAACCCCCAAAGCGCGCTACAAACATGCATGCGCGCGTTGAAGCGCTCACACATGCACTCATGCATGCTCATACGCGCACGCATGGGCACACATACACATGGCAACCACCAGCATGTACGTGCAACGGACATTTCACTGGGCTTGGTGTTGCAATAACACAATTGGCAATCTCTTGTAAACTGCAAAGATGCTCTGCTGCAGGGATGCAGCTGCGGGCGCAGTCATACTGACGGAGGCGGGCGGTGATGTCATTGACCCGTAAGTTGTGAGAACCTTTCAATCGATTCAGACCTTTCACATGGAAAGGCATGCCCATAGACTAACTCGACTCTCTTGTGCAGTGCAACCGGTGGCAAGTTTGACTTGCTTGCCAGGCGGGTGTTGGGAAGCAATGGGCAGCTGTCGCAGCAGCTTTACAGCGCACTACAATCTGCCGAGCTGAAGCAGTAGTGACCATTAAAAATCTAGTGCATTTAGTGCGTTTCAGTCATCGTTGATTTGCAGCGACGGTTGCCATTCTTTACCTCATCAACATTTTTATGTTGAGCTGCCTCCTTGGCAGTCTCATCGCATGCTGTCATGGTTGCCAGCCACACTGCAGAGCACAGCAGAAGGAGGTATATGTCAGTAGAACCAACTGCATAACCTGGCACACAATCATGAAATACATGCATTCAACACATGTGGGCGTTGCCGTTTGTTTGGGTACTGTTGTGGCTTTCAAGTGACGGCACCTGAACAAGATGTAGTTGTCGGATGGCAGGAGCAACAATGCGTAGTCGTTTTCTCCAGTAAAGGCGAAGCCATGCTCAGCTCGGTGCCAGGAGACCTGTATGCATGCACGATGCTAAGGCGTTGCCACAGTGACAACATGTTTGCATCAAGGGGCAAACCACACGCACAGGTGAGTCCGCAAAGCCCCACACGCTCACGACCGCCCACGGAAGCTGTTTGGAGGCCACAGTGCTCCTTGCAAAATCTATGGCTGCCAGCACCTGCAAGTGGATGTTGTTTGCTTTTGTGTTGGTGGCACAGTAAATGTGGACAACACCAACAACTATGTGCAGCTACCTGTGCAGGGGCCAGCATGCCCGTCCATCGTGCAGCTACAGTGCTGCTCGCACTTGTGTCATCAGAATGTGGTGCTGTGTTGGGCACACTTGCGTCAACTTGTGTTGACGACCATGGCCATGCCTTAGTGTTATCCCGTTCCCATCCGCGCAGCATTGGCAACGAAGGCAGCGGGGATGCAGGCGTTTGTGACACAACAGACACCTGTCTGTAAGGCAATGTTCAAACACAAGCATGAGGCGTTTGACCAAGAATCATATTATGAGATGAAGACAACGTACCCTACTATGCCGGATGACACTGCTCCAATCCAGTCCAGTGCGGCGGATAAACATTCAGGTGCCAGTAATGATGATGCTCGCGTGTTGCCGCGTGACAAGTGTATGTGTGCGTCTGGCTGACATGTGGGTGATGATGGCTGCTGCTGTCTACCCAAGCCGAGGTGTATGCTGTCCGCTCTCAGGGGCGGTGGAGGCACGCTGTCCAGTCTTCTGATAAGCATTGATACTGGCTGTATTGAGTGAGGGACGCCAGGTGGCCATGCGATGTTTGTTGGTTTGCCATCTGTTTGAGCGTACACACAGGCATTTTAAGTCCCACACATTCGTTGCTCGCTAACAGCAGCATGCATGCAGTGCAGTTCAGTCTGCTAAGTCTTCGAACCATCACCTTCAGTGTACACGCACCGCAAGGACAAAGGTGTGTTCATGCGCGCGTCCAGTCGGCTCTGTACCTGCATGTTGTGAAGGCATGGTGTCAAGCCAGTGTCAAGGAAAGGCACTGCATGCACATGTACCTAGCAATCAGGATGGCATACCCGATCATAGTATTGGTACCCAGGGGCAAAGGTTTTGTGCGCCAAGTCTACTGAAATATCTGTCACAAAAAGTTGTCAAGGCAGCAAGTTGCCCGAGAAGTGTGTAGTAACAAGCACACAAGTCAAGAGCACGCGCACTGACATGCACACGCAGAACTTACTGTATCGCTGTCGCTCACAATGCAAAGACGCGGTGCCTGCACCAAAGACCGGTATATTTGCCGCCCTGTCTATTTCATGCTGCATAGGGGCACTGCAAGAAACGATGACGCCTGATATGATACTGCTTAAACACCTCTTGTGCAACTCACCCACTAGCCCCAGCGATTCATACGTCTCTTTAGTCGCTGCTATGTGCATGTGACCTATCAACATTGCATGCGCAAATGCCAACTTGTTTTGGAAAACATTTCAAGATAGCGCAGCAACGTTACTTGTTACAGCAACGCACCTTACCATTCGCAATTGCGACAGCATCCGTGCGGTCTATCGGTGTCGAGGTAGACAACGCATACAACTGACCTGTGTACAAGAATGTAAGAGGCATCAAGCGTGAGAAGGTGTTATTGAATCGACACCATGACATGATGCGTGCAGTGCATTGACATTGCATTGAAAAATCGTACCACTGGCCTTGATGTGTCTGTGCAAGAAACCAATGTCCAAAATTTCTGTTAATGGCGCGCGTGCAATGCTGAAGTGCAAGTCCTTTACACCGAACACTGCCTCTGTCGTTGGCAATTCAGCTGCCTGTTGAAATCCGCTGTCAACGTGAGCCACAGCAAGCATGTGTGCCATGCATGCAACTCTACAGCCTCCAACGAAATGCAACTGGCAGCTCGCAATGCACTCCAACATAGGCGCTCCACCGAGCCACTTGAGCTTCTGCACAACTACCAGCTACAGCGAACCAACAAGTGAGGCCAAGTATGGTACAACCACATCAACAACACAGAACTGCGCGTGTGCCATGCATGCAATCTCACAGCCTTCAACACACATTTGCACTTGCTCGCAGAGCACTTCAACACCGGTGATCCAACGAGCCACTTGAACTACTGCACGACAACCAGCAACAGTGAACCAACAAGTGAGGTTTCCAAGTATGCAACAATCACAGCGACAACACACAACTGCGCGCACCCACTGACACACCACGACATGCATGTTCCATGCCTGCGGCGTGCCGTCAAGCACAGGCAGTATCAGCTCCAAGGCGTGGTTGAAGGGGTGACCGCAGACAAGCTCGCCCAGCTTGGAGTTGGGGTGGTCGAATGCGCTAGCGCGCGCCACCACCTTGGGCGCCGGTAGCACGGGAGGGCGCACGACTTTGCGCCGGCGCTTGGCATTCTTCATCTCTTCACCACCGCAATTCACCAACCAGCAGTAGCATCAGCTGAAGCTAAGAGGGTGGTGTAGCTTCAGCAGAGGCTAGGCCAAGCCACTGCTGCAGCTACTATTGTTACTTGAAGCTCTTAAAGCTCTCGCTCCGAGCCAGCTGTTGCTAAGACGCTTCTTGTCAGAAAGCCGAGCCCATATCATTTCGCTCAACTAGCGTCCATCAAGCCTGCTGCCCAAGTACTGACTGGACCGCTACGGCGGCCGCCGCCGCCGCCGCCACCGCCACTGTCATGCATGCGCCGCTAGCGAGCAACGCACCAGCTGCAGCAATTCTGCAAGCATGCGCAATCGAGTTCAGCGGATCCGGACGGTCAGGAGCCAGGTCGACTATGGATATAGCTTGTACGAACTGCGGATATCGGTGATGTTAAAGAGGATATAGCAATATCTCCAAGCTGGCACAAAGTGTGCATAAAACTTAGAATCTCTGGCTGGAAGATTCAGCAGCAGTCTGAGCCTAGCTGTGGGATGCTGGCGGCGGCGGGCAGGGCGGCGGGGCGGCGGGCGGGCGGGGCGGCTGTGGGGGCAGCGTCTGCAGCGTTCGCAGGGGTAGCTTACCGTGAGGGTTGGCGCCGCTGGTCTGTTACTTCTGTTGGGACGACTGCGGCTGTTGCGCTGCTCGCCGGGTGCGGAGGGGTCGCCGCTGCGCAGGTATCAAGCAGCTTGCTTGTTGAGGGCGAAGTGCGCAGACAGTGTGCTGCACTGCGGTTGCATTCACTTGCCTGCTTCGACGGCTGTTTAGTACATCACCGTATAATATCACCCTATAACCCCGTCAGCAACACAGCTGCATGTGCTCCGTTTTTTCTTCTGCAAATCATTACATGAACTGTGTACACATCCTAAACCTTACTTCTTGTAATGTTTTGAGTGGATTTGCTCTAGCCCAGTAGCGTTAGGTGGTTGTTCCCTAGAGATAAGGTGGACAGATGGCATGCGCGGTTGTGTTGCATGCCAGTGGTTGTGAGCTGCTTGCTGCTCTGTTGCTGGTTGCGTGCTGCACGCTTGACGTAACACTCTAGGCGCATATGAAAGTTGTGCTTGTACCATCTATCCTCACAAACCACATGCATTCAGCATTCCCATGAATTATACAGTTATAGGACATTGGCATATGCTCGTTATGTTTGGTTGCTAGGGCTTGGCTTGCATGCTGGCAAGGCCAGTTGAGCATTGCGGTTGGTCTCAGGCTGTCACAGTGGTGGATGAGCCAAAGTTTGTGGTACAAGTTTCTGTTCCTGATTGGGCATGGGAGCGGACGCAAGGGTTGTCCAGAAGTGTGCGCGCAGTCCATGCATTCGCCTTCTGCACGCAAGATTATAAGCTGACCCTGCGAGGAGTTGACAAGGACTCGTCAGAATATCGCACTCTGCGGTCTCAGTGCCACCAGCGGTATGTTACTCCTTGTGAAGCAATGCATCAGCACTGAGTATGTGCTGAATTTCCAATGCTGCGCACATTTGAGCTTCCATTTGTGGAGTGTCGGGTCTGTGCGCAGTCTCCATAACTTTCAATTAGGTGTGCAGATCGCCTGCTGGGGTTGTGCCAGGCCAATGGAGGCATCTATGTCAAGGCAGGGCAATTTCTGGCGTCCATATCAGGAATGCCGAATGAATATGTCAAGACATTGTCTGTCTTGCAAGATAAGGTACAGGTTGATAAGGGAGTCGTCCCTGTTTTTTAAGTTGTTTAAGATTTCTAAGTACAACTTCCCCACACAATGTGCACCTGTCTAAGAAGTATGTGGCCTTGCCCGTGGTTTTCAGGCTCCGTTCAGACCTTTTGAAGAGATGGATACTGTCTTTAGGAAAGAATTCAACTGTAGTGCAGTAGATATGTATGCAGAGTTTGATCGAGTTCCCATTGCTGCTGCGAGCTTAGCCCAGGTGCATCGAGCGAAAACCTTTTCTGGTAGGCTTGCCTGTTTCTGCAGTGTTGCATGTGCGTGTGCGGTTTCTGAGGTGGTGCTTGCGTGACATATGTCTCGCAGGTGATGAGGTGGCTGTCAAGATACAGTACCCACGTATGGACATCAAGTTCAACCTAGATGTCGGCACCATGAGCAAGCTCGCACACGCCGTCGAGTGGCTATTCCCTTTGTACCGGTGTGCGTGGATTGTGCCGGAGTTTGAGAGCTTTCTCAACCGGGAGTTGAACTTTGTTGAAGAAGGCCGCAACGCCGAGAAGGTGGCAGCAAACTTCAAAGACAGGCCTGAAGTCCAGGTGCCACGCATCCATTGGCCCCTCACCACGTCCACGGTGCTCACCATGCAGTACATGGAGGGCATCAAGATCACGGATAGGGAAACCATTGAGAAATATGGTATCGATAAGGAGAAGGTGGTTGATCCTCACGTTTGTACTACTGTTTGAGACATGTGCAGTTGCTGGGTGATTTTCTTGGTGTTGCAATGGTAACTGTGCTTGTGCTTGCAGGCCTGCAAGCTGCTCGCAACGGTGTTTGCTGAGATGGTGTATTGCCATGCATTTGTCCATGGAGACCCTCATGTAAGTTTGTGTTTATACAGCGGTAGGGTAGTTGTTCACTACTGCTGCTTGTATGCACGTATGCTTACAGTCTTTGCTGTGACAGCCTGGAAACATTCTGGTGCGCAAGTCTTCAAACAATGCCCACGGCATGGAAATTGGTAAGTGTGGCATCAACGTCCGTTCAAGCTTGGGCATAAAACGCACTGCAACTCGAAGCGATGCCAAGCGTTGCCGCTTAATCGCCTTGTCACAGTGCTACTAGACCATGGATTATACTTCACGCTTTCAAACGAGTTCCGAAGAATGTACTGCCAACTGTGGAAGTCAATCATATTGCGGGACCAGGCCACATTGAGTAAATTGAGCCGAGGTATGGGAGTCAAGCCCGAGTACGAGAAGTTTCTTCCCTTGATCTTTACCGCAAGAATGCAGGACAGGTACAGGTTTGCACGAACATAATCAGTAACTTTGTGGTGTTGATAGTACTCTTCACCGCTTGCGTGATTAATCAACACATTGCACTGCAGCAAAGCTGCTTTGGGCCAGAGCATGTCGAAAGAAGAACGCGATCGTTTGAGAGAGGAGACAAAGGACTTCACTCTGGCAGACATGAGTGTTTTTGTAGAGCAGCTCCCCCGTGAACTCCTTCAGGTCATTCGCACCAAGTAAGTTGTGCTAGTGACACCTACCCAAGCTTGGGTGTGCAAGAAACGCTGTTCGGTAGTCATGTAGCTTCGACTGCACAGCCACAATCAATCCAACTACTAACATGTGTTTGTGTGCAGTGGTCTGTTGAGGTCAATCAACCGCCAGCTGGGCGTCAGCGACCGCCATCGACTCTTTGTTAATGCACACTACGCAGTCAAAGGCTTTGCATACGCCAAGTACAACTGCGTGGACACATACCTTCCTCCGACTGCGCGGGCGGCTGTTTGGGCGCAGCAGCAGTACTTGTCTTTGAGACTACGTAAGTTTGCAGCTGATGATTGCCCGCGTTGTCAATACGGGAGATGCCTCACTAACACAAGTTGTATTTCCAGACGTGATGGAGCTTGCACTGAAGGTGTATGCGATGTCTTCGGCAGCCAGCGAGTGGATGTCTAGTCTAGTCCATTATTGGTTTCACAGTCGGACGCTTCCCAGCTCTTGATTGATTGTTGTTAGTTTAGGCGCCATGTTAGCATTGTACCATTGTCATTGTCTGCATGCAGTCGTATCATTGATGTTGTGAGATTGCCGCCGCCTGATGTTTTCCTAATGCATGCTGCACTGTAAAGCCAGCAGTGAAATGTATTTGCAGGTGCTAACGCGTCGCGTGGCTCCCTTACATGCTGTCCTGGTCGCACAGCCTCATGGACTTGCAACAATGTCCTGCTACTTGTGTTGAAGTTGCTGAGTGTAGCATGTCACATAGTATTTACGGTTCAAAACATGTAACAATAGAGCTGCTAGAAAGCGTGCTCAAGGGGCCAGATGTGTTGCACACCAATACAATCAATGCATGCAAGCACATGCGCACAAGCACACGTGAGCAAACCCAAGCATGCACGCACTGCAGGTTCAATGAGACACAGCGTCAGTCACACACACGCAGCCTCACCACGCATGCCCAAGCCAGGCGCGCTCAGCTAGTATGTGACCTACCTAACGCTCACCGTTCCCACAAGCACGTACAATAGCGCACTGAGCAGCTGCATGTGTTGCAAGTCACAAGCAACAGCAAGCAGGCGGTGATGGATTGGGTGGGGGCCGAGGCAGAGCTAATACGTAACCTAGACCTCCTGGACCTAGACACTAAGACCCTCAAACACAAGCAGTGGGGCAGGGCAGTGCCGGGGCAGCAAGGATCAACCACCTGCAGAGAGCAGGGAGAGCGCAAAGGATAGGTGAGGCGGTGTTGGTGGTGGTGTTGGCATGCACGCCGACGATGGTGTTGACGACCACGACGACTGCGAGGCCCCCTGCGCTGGACTGCCGGCCGCCATCGCCCTTCACTTCGCTTCTTGTCTTACCGGCCGCAGCATGCGCTACCAGCTTAAGACCCGCGACGGAGCCGTTGGTGAAACGACTGCAGGGCAACAGAACGCGTGCAACTGCCGTAGCACTCAGGCAGCCTCAGGCAACCAGCAGCAGCCATGCACAACCACAACAGCCAGAACCACCACCAAGCACATCATAGCAGCATGTGACTTGTGACATACATATGACAACTGGAGATTGCTGGCTTTGCGTGTTGGTGTTGAATTGATTGTGGCTCGCTACGTGAAGGTCAACACATTCTGCTCCAGCTCAACTCAGTGATGGTTAGTGCAGATTATGTAGCGCATCCACACAGTCTGCACCTTCATCACTGCACACATGTTGCACTGTACTCTCTTGTGTACAAGAGATATGACATGTTGTGCATGCAAATGTTATCATCCTTGTTCACATGTAACGCATGCATGCACACAGCTGAACTAGTCGTTGGAAGATTGCACACCAAGTGCTCTTCCCGCACATTCTATAGGACATGTTATAAAACATGTTATGAAACAGCATTCAGCTGCTGAAACATTATAGAACACCACCCACTCTATACATACTGAGGCCTGACTGCGATATATACAATACCAAACGTCAATGGAACAGGCGTCGCAGCACTCAGATTAATCCACCACCGGTTTGTTACTACGACTTGGCTTTGGCCGCAACAAACACTGAACCCTTGTCGCCTCTGCTGATGCGCAAGTCATCGTCCAAGTACGTCGTGTCGATCCATCTGCAAATAAAACCACACACATGAACAAGCACAGGCAATGTGGTGCACAGGCGGTAGTGGTGGTAGAACCAGCGTGCATGCGCCGGGTAATAAAGCTTACCCCTTTGGACTGATCCAGTTGAGAGGTAGTGACAAGTTCAGCCATCCCAACTTGATGGAGAATGACAAAAATGTGACCAAGCATCTTATGGTGGGGTCTCCTGGTGCAACTTCAGCACTGCCGTTAATCGACAAAGTCCCTAACAACCAAACAATGTTCATGACAGTAACAATCAACGTGCTTTATAAACTACGTAAGCACCACGAAAGAGACTCGTACCTGGCTTGCCTCCAAAGGTGAACTCTGCAATGTTGGACACTTTGCCTGCATCTGCGTCTATCACCTGCGAAAGCAACATAAAGCACGCTAACAGCGGACTAGACCAGACTCCAATTGACTCAATGCGCACCTGTGTAATGCTCCGCTCTTTCACTTCGGCCGGGCCTTTCGACAGTGCTCTGAACCGCGCAAGAAACGGACCCTCGAGTCGCCCCGCAACATTCTCAGTCTCCGCTGCACACAACAGGCCAGCATACAAGGTTGATAAACCACAGCAAACCACAGCCTCCAGTACTTGCGCAGGGAAAAACAATATGGCATCTTGCAGTGCACGGTGAGTTGTGCATGTGTACCTTTTGTGGGTGCAGTGTAAAGGAGTGACCACTTCCCGCCGAGCCGCGGGTCCTTAGCGGTGTCTCGCGTGGGGTTCTCGGCCTCAAGCTCCTGCGTTCAGCGTAGATGATGACCTCCAGCTGAACAGTGACAATGATACACAAACACATTGAGCTGCTTCCACTACAGCATGCGTGTGACTCTTGTTGTGCTCAGTCTGTCTACTGTACTTGTTAAAATGATGACTCTTGTTCATCTGGTTTGTGCCCAGTGACGTAGAGTTGTCTTTTACAACAATTACGAAACTCACCTCAATGAGCCTCAGGATGGGTGCACGCTCTTCAGGTGGTAGGTTACTCTGCACACGCACATGAGCTCAGTTCCTAGACTTCTCAGCAAATAATACAAGAACCCCCAAAAAATCAAGAACAGCAACGGAGCCTCACCAAGCTCTGCAGTAACAGCAGATACTGCTGCTGTAAAATAATGACTTGTTTGTAAGCGTGTACGCTTGAAGCAACATAATCCCACTGCGCACTAGTCTTGCTGTGCAAAGCAGCACAGCGTAGCAACAAGCCCCAAACCCCAGCAAAACGTACCCTTGCATGCATTCTTGCATGCATGCAAGCATGCAGTTACATATCCACACGTACCCCAGACCGCTTCGCACGAGCCACAGCCCGGACCAGCGCCGCCTTCTTCTCCTGCACAGACGCTGAGGCGCGGCTGCTGCTGCTGGCTGCTGAACAGCGTACTAGTGTAGTTCGCGTGCGTAACTGTGATCGTCGTGTTACAGGTACTGCAACGGGAGCGCTGCTCCATGATGTTGACAAAGACGCCGCCGCCACCGCCGCGGACACCAAAGAGCTCGCCATGTGGCGGTTGCCTCTGCATGTAAGCAGCAGTGAAAGGGCACTGCACCAAGCACTGGATACCCGCAACCGGGCATCAACACGTCGCCAAGTCCCAAACAGAGCAAGTCCTAGACCAGGGCACAACTTGTAGAAGCTGGTCCTGGAACCCAATGTCGGCGCTTAGCGTATGGATAAGGTTTAGGGTTGACGTCGACTGCGGCGGCGGTGGTGGTGTGGGCGGCGACGTGGGCGGTGGCAGCGGCGGATCAGCGTCAAGGTAGCGGTAGTACGGATTGAGGTCAATTGCAAAGCAGGGAACGATTGGCGTAGCGGGCGCTGGCTTGGGTGCCTGCGCGTGTAGAGGAGCGGCGGCTGCGACCGCTGAAGAGGTGGACAAGGACAAGGATAAGGAGTAGGAGGCGGAGGTGCCGGTGAGGTTGTTGTTTGCCAGGGAGCTGTGGTCGTCGTCTTGGGGATGGGAAGCAGCAGGCGAGACGATGGGGTGATGCCGGCGCCGAAGACGGGCAATATCTTTGCGGCGTTGGAGAGGAAGAGCAGGAGGACCTCGGCGGGCGGCAGCGACAGGACGGAGAAGAAGGACAAGGAGAGAAGCAGCAAGCGGGGTGGCGAGCGTGGCAACAAGTCGGACAAGCACAAGGGCTCCTCCGCCGGCGGCCCTGTCACCGCGGAGGCCGCCCAGGCCTTCGACGAGAAGTTCTGGAACGCCCCTGCCGCCGCCGCCACCGCCTCCTGGGCTGACGCTGACGACGACGACGACCTCTCCGGCCTCCTCCTGCCTGCTTGGGACGCCCAGGCCGCTCCTCCTGCGGCCACTGAGCGGCCTGCTGCGCCCTCCGCCGCCGCCGCAGTAGAGGACGCCCAGCACCACGTGCATGAGGGCTTCAGCGAGGACGAGGCCGATGACGGCGGCGATGAGGCAGAGGATGTCGATGCCGAGGCGGAAGCTGAGGAGGACGAGGCTGAGGTCGAGGAAGTTGAGGAGGATGAGCCGGAGCCTGCCGCCGCAGCCAGAACAAAGCCAGCACCGCCTCCTGCCGTAGTGCGCCAGGAGCCTGAGCGCCAGCTGTCCAAGAAAGAGCTGAAGAAGAAGTCCATGGAGGAGCTCAATGCCGTGCTGGCAGAGCTCGGATTGGCTGGTAAGCCCGCCAGCAAGTTTCTTCAATGCCTTTGTGGTGTCAAAGATCCTGCCACGCTTGTTAGCAGTATGCTGTCTTGATTGTCGCATGCATGACCATTTTCCATTGTAGTGATTCCCTTGATGGTTGTGAAGCGCATTCAGTTGGCATGCTTAGCTTGTGTGTGCTCATGCAATTGTTGTTGCATGCGTTGTCAAAATCAGCACTGTGACCAGTCTCAAGTGTGCATTCTCAGTTGAGTACTTTCTAGCAATGTTTCAAGTTTAAGCTGCCATGCACACTCTACAATGTAAACATACTGGGGCTAGTTTAGTGCGGCTGCGTATTGATCGTGTGCAAGCCGATTTTGGTGTGCAGTAGTTTTGCTTTTGGCACAGACCATCGTGCATTGCAGACAATGAGGGCGGGCATGTGGACGCGAATGAAGAAGAGGCCCCTGTTGCTGCGAATGGCGCAGGCGAAACTGATGAGATGAAGCGAAAAAAGGCCGAGAAACGTCGCGCGAAAAAGGAGGCAATGAAAACCACCACTCAAGCCGGTGGCGGCCAGGTACTGCGTAGTTATCGTGCATCTCGTGTCTGGAAACGCGTTTGAACTTCGCATTGATTGTATGCTGCACGTTTTCTTTTCAGTATGCTTTGTTGTCGTATTCACAATGTTGTGGGGCAGGTTTCAGAGGGTGTGGAGAGCGACGCAGCTGTTGTATCGGACAGCGGTGCTGCGGATGCGACTGATAGCGCAGACGGATCCAAGGCAGCTTTGGGTTCTAAGAAGCCGCCACTGAAGAAGCCGCCTGTGCAGAAGAAGGACAAGAAGCAGCTCACCGCAGCGCAGGCCGCCATTGAGGAGGCCAAGGCGCGCGCCGCCAAAGCCAAGCTCGCGAACAAGAAGGACAAGTCTCATTACAACCAGCAGCCCGTGCGATAGATCAACCACGCGGATATTCTTTTTGTTTTTTTTTGCAGGTGGTGTCTAGGACGATACCAGTCTCTACGTTGGGGTTTGCCATTGGTTGCGCGCGCGCATCGCGCTCTCCTCCTCCCTGTGGCGACACCGCTTAGTTGGGACAATTTGGTTGTACTGAGCTGCAATACGTAGCCTTGCAATGCAGGTTGTTGCAAGACTGTTGCCAAGGCTAACATAGTGCAAACATGCGCTGCATGCTTGCCCCAAGGACAGTCAGGCTTCTGCGCATGCAGCTGCAAGTTACATGTGTTGATGCAGATCCTGAGTCTTGCACTCTGATACCGCTTTGGGTTGGGAGGAATCATGTGATAGATTTTATGGGTAACCCCGCCTTGATGTTTTGATTTCACTGGCACATACTTGCTTGGAAAATCGTGCCAGTGCGCGCTTAGCAAGACATCATTGTCTGCGCTACACCACTCCGCGCATGTGCATGTGAGCCTGCGGTGCTGAACTGCTGTTGTATGCTGCAATATTGTAGTACACTGGGCGCTAGCAATTTTGGGTCATGCTGTTAGTCCTGCCACGTATGCAACAACGAAGTGAATGATAGCGTACGAAAGCAGCCAGCCGGAATCCGTCAATTGTCACTAATTGCGTGGGTTCTTCAGTGCAAGTACCACCCATGTTCTAGTTGACCATACATGATGAGCCAAAAAACTCGACGACCACAATGTCAGATACATGCTTTTACTCGAGTTCGTTTTATCATAGTAGAATGTAGACATGCGCTCCAAGCTCAATTCCTATCCAATGTGGTGCTTGTGGGGTCCACTCCGCAACCATATGCACATATTTTGCAAGCTGTGCAGACATGCGGATGTAAAACTTCAATCAAGCCAAGGATGATGCGCGACATAATAAACTTTAGCCGCGGCAACTCATAGGGACATGGGCCGGATCTCCTAGCCTTGAAGGCTAGCCATGATTGACGCCTGTTGTTACATGTCTCATTCTATCACCATGGACATGCAAGCGTTCAAGCATTAGTTGCTACCATGCCCAGTCACGAAAGGACAACCACTGTGATGTACAGCACATTTTTGTGGCATTAGTCAATGTAATACGCAAAAATTCATCCCGACTTACGCCACGCCTTGTTCCATTGTCGGAAACGTTGCGTGCCTATATTATGAACGGGCAATGCCTGCAGTGCTGCCCCTCCTCACTGAAGCATTGCCCATGCCTGCGCTCTCTGCAGCGCACACACCACTTGCTTGAAAAACAGCGTACCGAAGCCGTTTAACCTCCGCAATGCTAGTGGTAGCATCCGTTTATAGACCGCTTTGCATGCGCATATTTCGATGAGCTTGTGGAAGTCTTCACTCAAATCGCGAGTCTACTTTGCTATTTATCACAACGCTAACAAAGTTTTTAGCGACACACTTGGAAAGAGGATCTCTTCACTTGCGGCTCTGCAGACTATAGTGAAGATGATTTGGGGCTTGCGCGTACTCCGTTGTCCATTATTCGGAGGCTGTTTTGTTCATTGTTCGTTATGACAGAATAGTGTATTTTTCAATTTGCCACGTCAATTGATTTGATTTGCAAGTAATAGCGAGGTTAATGTGCGGTTGTTGTGTGTAAAACCAACAACCCTTTTATGAAATGCCCCCAGAGTAATAACCGTCACATGTACAAGATCATACATAAGACTCACACTGACCTTATGCACACTATGGAGATAATAACCGTATTACACTATTTTGCAAAATGCATGCATGTTGCAATGAGTGTGCACAAGGTCATGATGTAAATGCTCGAGCGATCTATAGTGTGTATGATTCGAGATCGAGTGTAAATGAAGTCGTATGTTTTGGCGTGCAGTCATTACAAGGCAGTCATTTACCTGTGTTGGGAGCCAAGATATCGAAAAAATTTGGACCATTTCTCGATTTGTGCGTGTCATCCTTGCGCAGGGGCCATGCTAATCTTCTCTGTATCGTTCCAATTTTTTCAGGTGTCCCGAAGGACGAGCAAAAGGGCTGGACGGTCGACCTTATACCGCATGATGTTACCTGTCTTGTCAAGTGCTGCCCGCACCGCGCAGCCGTCGCTTATGTGCATCGCACGATCAGTACCAACTAACAGTAACGAAACGTTTGACTTCTGAGAAACCCAGCTGTGCGGAACCAACCTAGTTTCTCGCCGCGGGCAACTTATAGAGCCGTTGGAGGCGAGCTCTAGATTTGCAGGTTTTTAAACGACATCGTACGCTCAGCATTTAAGGAAAACGAAGCCACTGACTGTTCGTTGATTCACCGCTTGCTACATTGAGTGATTCGGTAGATAATTTCTGCCACGCAGAGCCGTGCATGGCGGCGGCGGCGGCGATGATTTTGTCGTCACTGTCCGAGGCGTCATGGGCGACAAGGCTCAGTCGGCTATCAAGGTGACCTGGTGAATAATGATCATAATTACCAAAGCTGGTAGCGCCGAAACACTCTGTGATTGTGGTAACCAATCGCTGATCTACCTGTTTCAGGGACGGCTGCTGAGCACTGTATCTTGCTTCCTCTATGCATCCATTTCATCACATTATCCGAAGCAACTGCGGAAGCGACAAGTAGTCAATTATGTATAAGCTGCTGCTGGTCGGTTTACAAGCACTGCCACACACCAGCCGCTGCTTGAATTTCGTGCTGGCGGTACGGTCACTACATTACGCCAATGCTGTGAGCTAGCGCATGCCGTAATGCAGTCAGCACCTGTCAAGTGGGTGGCAATTTTAACAAGCTTATTCTGTTCTGCACTGCTCATATTACATAACTCTGCCTCCGTTCAGCAATGAAGTCAGTCACGTCGTAGCAGGTTTATGCTGCTGTAGGTACAAACGTCTGTTCAAACCCAAACAATGCATGCAGCTGGCTTAGCCTGCACATGCTTGCCTACTTTGCAGTGTTAGCTGTGCTTGTGCTCATGTGAGTCAGCAGTACAGTCGCACCACGGCCTTTGCGTATGTATGCCAGGCCATCTCTAATGTTCTGAGACAGATGATTGTGTATAGCCACCACCTCTACTAAACAACCTCACAACAAGTCCCTGTCAACTTCAGCCATATTGTGATAACACATCATCACACGCAACCAATGCGTACACATGACTGGCCTTCCAGACCTAGACTTAACCACATGATACATGATGGAGGCGATCTGCCGTGTGAAGTCGACAAACTTACACTTCATCCATGGGAAAGAGTGAAGCCGCAGACGCTCGTGATGCAAACTAGCCATGAGTACAGTGTCCTTGTCTGTCTGCGACTGGCAGTGGTGAATGTAAACAAAATGCAGGACACTCATGTAGTCATGTCAACTGGACTGGCTCATTATCTGAACACAGCGTCCTGACTTCTGATCTCTCTCTCTCTCTCTCTCTCTGCTGTAAGTTTTGTACATTGTGACTTGTGTTCCAGCTGCAGTGCTCTCCAAAGGCAACTACTGCAGATTGCGCGGAAGGAGTTTGCAATTTGCATGCCAGCTGTGGGATCCACACTGCTTACTACACCGCTTGTACACTGCCTACTGTGCACCCACTACGGCGTTTCCAATGGCCATTGATGTCGTAGTGGGCGTAACACCTTTAACGCAGAACACGCCGACTTCATCACGTTGGTGGCTTTCTTCGGGATGTGTATGCAACTTTAGCAAAGCAAGTCGGCACTCTTGAAGGCTGTGCAGCGTGGATGCATGCTGCGAGCCAACAAGAGTGCTGACTTGATCCCACAAAACTATTACTTACTAACCATATTGCGGAGGCAGGGCTTCATTGCTCGTACGTTGTGATCAATGAATGAGTCATAACCCATTGGCAGTGCATTGCCAATGCGGTGATACAGGCCAACAAGCACAAGCACGACACACGTCATGGCTGTCACAGAAGCTATTGTGCCTCTTATACACAGGCAACACTGATTGCAGAGCATTGAACTCTTGTCACTGGTTCTACTGCGTGCACTGCTATGATGTGCAGGCAGCCGCTTAAGTGGGCATGGCATGTGTTTGCTGAAGGACCATACACAGAGGTATAACACGCTTACAAAGCTGCTGCACTTATGCTGAAAAACATTGCTGCCTGTCTCTGCAACTCTGCCTGAGTGTTTCACTGTGCTCAGTGTTATTCGTTGTTCACCAGACTGGTGCTGTTGAACAACGATTGTCAAGATGGAAAGAAAGGGAGTTGCCTCCCTTGGGCGGTGACAGGAAGAATTTGGGTTGGCGTTGAGTTCTTCGACCTCCGTGATGCACATAGCTCTTACAATCGATCATATATGACACGCAACCCTGTGCAAATGCCGGCAATGCATGGAAGCTTGCGTGAATACATCCCCCCGCCACCAGCTGCGTGAGACAAGATACTGCACACCAAGTAGTGAGCTTAGCTTATCTGTTTGCATTGTCTATATGGACCCGTGTATTGTTGTGTTCCCATGTGACACATTGATTAGTTTGCATTGTCCATCACCAGCCAGCAGCCAGGCTCCCGAACAAGCTCCTCAAGCAGACGCTCCCAGCGGCTTCCAGCAGGCAAGCATACGCCCCGCTTATACGCCCCTGCGCCGACCACCAGCAGCCCGCTCACCACCGACGCCACTACCGACACCCGCAGCTACATCGCCGCCGCCTGCTCCATGCCAATGCACTCTCCACCAACACGCTTAAGCGACAACAAGGACTATATTAAGGGGCAGTTGCAGTGCTCATCTCAAGGAGGACATGGTGGTGGAGGCGGACATGGAGAGGGGCGGCGACGGAGTAGACGATGGGGTGGGCGACGGGGTGGTTGAGGAGGAGGCTAGGCCGTTCCCTGTGCGGTCGAAGGCGGCGGGGCTGCCGGTGCGCAAGGAGGCTTTTGGCTACACCCAGAGCGCGACCTACCGCCACCCGGACATGCACCACGAGGATGTGCGGTGACAGGCTGCATGCTTCTTCCGTGTGTGCATGCGACTCATCAAGCTGTATGCTTGCTGTGCAGTGATGGTCACAGTTACAATTGCTCAAACACCAACGGAACAGCTGCTTTCATGCTTGCATGTGCAATCACTCTCGCACGGTGTATGTGCACACTGGCTGCATGGTTATGGCTGCATCCTCGAACCCTAAGCCTGAGCGTTTGAGACCAGTGCATGTGCTTGTCCAATACATAAGGTGTACAATGCTTTGTTTGTTTGTGTTTGAAACAAGCAGGCCATTGCATGGAAGCTCGCATATGCATTGGGCATGCAAGCTTTGCGAGTCATATCTGTGCGATTGACAAGCGCAGTGTGCAAACATGGGACTACACACTCCAAGATATATCTCTTTGTTGGACATCCAAAGCTTTAATCAACCAGGTGCTGGAGATTGAGTCTCCCTTTGCAATGACTGCCCCAGCCGCCACGCAGTCGTTGACGTTCCTGCTGTTGGGCGACCAAAATGCCGGCAAGAGCACCTTCATGCACGCCTTTGCACATTCAGACGCCGCTGAATTCCTTCAGGTGAGAATTGTGAAGTTGGCTGTCATGCCTGAAACCGACATGTACACGTGCACGTCTAATGTCATACACGTGCACAAGTATTCATTAGGTACACACGAGTCTCACGTTGTTGATTGCACATGACCAGCTTTCTTCATTCTTGCCGATACTCTCCAGCTCCTTCCAAAACACGCGCTTCTTGCCCGAAGATTCCGGTCGTGAGCCGCTTGACGAGCCGCCTTTCCTGGACACGGATATTGGTATGTGTTGGTGTGCTGGTATGTAGGTATGCAACAGCAATCTGTCTTCATTGGGCGCGGGTTGCCAGCGTCTCTCTGCAGGCCAAGCAACGGTGCTGATGACGATCAACAACTTCACCTTCTTTGCGAACGAGTTCGGCATCGATGTAGCAACGTTGATCAGCAAACCGGATGTCCGCTACGTGGTGAGGCTTTGTGTGTATGTGCGCGTGAGCATAAATGTTTGCTGCCTGTTCTTGTATATTAGGATGCTATTGCTATGAGTGTTGACCACAGTACGTGAGTGAGAAGCTCTTCTTTGCAGGTGATTCAGTTCATGGAGGTTGGTGGCGACCACCTTGACCAGCTGATGGCGGGTCCCGAGCACGCACATTCTCACGCGATGATGGAGATACTTCACCGCTCGCTGGCTCTCTTGCGTGACGCCAACCGCACCGCCTACTTCATCAACTGCTCCACCATTACGCATACCATCAACAGCAAACTCTCTCTCAATGAAGCAGCCCTCTCCACACTGATTGACCGTATGGACTACCTCAACAACATCATGCCAGCTGGTCATGAAGTGCTGTTGATCGCTTCAAGATTGCCACCAGCAGCCTCGATTGATGCAGAGTTTATTCAACAGACTGCTCAGATTGTGAAAGAAGTGGCTTCAATTCACATCAACATTCAGAGTGGTGACACACATGACACACATGTTGTGCAGCCGGTTGTGTCGAGTGTGGACGGTGAGGTGTTGTTGGGCAAACACGATGCGCACCCGTTGCCGGGCGTGTTGTTGAGTGTGTTGCGAGGTGTTGGTGTCACGCGTGGTTGGCGGCTGCGGTTTGTTGACGCGGTTAGCGCATACCACGTGAAAGATGCGGCTTCGGGTGAGGTTGACGCGCGCGCTGTCGTCGCTACGCTTGTGAGGCTATTTGCCAATCGGATGGTGCATGCAAACGAGGAGAAAGCCGACGCTATTGTTGCCACGCACGTTATCAAGTGCTCTCAGGTGTGTAGGGTTCGGGTTACCTACACATGCGTGCATGTCAGTGTGTGCGGGTGTTGGTGACATACGCGCGTGGACAAGCGTGTGTGCGCGTGCGAGTGTTTGCGAGCGTGCATGTGTGCGTGTGCATGCGGTCATGCCGATGCACATGCGCTTGGACATGTGGATGTGTGCGCACGTACACACGCACAGGCGTGCAGACTTTACTGCCTTTAAGTGTCTGTCTGGGTGCACAATTATGGCGGACAGGATACAAAGACCAATACTCACGCATTGCGAGCTATGTGGCAGATGTTGGAACCCACCTGTGTTGTATCTGCTTCCCTTTACAAACGAGCGCAAAGGATGTGGATTGACGCAGACGTCTTTTACGAGTACGTCTCCGATCTGGAGTTCTCTGAGCTTCCCGAATCCACAATGCTTCAATTATTCAATCAAGTGGCCAACAAGCTGGTGAGCAGCAAACTGGCTTTGCGCTACTTTGCAGAAGATCACTCAAGAATACGCTTACGTGTCACTATACAAGGCGTGACCGAGACGCGCGTGTTTCACATCTGGCCTCCAGATACAGACGACACAGCCCCTCAAGTTACGCATCCAGACGCAGTCAAGATTCGCCTCCCAAGCCATGAGACGTATCTTGGACTCATAGCAGCCTATGTGGGAAAACAGCTGCCAGGGGAGTTTTGGCTAAGCAATGCAGGAGAAAAATCGATAAACACACCTCAACTGCAGCCTATCATATGTGATTTGCAGCGGCTGGCTTTGATTGACTTCCAATCGCTGGTGGATGGGAACACCGCAGCCTTGCATGAGTTCATCACCGCTGTGGAAGAGTGGAGCTTGGCTTCATCAGTTGAAGCTTCGGATATGCGCAAGTTGTGTCTTCCGGACATTTGTCTCAGTGTGGAACAACACGAGCGTGCCTTGCGTGCGCTTGAAGCAGTGGCGAGTGTGGGGGCGGATGCACGTGTGGAGGATGACAGCTGGACCGACATTGAGGTGCGGGTGCGCTTGTGATTGCAGCAAGAAGGAGCAAGTTTGAAGAGTCCAATGCTGGCTGTGGAAGTAAGCTCTTGCTATCGGCTAATTGCAAGCTTGCCAAGTGTTGAGGGCTGTCATCGAGACCACGTACATGGTTGTTCATGTCACCTTGTCAACGTTGGTTCTGAGGTGTGAGTCTGTGGTACAATAAGGAAACCTTTGGTACAAGAAAATGCTGCAAAAAGGTGGTGGTTGTAGGGCTGAGAGGCAGACGTGCTGTTGGTGATTCACGTGCTGTCACTGCTTAGATCGATAGTGGTAGTAGCCATTGCTACTCAATGCACATCTACCTCAACGATAAGCCTATGATAGCTTGAGTCGGTTGATTGTATCTCACAAATGCTTGCTTGCTGCCACGCATGCAGCTCATGCGCTGTGCTGAATGCGCAGTGGTGCAGCTGGCGTACACGAGATAGTTGCAAATGCCCATCATGATCAAAGTCCTTGAGTTTCGCGACTGGTGCCACCATTTGCCAACATGCTTTTTGCAAGAGTTTATCAACCTGCCCACAAAGCATGGCCTGCAGGTTGGATGAATACATAGCAGGGTTGCGCTGCGCGTCATTCTGTAGAACTGGACTCGTACATGAGTGTGTGTGTGTACAACAGAGGTTTGTCTGCCTTACGCGTGTCAGTCATCGGAGTCTGATAAGAAAAGCAGACCAGACGTGCGGCTACAGGTCAGCTGTCTTGCATCTTACTTGTAAAGAGCGACAATTTGGACAACGTGCATGCTGACAGTGTTCAGCCCAATCTAGGCGGTGTCAACACGCACGGCAGTACTGTTGTCACTATTATCAGTGTCAGTGTCAGTGTTGGCAGCGTTGCGTGCGTCGACAACGTATGAAAGCAGCCTGCGGGAGGTGCTCTGTGATGGTTTGGTTTAAGCACTACCGGTTTGCACTTCGTGTGGTCAAGTTGACTTTGTCACTGCGAGCAACATTTGCACAGCTTGTGCACCTGTGCAACCAGGCAAATGCAAAGTCTTGTGCGTCTCAGTAGCGGCTGGACTTGCTTTGCATGTCTCAGGACGCAGCGCAACAGTGCTGATGAGGTCTCAGTAGGCTCTCTTACGCGTCATTTCTTGCGCCCAAGACAACGTTTTAGAAAGCCTGCTTGGTTCATGTTGCAGCCTGGTCCGCACATTACTGTTAAAGCTAGGACGGTCGTGCCGCATATTTTCAAAAGCCTATGCACAGTACATGACATGGCACCACAATGGTGGATTGTCAAGAACTTGCTTGGTGGCTGAGTGGTGTTTGTGTACGGGCTGTTACATTAGTGTCATTGTGCCAAATTTGCAGGACTTGCGCGTGCTGCACACAAATGTGTGCACGTGCGTGGGGCTATGTGCAGTAACTCTTAGTGGCAATGTTACAACCGCACTAAGCTCATCGGTGAGTGGTTCTGCAACGACTGCTCTTACATACATACAGCAAGTTGCCACAGTGATGTACATGACAGTCTCAGAGCCACAGGCAAGGCAGCATACACATTCTCCCTTTAATACATGGCAGAATGACATAGACCTACCCCTGGGAAAGTACACAAACCGAATTTCACTACAGCTTGAATCCTTATACGCTGATGTGCTTGTACGCTTGCGTCGTGCATACATATGCCTGTATAGTATACATGGCAGCACCAAGACTACAACTTACCTGTGTACACTGCCACCTTCATTGCAGTAACTGGCAGCAGTGAAGAGCTGACTCCAGTGCACTTTGTGTGCCGGCCGATGCCACGCGAGCTCCCCGAGTCTCAGCACCATGTCGTGGTTGAACCACGCGAAGAACGTGAAGACGGAGGGCATGCGCTCTCCCGTCACCAATGTTGGGTATATGTACCAGCGCACATAGCATTCCCGTAAGGCGCCTTGAGACATCGCGCACACGCAAGCGTGTGCATGCGATTGCACGGGCACGCGCGCAAGCGTGCCATCGTTGATGCGCAGCATAAACAACTCGAGTGTTGTCTTGAGTGCAAAGTGGTTGAGAGCAGCCGTGTCGCCCAAACGCACACTTGTGCAACCTCTCAGAGGCTTATGTCTCGGTAAACAGAAGGCATCCCCGTGAAGATGCCACGTCTCCTCGCGCTCGGCAACTTCATTACAGCTGGCACGACGAGGTTCCTCACGCCACTGCGAAGCGTGCAAAACAACAAACAACTGCCTGTTTGATTGTTGACAGCTGGCGGAGATTAGCCAACAGCGTGTAGTAGCAGCGCACGCGATCTAACCAGCCTTTACGCGATGGCCACCTTTGCTTGTATTGCGTGGCTTCGGCTTCGCTGGCGAGAAGTCTCCACGTCTTGTTCACGCAGCGCACGGAAGCCAAATTTTTTTGGAGAGAGTGTGTTGAAGATGGCGAGCATGATGTCGATGTTGCCCAACACTTTGGTACGACAGCTGCCGTCATCATCCTCGATAGTGGAAGGGGAGGCCTGCCAAGCAGCCTTCCGGGCCGCACTGCGAGTTTGCATTGCTGCAAGTACACATTGTGTGACACGTTGTTTGACACAAACACACTGAAGAGACTCGCCAAGCTGGATGTTTAACAATGGCAGCTCATGCAGTTGTCTTTGCTGCTGTGTGCTTAACAGCTTGCAGGCTGCTGTGGACAACATGCATGGAGCCGACGTGTAGCATCCAAGCCAATCAGCGAAAAATATGTTCGCATAATCCCATCAACGACAATACGCGTATACCGCAACAACGTGTAACAACGTGCCACAAGAACACTAGCATCCAAGGCAGTCAGCAAACAGACAGGCACGTGAAGCTTGCCAGTGACACCGTCAAGCGACTACCCACGACAGAAAGCGATGCTCAGCTGTGTTCCTACGAGCTGTTTGCTGTACACGACCACACTGACCACAATGAGTTATCACATGTTGAGCTATCACAGCTGCACAACGCAATGCAACCATGACTGCTTCAGCCTTCAAACCTTGCAGCTTGCAGTTGCAGCGAAGGGAAAATCGGGCGCCAAAGCACACACAAGTCGGCACACGCTTGAGTAGGCCCGGCCAATGCGCAAACGCAGGCGCAGGCGAACAAGCTTCAACACGCGCTCAGCAATGTATAGCTCAGTTCAGCTCAGCTGAGCTGAAGACTGCCACCATCATGGTCGTCCACGTTGCGCACACTCGCAATGTCAGGTTTAACCTTTCAGAAACAAGGAACCTGGCCCTGTCGTTGTGCAATTGCAGGCGGCGGTGGCGGTGGCGTACGTGTGCGTCGGGGGAACGAGCGGGGCCAGTGGAGGCATCTGGCCTTCGCCCTGGCCTGGGCTGGGAGGCTTCAGTGGGCTGCGCTTGTAGCCGCTGGCAGGCAAGCGGCGGTGAGCTGAAGGCGGAGAGGGGCGCTTTGATATACAGCTAGCCTGCAGCGTGGGCCTTGCTAGTTGCGGATTGTTGGGCTTTTCCGTTTGCCTTCTGCCTGCCTGCCTGGCCGCCCTGCGTGCGATGTACTCCCCAGCTTTAGAAAGATAGGTATGCAACCATGCCATCAGCCTGGCTGTGTGACCACAGAACTATACGTGCACTGCCCTTGTTTACTGTAGCTGGCAACATGCATATTGCAACAAAGTTGACACTTGAAACTGCCACTCTAGCGTGAACTGCAGGCCAGCAAGGATGACGTATTGGTCCTAGTTTGTGTCTGGTGACAGTGAATGTTAAGCTGCAGGCTTGGTCTGAGGTGCTGGCAAGTGGTGTAGCTATATCTCAAATTGGTGTGTGTTCCAACACAGCTTTAAGTCACCGTTACAAAGCTCATCAGGCAATATGCTTTGCATGAAGCACACCTCATCAGAATGTCGGTGCTGATCGTGACTGGTACACCAAGCTAGTGCCGTTGGAACTGTACATACTGTCCGTGGTGACAGCTGACGTGTGCGATCCGCTGCAAGTTTCAGCAATATGAGGTTGTTGTGCATCAACTGTGTATTTGCACATTACCTGTGCATATGCTTGCTCACAAGCACTTGCATAAGCGTGCACATCAATGCGTACGTGCGCATGCATGTGTGTGCGCATATGCGCCTGCGTGGGTGTGGGCGCATATGCGCACACACCCACGCGTGCGCACATGTGCACACGCACACGCACATGCACACTTGCATGTGGGTGCATCTGTGTTGACATTTTACTGTGTGGCAGCCATAGCCGACAACCATGCAGACTCGAAGAGCAAGGAAGGCTGCATTGAAGGCCGCTCTCAACGTCAGTCAGGCTCTAGTGTTGGACAACAGCAACTTGTTGCGAGTCATTTTTAGCACACTGAGCCCAAAGGACTTGGCAATTGCGTGCTGCGTCAACAAGGCATGGAGCCGAACAGCTGTTGAAGCCGAGTCAGGGCAATACAAGCAGAACTGGCCTTTGCACGAAGGGCTGTTACCTTGCGTACGCGAATGCTACAGCCTGGTCAATAGCCTCCCGCCCGCGTCAAATAGCCATACAGGAAGTTGTATGCTCTTCGCCACGCTACGCCTCACCACCAGCACCAACAACAACATTGACAGCCAGCTCCTCCTTGTGCCAGCCGCGCGGGATGTTGCCGCAGAGAAAACAAGGCCGCTTGTGGGGGATGCGCTTTGTCTGTGGAGGCTCAGACCGTTGAAGTGTGGCAAGCGTTACTACGCAGAGCCAACCAAGACTGCGCTGGAAGCCTTTGTGCGTGAGACAAAGCTCGAGCTGTTCCTGCTGTCGACTGATGACGGCACGTTGGCTCATGTTCCTGCAGATGGTTACGTTTGCTGCACGAATTTCGAATCTGATAGCACCAACCCTTTGGTGGCCTTCATGGGGTGGGTCATGCAGCCGCTAGTGGTGACGGGAGCACAGCGGCCCACTTATTATTTCTATGCGATGTTTGACAAAGCTGATGATGATGATGCTCTAATGGTATTATCCTATGGGCAGCTGACGATTGATTATGAAACAAACAAAACGCACTGGAGTCAGCTAGTCACTGCTGATAGACTCTAAAAGGGCAGCCCATCAATGGCAGTCTTGAAGTTGAACGCACTTATCAAGCTTGTTGATTTGTTTTCATCTAGGCTTGTTTCATTCACACTGCATGTGCTAAGAAAAACTACCAGATGCATGGTATACATGCATAGGTATGAGTCATGCATATCTCCTTCTGTGGGTAGACAAGCCACACACAATCCTTTCTCTGCAATACACGTACCTTCACGACGGGTATTGTCCTGTCCAAAACACGAACAGAACACAAGGCCCCACACTGAGCAATGCTACATGACAACCACAGGGACTGTGCGTACAACCCGCTGGTTGTGCACGTTTCTTACAACATAGCCACAAACTCCAAACCCACACCTCCGCCGCGGACCCTAACCAGCACTGGAACATGCGTGCGCGCGGGCGCAGCATGCTACAAGCATGAAGGGAGGGGCACTGAGTGGACCTGCCAGATGGAGGGACCCTCGTGAGGGTGGGATGGGCCGTAATTGACTGAGTGGGACGGGCGGAAGAGGTCGGAGAAGGGGGAGTGTGACAGAGACAACAACAGCGAGGAGAGAGGAGGCAAGGAGAGAGGGAGGAGGGGAAGGAGGGAGCGAGGCAGAGGCAGAGCAGGAGGGAGGGAGGGACCAAGGGAGGAGGGAGAGGGAGTGGAAGGGGCGCTGTCAATGCTGCTGCTGCCTGTGCTTGTACCCCGCTGCCTGCTGACTGTTAGACGTCAACCACGCCACTGCGTGCGCGTGATTACATGCATGCATGCCTGTATGCCTAACGGGGTTGGGTTAGTAGTGAAGATAGGTAAGTAGTAAATAGGTGAGCAGCCCGGTGAATATCAGCACTTGGTGGTGTGGTGAGCTGCTTGTGTCGCATGTCTCACGCTCTCATGCATGTCTCACACTCTCATGCATGTCACAACTTAATGCATCGCGATATATATTACACCAACAAGAAAGCACCCCTAGCCTACTGCCGACTGGCGAACTCGCAATCCTTAGCACAAGTAATACAGAATAGCTTTTCCTCATCAGCCTTCAGCAATGACACCACAGCAGCGCAGATGACACTCACCCCAGCAGATCAAGCCGCAGCGTGAGGGAAGCGACTCAAACGCGAGCTGCCATGCAAGTGTGCAAGTCAGGCGGCGGTGGTGGTGGCGCACGCGTGCGTGTGCGGAGAAAGGGGAAAGCGGGGCTCAAGCCAGTCCCAGCTGAGAGGGCAGTCGCCTCTCAGCTGGGACTGGCTTGAGCTGGGAGCCATCACTGCCTGCCCCTGTAGTAGCTGGTAGGTGAGGGCGGCGGCGAGCTGTGCGGGCAGGGCGGCGCTCTCACATAGCCGGCCTTGTTAGTTGTTGGGTGGGCTTCTACACCTGTCGGCCTCCCTGCCTGCCTCCCTGCCTGGCCTGTCGGTGTGCGGTGCTCTCTCCACTTTGAAAATCAGGTAGGCAGCAATGCCATCAGCCTGGCTGTATGACCGACATGCTATACATGCAATGCATAGATAGTTTGTTTAGGGTGTTTTCAGCTGGTAAGCTGTTCAGGGGTGCTTTTAGCTGGTAACATGCATGTGCCAACACTCGTGTATGCAACGATCTAGCGAACTGCAGGCCAGGATAACGGTGGTCACGGTTAGTGTTTGGAGTCAGTGTAGTAAGCTGCAGGCTTAGTCTGTGGTCCCGGCAAAGGTGTAGCGTCAGTGTCACAAGCATGCTGCTGTGTTGCCATTACAGTTGCCAACCACAGCTGTCAACTGTATGACAAGATTGCACTGAATGAAGCACTTCATGTCCATTGGTGCTGATCGTAAATGGTCGATCAGACCAGTGCCGATCGAACCTGTAGAGAACGGTCTATTCTGACTTGCGAGCTACGACTATTGTGTGCAAGCCGTTGCAAGTTCTGTAAAACAGGTGTTCGCTGACTGCGTATCTATATACTTACGTCGGCCCATGCCTGCGCGTATGCTTGTGCACAAACACCCGCACACCTGCTGCGGACATGCGCATGCGCACGCACGTAATCACGAACGCACATACGTGCGTGGGCATACACGCCCGTGCGCACATGCACGCCCACGTGTGCGCCGCGCGGCACATGTGCACATGCATTTGTGGGTGCAGCTGTGTCACCAGTTTTCTGTTGCACAGGCAATGCAGTCAGGCACTGCAAAGGAGGCTGTGTGTGATGCCGCCCTCAACATTGAGGGCAAAAGCTGCCAAACTCGTGTTGGACAACACGGACCTGTTGAGTGCCATCTTCAGCACGCTAAGCCCGAAAGCGCTGGCAATCGCACGCTGCGTCAACAAGGCATGGAGCCGAACAGCTGTTGAAGCCGAGGCTGCGCAGTTCAAACAGAGATGGCCTTCGCATGAAGGGCTGTAGAGTGCGTGCGCAAATGCCGGCTCTTGAACAGTTTCCGGCGCCAGTTCCACACAGGAAGATGCATGCTCTTTTGCACGCTACGCCTCAACAACGGCCAGCTCCTCCTTGTGCCATCCGCGCAGGATGTTACCGCACAGAAGAAGAAGTTTCAAAGGCATGCATTGTGTTTGGCTATGCACAAACCGTCGAAATGTTGCAAGAGTCATTGCATTGATCCCACGAGGGCCGCGCTCGAAGCCTTTATACGCGAGACAAAGGTTGAGCTGTTCTTGCTGAGGACTGACGCCACGTTGGGGCGTGTCTCTGCACAAGTTAATGCAAACTACAATGTGTTGGCAACTGAAGTGAGCGAGCAAAGTTGGATGATGAAGGCGCCGGCCTATGCGTCGTGGATGATTGACCCGCTGGTTGGAGAGAACTGCTGGGAGCCCGGCTTCCATTTCCGTGTATGGACTAACAAAGACATCATGCTGTGCCAAGGGGAGCTCTGGAATTATTCTTGGCCAAGCAGGACACACTGGACTGAGCTGGTCATTGCTGATAGCGACGTATGAATGCAGCAGTGCCTGCTAACCTCAGTCTGCATGCCATTCGCAAGGTAGAAATATGGTAAAGCTACGCATGTTGGCAGACATTGCCCTGGCGCGTTATACTGCACGCGGACGGGATGCGCGGCAATGTACTCTTGCACAGGGCTGGACATGTGGAGCTGTGCTTTTATCTCTTGCTGCTCTGGTGGTCTGATGCTGTGAGTGAGAGTATGTTGGAGACGGCGTGGTGTGATGGAAACAGTATGTGGTTTGAGGTTCACATCTGTATCGAAGTGTCCCTTGGCTTGATTGGTCTAGGTGTGTGTACATAAATCTCCAAGACTATTCTACACATGCAATGAATGCATTAAACACGTTGAACATGTCCAGCAGCAGCCAATCAGCTCACCATTGTGCTGGGAGAAGTAACCACTTGAGATCATGGTATGCTGTTGTTGTCATGACTAGCGACGATTGGTTTACAGCTTGCTAAAGTTGACAAACAGCGTGCACTAGCTGCGCACGCGTCCCAATCATTTGCGCGCAGGCCATCTTTGCTTGAATCATGTGGCCTTGGCTTTCATGGAGAGACTCTATGTCTTACTAAAGCAACGCATGACAACCACGTCCTTTGCAGAGAGTGTGCTGACGATGGCGTGCGTGATGCCAATGCTGTCCAATGTGTGGGAAGCAAAAGCCAGCGCGGGAAGGCTTGCCGGCTGCACTCTGAGTCTGCATTGCTGCAAGCACACAATATGTGACATATCCGACAACGCACCACACGGCACAGATACGCCAAGCTGGCTCCTTCACATCAGCAGCTCATGCAGCTGTTGTTGCACATGTGTGCTTTGCTTGGTAAGCGAATCTGCAGTACAGGTTAATTCACTCAGAATGCACGAAGCGCAGTGCTCAGCGATGTTGCTATGGACTATGTTCTCACAAGCTTAGCAACCACCAGACAGATGCACACCGCTCAGCGATGTTGCTATGGACTATGTTCTCACAAGCTTAGCAACCACCAGACAGATGCACACCGCAATGCAGCAGACACATGCCCGCGCCCGTGTGGGCATGTGATGAACTTTGGCATGCTTGTTGTATGACCAACGGGGCCGGCTAAGGCTACGTATAGTGTATACTAACAAAGCTATTAGCCCGGTGGTTTAAACTGTGTGGCTAGGCATGCTATGAGTGTGAATGCGGTGCATGTCACTTGCTTGTTGTGAGCACACTATACCGGCACAGCAGCATACCCCATACACAAGATTGATTCTGCCGCCCGTTGAGGGTGCCAGCTTGGAACCATGTTTCGGAATAGATATTGTCGCTTCAATGCGGAAGTGGAAATCGCGCATGGTACTCAATATCACAATTACGGGCAGCCACAACTTAGGGGTTAGTGGCACAGTTTGCGGTGCGCAGCAAGCACTTGAAGTACGCGTCCCATCAATCCCACGGAACCCGCTAATATCGAAGTAGCATGGCCGGATGGGACGACCATGTCTAATCTTGTTGACCACTTGCATGCGTTAAGCATCAAATGCCCGTCAGCTGAAAACGCGGAATCCATCCATGATTTGTGAATGTATTTTGCAAGCGCAGGTTGGTCACATTTTTACGCGCTCAAGCCCCCGCCATCATAGCGCTAGCTGCAGTGCATGCAGGCGCCTTCTTGCGCGTGCACTATAGGCAGCACATAGTCTTTACCGATACTGCTTGTGTACTACAACCCGTAGTACAGCTTACTGTATGATTATGTCGTGGAGTAAGCAAATGTCTTTAATCACAACGGCCAATTGGCACCAATACCCATGTAATATAATATTTCAAACCTTACATATGTTGAAGTTGAAAGGGAAGAAAGGTGCCAAGGTTCAAGCCTGGCTATAGCGCAGCCGCAAGAGCAAACAAGCTTAGGGGTGCGCGCATCTTGTCATAGCAGAGCATGCATGGTACATGACATCAGTTTGCATTCAGTGGACCATCGGGCTACTCTACCATGCTTCCCTGCTGCCTCTGCCCCGTTAGACATGCGGTAGTCATCATGCAGTTGTAATCACCTGCCCACACGGGCGCTGGTTAGTTGCTGGTGTTGTTGGTCAGGCAGTCAGCACGAACTGATGTGTGCCTACTTCATTGCATATCATGTGCTAATCTTGCATTTTGTGTACACAACGACTTGAAAATTGCCACCATTGCCACCGCCGCTGCCATCCACATCACACAATGTCGCCATCGACTTTTCCTGTTTCAATCATCTTGCATGGGTTGCATATACTAGACTTCTGGAACCCAACCAGCCTCGCTAGCACGTGTTGGGTGAACTCAAGGAGTGTTACTCAAGGGGGGGAAAACAAAACGAATGACAAATCCATCCTGCCCTGCAAGCCTGCGAGCCAAGTCAGGCGGCGGTGGAGACGGTGGTGGCGGCATACGTGGTGGCATGTGTCTCAAGCATTGGCAACTTGCTTCTTCCTCTGGCCTGGGCTCAGGGAGGCTTCAAGGGTAGGTAACTGACGGCGAGCGTTAGTATGGCAGGGCGGAGTTCTCACATAGCCGGCAGCAGTGGGCCAGCTTTGCTAGTTGTTGTTGGATGGGCTTGTCTTGCCTGCCTGCGTGCCTGCATTTATGCATGCCTGACCACATGCTTGCAAGCTGTGGCCGCTATGTGTGCGGTTCTCTCCCCAGCTCGAGAAGAACAGGTAGGCAACAATGCCATCAGCTGGCTGTTTGACCAACATACCACATGTGCAATGCACACATGGTTTAATGTGGGGTGTTTAGCTGGTAACTTGCATATGCCAAAGTCAACACTTCAGAATGCCAGTCTAGCTAAAAATGCAGGCCAGCAAGGATAATAGCAATGGTCACATTGTATGATGACAGTGACTAGTAACAAGCTGGGTGGTCTGAGGTGCTGGCAAGTGCTGTAGCTTCGCTTGTCACAAGTCAGTTCTAGCGTGCTGCATACGGGTTTGTTGGCCAACATAGCTGTCCAAGTCGCGACAGTTGCATAGCTCATCAGACAGGAAAGTGCATTCAACGAAGCACTCCATGTCACCTGCCATGCTAATCCATGCTGATTGTAGATGGTAGACCAGGCTAGTGCGGTTGAATCCTGTAGGGAATGGTCTGGTATAACAGCTTGCAAGCTGCAATTGACGTGTGCAAGCCGTTGCAAGCTTCAGCTCTGAGGATTATGTTCACTGACTGCGTAGCACATGCCGGCCCGTATGCTCGCGCACAGCCGCCCACACACGTGCTTGTGCACAGATATGCACGTGTGCATGAACATGTGTGCATATGCTTATGCGTGCATGCACATGTGGGCTTGCAAAAGCATGCACACATGCATAGAGCACCCGCAGTAGCATGCACGCACTCGCTTGCAAACCACAGCGAGCGCAGCAGGCAAGCACAGAGCAGCGGGGGGGTTATGCATGTGTGTTGGTATCTGTGTTTGAAATGTCCATTGTGATGCAACTGTAGGCGGCGATTCTGCACACCCGCGATGCTGCATGGGATGCCTTTCTCAACACTAAGGACCCATGCTGCCAGGCTCGTGTGTTGCACAACACCGACCTGTTGCGTGCCATCTTCAGCACGCTGAACCCGAAAGATTTGGCAATTGTGCGCTGCGTCAATAAAGAATGGAGCCAAACAGCTATCGAAGTCGAGGCCGTGCAGTTTGAACAGAGATGGCCTTCACACAAAGGGTTGTTGGAGCCTGTGCGCGAGTGCTACAGCCTGTTCAACAGCCTCCCACCCTCAAACAGTACCAAAGGAAGATGCTTGACTTTCTGCACGCTG
The DNA here is from genome assembly GCA_009103225.1 of Chlorokybus atmophyticus. Classification (NCBI taxonomy): domain Eukaryota; kingdom Viridiplantae; phylum Streptophyta; class Chlorokybophyceae; order Chlorokybales; family Chlorokybaceae; genus Chlorokybus; species Chlorokybus atmophyticus. The sequence continues at coordinate 721,814 of RHPI01003330.1, forward strand.
CGCCTTGAAATCGACAACAGCAGCCAGCTCCTCCTTGTGCCAGCCGCACGGGATGTTGCAGCACGAACGACAAGGAAGCTTGTAGGGGATGCCTTCTGTGTTTATATGCGCACTCCGTTGAAGTGTAGCAAGCGTTACTATGCAGAGCCAACGAGGGCCGCGCTTGAAGCCTTTGCGCGTAAGACAAAGCTCGAGCTGTTTCTGCTGAGGTTTGATTACGGCATGCTGGCGTATATTGCTGCAGATGTTGGCGTCACTTGCATGCAAGTGCCACCTGAAGGCAGCAGCAAATGGGTGGCCTGCATACGGTGGGTCATTCACCCGCTGGTTGTGACAGGAGCACCGCGGCCCACCTATCGTTGCTCTGTGTGGTTTGACAAAGATGATGGTGATGGTGCTATGATGATGCTATCTGATGGGCAGCTGACGGTTGAAAATTGCAGAAGCAGAACGCACTGGAGTCAGCTGGTCACTGCTGATAATTTTTGAAAGAGCAGCAGTCACCAGCTATGGCACAACACAGCATGGCATGCCTTGTGTAAGCTATGGCATATCTTCTCTTATACACAAGCTGAATGAAACTTATTTTTTAGAGAGAAGTCATAGCTGCATATGCATACGCACCTCATTTTATGCACACAGTGCGTGATTGTCCACATTCTCATCGCATGATTTGTACACTGCCCGGTGGTCATGATAGATGTGAGTGTGGTTATGGTTAAGTGTCTATGCATGTGTCGTGCATGTTGCATACATCACGTGCATATTCTGTACACTGTAACGCTAGTCTCAATGCAAGTCTAATCCACAGCATACGTTACAGGACAACCAGGGACCACGCACAACCCGCTGTTTTCCACAACTCCTATGGCAACAAGAAGCACCTAGCTTACTGAACGGTGAAATTGCAGTTCTTAACAGCTGTTAGTGTACGAGCCGTAAAACTTCTCCTCGTCGGCCTTGACAAACTACACCACAAATGATTGCAAGCTTATGTCGGTAACAAGCGCGCTAGCAGACTTTGCGTACTGCGGAGCATTGCTTGAATTGCAGGTGCATGGACGTGATTTGGACGTCAGAATTATCCTGCCAAGAGCATATGATTGCGGGATCAAACAATAGGTTCTTAGCGAATTGTACAAGGGGAGAGGTATGGCATGTGCGGTGTGCGTGGTGCAACATATCTGTAAGGTGTGTACAAAAATGGGAGTGCTGACTAGACCGCATGCAAGGGGTCATAATGTGCATGTGGTACGCTAGTGGCAAATGTGTGGTGGGTTTACAACAACAATCTCATTGCCAAGGGCATATCAGATGCAAACAAAGGAGGTTGGAAAGTTATGGTAGCTATGACAATCCAAACTGCTAGCCCTATCACCAATGATGGTCATGGACAGCGCTGCTGTTGATGACCATCATGTTGGCGATGTGTATGGCATGAGACAATGCTCATATATGACAACCATTACGACCATCTGAAGCTCATGTGCAGCTGCACTGCAACTTCTGCGTGATGAAGTGTTTAATATGCAATTTGTAGGGGGCATACAAGTTGGTGGCCACGTGAGCGTAACTTTCATGTGGGTGGGCAAGGCACATGTCACCTTACAAAAGGTACTCACACATCACAATCCTGGTAGTAGCACATACAATGCACAAGGCCACAACGAAACTATTTTACAATCAGCAGGAAATGGTGCACCCAACCTGCTGTGTATTTACTGAATATAAGACAGCCACAGCACCACCACCTAGCTTACTGCCGGATGGCGAACTCGCGGTCCTTTGTGTACCAGTAGTAAAACTTCTCCTCATTAGCCTTCAAGAACCACACCACCACAGCACAGACGATACTCAGCCCAGCCCAGGCCGCAGCGTGAGGGAAGAGACTCGCCACTCCCGCGAGGGGCTTGCCGGCCACGGCCTGGATGGTGATCAGGGCTGCGGACACTGCCGCTCCCAGCACTGCCGCCACGGAGAACCCTTTCCTCGCAAATGTAACGCCCTTGACGGCTTTGCTGCATGAAGCACAGTGAACCGTGTGCTGCGCGAATCTGTCTAACAGCAGATGCCTGCAGACAGGGAGCTGTCAGTTCTCCCAGTACACCCACTGGTAGCAGTATTTACACTTGTATGCCTGCTTCAGTACATGTACTATACAAAGCACTGACTATTCCTTATGTAGGCTTACAAAAACTGGTTGCAACTCCCGCTTGTACTCATGTACTGAGTTGCAAGATTACTGCAACTATTACTTGTACTCATACCTTTGATACGAAACTCAACACGGTAATGCAAGGTACAATTACAGAATGTTCTCATACCTGTTGGCTTCAGGGCTGCCGAGGTCGGTGGTGGGACGGATGCCTGGTTTGAGTGCTTCGAAGAAGCGTTTGCGGGCGGCAGCATTGGGGATGGAGGGCAATGCGCGGTCGAGCCACTTGCGGTACTCAATGACAAAACGATCGGAGGTCGTCGGCATGTAGTATGCTTTACGCCAGGAGTTGCCCTGAGAGAACGTGCAATGGCTCAACACTACTGGATAAATCACATCTAAGCTGTGCACGACCTTTGCACGCACAGCAAAAGTGTGCCAACATGAGTAAGTGCTCACCTCGTGAGCTGCCAATCCTTCAAGCTCGCACTGTGTATGAAGATACATCAAATCCTGCACAAAAACAAATTGTTCAACTCAAATTGTTCAACTCAAATTGTTCATAAGCCCATGCAACCAACATTGAACCCTTCCTGGACTTACCTGATCCATGATGAGGTTCAGGCCCTGGTGAACCATCCACTCAGGGGCGACGCGAGCGAACCTTGCAAAGTTGCGCGTTGATCGCACATACGCACGACTCTTGCCGACGCCCACTGGCACGCAATACACGAACAGGCCAATGCGCTTGTCTCCCATGCTCGTCCTACACACAACATCAGTCAGCAACTGTCACACAGGGCACTCTCACCTAAACTAACAACAGACAACCGACACTTACAGGTTGTAGTAAAGGCAAGGTGGCTCGAAGGAGACACGCGTGTTGCGATCAGCACTGCCCTTGTTGGAAGCAAACACACCCGTGACTCCACTCAAGCCTGTCGGGTCAGTGGCAGGCAGAATTTCTAGATCCAGCGGCCTCGCCGTCTTGCGGTTGCCGAAGGTGTTGTGGTGCGCAAACGGCACATGCGCCTGACAGGGCAGAGCGTCAGCACGCAAAGCTGGCATTCATGCGTGCATGTCTGTGCACATGTGATAGCATTTGCGAATTTGCGCGCGTGTGGGTGTGGGGGGGCGGGCGTGAAGAGCATGCGTCCCGCCAGCGTGTGAGGATAAACGCATGTATATGTGCGCAAGACACATGTGTGTGTGCGTGCGCGCAACTGTGTGTGCCGTTGATTGCGAGTCAAGCATGCTTACAGGGTCCATGAGGTTCTCCACCAGGATGGTATAGTCATATGGCAGGTCCCGAACGTAGTCAATGGAGACAACATCCTCCTTGTCAAGCTCCTCGATCAACACAGCCTTTGCAGGGTCTGCCTTGTCAGACGGCCCCGGCCATATCCACACCATGCCCTGCTTCTCCATAGTAGGAATGGACTTTGCGCACCCCCTTGAAGACAAGCTCTTCATGCCCCCACTCTCCACCTCTGACTTGGGCATCTGTCGAAAAACAAGATAGTATATCTCTTACTCGTGGCAGCAACAGATGCACACTAACGTGTATAAACCAACCCGCCTGCCCC
>RHPI01003330.1:725580-736365 GCA_009103225.1 Chlorokybus atmophyticus
CCCCCCCCCTTCCCTCATACGCGCACATGCACAAGAAGACTCTAACAACATCAACTTACTTGAGGGATGTGTGTAACTTGTCCATTCTTTCCATCAAACTCCCAGCCATGATAAGGGCACTGTATCTGACCGTCATCCGTCACGCGGCCCTCCGACAGAGGAGCAAGGCGGTGGGGACATCTGTCCTCCACGCACATGAACTCTCCTCGCTTGCCATCATAGAACAGCGCATACTGCACAAGAAGAGTGTTTATGAAGAGTGTTTATGTTGCGTGAAAGTGAAAGTGAAAGAATGCAGCAACCGGAATTATACATAAAGTGTCAGCTGTGAAGAAGCCTTACCTGAACATCGAACATGGTCACGGCCAGTGGTCGCTTCTTGTCAAAGTCCCTCGCAAAAGCCACTGGATACCTACAACATGTTAAACATATTAGCTATAACACACTGGACAACCACTATTGCACTACTACATGCTGACGGTGAGCATATGTCAATCACACTGAACCACAACTCACCATTGTTCATTCCAGTGGTACGAAACACCCGCATGGTGTCCAGCAGCTGAAGTTTGCGGCTCGTGGGTCTGCTGGTAGATAGAACAAAAGTGTAAGCATGAATACTGTTTTGGCACATCAACGATTACCCAAAGCATGCGTAAGGACTTACAGTTGCTGACTCTGCTCTCAGCGATGGAAGGTCCTCCATCCGAGATGAAGTGCTGGTCTGCAAGAACCAAGGGCAGATTGTGCATGTGCATGCAGAGTAAATCAGATTTTAGTGCGAAGTAGAGAGCACATACACGGCAACAAGCAGTTACACCTTCAAACAAACGATGCCACAAACCACATACATGTAAGAATGTGCACCCAGCTGGATTCGACCAGCATGCCAACTCGTGCCAAATTATTGCGAACTTTCGCTGTACGCAAGTTTACGTAACGAGTTGAAATTGACTCGCTACCCAACTACACACACCCTGTGACCCCGAACGACATAAACAAGCAAGAAACCAAAGGCGAGAACCACGAAGAGATTGCATGCAACCACCGCCGAAAGCTTAACCATGTTGTTGTTTGTACAACTAGGAACAAACAACTCTCTCCCAACCAACTTTGACTCGACATGCCAGAAGCAAGCATACCTCAACGTACTCGGCCCTGACATCACTCCTGCCAGCAGTAGACGCTCCGCACGCATCCGCACCCTCGCGCCGGCTGCGTCGCCTGGACAGACTCTCCCCCTGACCTATCAGCAGCACTCTCCGCTGGGCAGACAGTCTCGCCTCACCTCCTTGACGCTGATGAGCCCGGCGACAACCAGCCGCAGGAGACGCTGAGAGGCGGAGTAGAGGTGCGGCAACGGAGGAAGCAGCTGCAACAGGACCACTAGCAACGCCGGCCATTAACGCCATGGAGCTTAACGATGCACCCAACTAGTCTCTTCTTCAACGTGCACCCTGTCTTGTAGCTCTTGTCCTCCTCCTCCCTATACCCCGTCTTCGCCACCTTTGCCGCCGTGACAGCGGACGCAGCTTGCTGCGCACAGACGCAGGCTCAGGTGTTTGCTTGTGTGCTGAGGTGGTGAAGGGTGGATTGACTGTGAGGCAGCCGACGTGGTGTAGCGAGAGAAGGCCACGTAAGCCTAAGCCTACGCGGCTGTCAGTAGATTGACGGATGGCCAGAAGTTGAGTCATGATGAGTCCTAATAGCCCCGGAAGGTCAATCCGAATGGCGTGTTTACTATTACACAAGTCTAACTACAACTGTTGACGCACCATGTACTGCCGTTACATGGGCCACCATATATTGTCTTTGGAACCAAGAGTTGTAATTTTCTGTAAAAAGTTTTATACTAGTTAGGCAATGAAAAAGACACCGCTTATATAATCACAACATTGTACACATAGTATACACATCTCGCTTTCATACAACACACAGTGCATATCAAGCAAGGCTACGCAATTTTTAAATAAGCCTTGACCCAATCCGCATTATAAAAAGCATCGTGCATGCTCCTCTCCAACATTTATTGTTTATAACTTTGATATGACTCCGATCGAAAGCTACTGATTGATCTTCTTGCATACATTATTATTTTGTTACTTTACCCCTTCATATAACAACCCCCCGCCTCTTTCCACCAAATGGCGTTCTATTATATGCAAACATTGCCCAATAAATTGGTAATTGAATGCAACCCGTCTTCTTGTTAAGGGGGGCTTTGTTTGGGACAGGCTAAGCAATGAAAAATAATTAGCTACTCGTTAACATAGCCTTCAATGCTAATTGTTCATGACTTTAGCGACACTGCGCTTGATATCAACAAGTCCCGTACCTATTAGTGGATAGTGCCTTTGTGTAGTTGATCTGTCCTTGTACGCTAAATGAATAAAAACTGACCACATGAGCTCCCATGCCAAGTGTTACACATTATAAACATATGACTCTCACTTAGTCCTTTGTACTTACAATATAAGGATGGCATTGAGAGTAATTAAGCCATTTCGCGTGACACCCACTCATTTCACCTAAGGGCGCTGCATAGGCAAAAATCTCATGTAGATTGACGCTTTTATACCGCCCCTTTACTTCATACAAATAGGGGCTTTGAGAGGAAAAGTTTTGTTAACAAACATCTTATCATCCGTTGCCTTCCACCCCTTTTTGCTGAAATAGGTTTAGTGATACCAAAACTGCCTGTAAGCCGGCATTTTCATTACAGCCCCCAACCCCCTTCTTGCTAAGGGGGTGGGGTGGTGTATGATCCATTATATATAATACTTACAAGCCGCTGCTTGCAAGTTTGCGCGTTATGAGCATTATATGTTCGAAAACCACAACATTAAGGGGAGGCTACGTTACAACGCAAGAACATGCGCTATATATCACATGGTTTGATACATGGTCTATGCGTAACAGATGGCGTCGGTTATGCATAATAAATATGAAGTCCTTGTTATATCAACAATGATAGAAAAATATTGGATGATGTCTATTAACGTAAGCGTCATAAATGTGCACCATACGAGTTACTTTAAAACTTACTTAAAACTGCATACACATTACATAATAGGGATACAGTATCGAGTTGCAAGTATTGTTACTGAAAACAACGTTTCCGCAATTTGTATGCGCATGTAACGTGCACACTTTATGTTAATCGGACATATATTGTATAATCGAAACATGCTGTTAAATGTACTTGCCAAAACCAAAATACAGTCTAATCGGGCTGTAAGTATCGTCTTCATGATTATGAATGCTTTACAATGACAGGGAACTGCTGGTTTCCCTAGCAAATACTGTTGGTTGTAAGGGATATGCATGTAAACATAAAACATTTGCAAGATAATCTGAAAACTTAGCAGAGCATACTTACAAGGAGGGTCACATCGCTGACGCTGTTGCGCGACGCCGCAGCGTCACACTGTTGCGTGACGCCGCGTGCTTCACTATAAGTATACCAATGCTTACAAAGAAAGATGCGATACATTATAACATTACTATGCACTCAAACAATATACTTTTAGGACAGATATTTTACCTCCATATAAGTACGTGTCTTCCTGTAGATAAGTATACAATCTACTTCCAATGAATGAGTGCATTGGAAGTAGATTGTACACTTATCTACAGGAAGACACGTACTTATATGGAGGTAAAATATCTGTCCTATAAGTATATTGTTTAAGGATCAAGTGTGTGCTTATAAGAAGAGTAGACTGTATCTCAAAGCGCCACTCCCAGCTCGTAGAGCAACAAGCACCGAACACGTGGCAGGTCTGCACGGACGCAGGCATACAGGACCCCACACGGTTGGCGTTTTATAAGTTCTCACTTCAGTGACGAGTCTTCACAGTGATGCGATTGATTGCTCTGTCGGCTACCCTACTGATGTCCAGAGTGGACTGCAGCAGCGGCATACTGGATGATGAGTGAGGCGACACTCAGCGACATGATCTCAGCGCCAACCCAGCGGCCAAAATCCACCTCACTGGCAGCAGCTTCCCCTGCCAGTGGTCACTGCGCACTGCGCAGCGCTCATGGCGCAGGCGGCGGTGTTGTCGCGCGGAGGGTGGAGAACTGCGGTCGGGTTGGGTTCCTCTCCCTCTCCCTCTCCCTCTTCCTCTTTCTGGTCAAAACGGGCGCCGGTCGCTGGATCCGCTTCTGCAGCGTCGTCCTCCTTGAGATCGCTGGTTGCCTTGCCTTCCGCCGCCGCAGGGTTGTCGCTGCGCTCAGCCAAGCGGCGGCGCCAGCGTTGCTTCCGCTCTCACTCAGAGTCTGGAGCTAGCGTCTGCTGCGCTGTTGCTGCCGGCACCTCCGCAGACACCTCCTTTGATGCCTCCACGTCGACTTCCACAGCTGAGACAACCAGCGAAGCATGCGCGATTGTGCAAGAACTGCTGCAAGCGGTGAGTCAACGCACAAAGCTTGTCTCGTTGTTGATTGCGTTGATTGATACCTTTATACGGACGCGTGGTTGCATGCATGCCGGTAGCTGTCCAGTTGGCCTGTTCTTGTTGTGATGTGAGTCGTGGCTTGCATTTCTTTCCAGTGCTGTCATACTGGTAACATGCATGGCACACAACTGTGTTCATGGACAGATTGAAGGCACAGACCGTGGTGCGTCAGCATCTCCTGAGCAGAAAGATCACATTGATGGCCTTATCAACCAGTTGATAGCGATCGGTACACCCAACCCATTGACCAACCCTTTGCTCTTTGCGGACTGGGAGGTGAGAGCACATTGCATGCAGGCTCGCTGTCGCAAGCAGCTCTCCAGTTGCTGATTGCATATTGATCTGGACACAGTGCTTACAGCGTGTGACCATGCAGGTTGTTTACACCTCTGCGCCCACAGCTGCGGGTGGTTCATTTCGCACTGGGCTTGGCAGAGCAATCTTTCAGACCAAAGACATGCAACAGAGCGTTTGGGAGCCTGATGGCGTAGGCAACCGTGTGCAGTTCAACCTGTTTGGTGTCCTCCCGGGAGAAGTCTCTCTTGACGGTAAAAGAACATCCACTCTGTTGAGGATGATTCCATTACCAACAGTTGGGATGGCTATTGCAACATGCAACAAAGTTGTGCACACGCATGCATGCAGGCGAGTGGTTGCATGTCGGGATGCAAGACAACTGATCTCAGAAATCTCCACACACTCATGTTGTGTTTATCAACAGGAAAGTTGGAGGTTGTGGATGAAGACACAGTGAGAGTCAACTTCGAGCGGCCAATCTTTGAACTGCTGGGCAAGAAGTTCCGCTTTGGGAGCGATAGCAGCGTTGTTCTGAGCGTAAAGTACCTTGATGAGTTGGTGAGAATTGGGAGAGGAGGGAGAGGTTCGCTCTTTGTCTTCAGGCGAAGATGAAGACGGTCCTGCATAAGCGGTGTCCTGCAATAAGCAATCCCTGGATATCCTTGTATAGTAAGTCACCTAGTTACTAGACTGAACAAAGTGCCGCATGGCAGAACCAGTTTGCGCAGTGGGATTCATGTTTATGAGGTTTGATGCGAGAGTACATTGTTACAGGTCTGCAAGTGCGTCTGATTCCCTGTGAACACTGGTGTAGTGTGGTTTTCTGGCAGCAGGCATAAATAGTCATGACCATCCACAATTGTCGCTCCCAACAGGTTTCATTAGGACTGTCATTGCAACGTTCATACTAGCTTGGATGAGTTTAAGTCTTACTTCCAATGTTCTAGCGCTGCATGGCTACACTCCTTCCTAGTGTTGACCAACTACTGGTGTCACAAGAGTGTAGTTGACGACTCTGGAGTCTTGCTTCACTCCAGGAGAGTTCCTGCACTGCAACCACCAGTCCAGCGCTGCATGGCCATACACCTTCCTAGTGTTAACCAACTACTGGTTTGACAAGAGCAGTTGACGAGTCTGAAGTCTTGCTTCACTCCAGGAGAGTTCCTGCAATTTAATGGTTATATACCTTCACTCTAGTAATGCCTGATCTTAGCATCATAAGGACGCAATGTCACCGCCATCGCTGTACCGCAGCGGTATGCGTGAGCTACAGAGCATGCAGTCGGTTGCTAAGCCTGAGCATGGTCTATCTACATGCTCGACATGGCCACTAGCAACGTACCTGCAGTTTCACAGACACTCATTATGACATGACAACCAACGTGCTTGTAGCGCAGTACAAGACGGCGGCTTGCTGAACTTTGCCTGCTGCTGAATGCCTCTCCCCGCTTGCCTTCAGTTGTACATGCGAATGCATTTATTCCAGACAACCATGGCACATGCTCAGCACATGCGCACAGCGCGCAATCTCTGCTCTGCTTTCTTATCTGTTCACTTCTGCACCTAATATGCTATAATTATTCAATGCTGTAATTATCGCTATACTTGTAGTATTACAAGTGTACCGTGTGTATAATAAAACTAGCATTCTCTTAGTTTACTGGCTGAAGTGCTTACCTGTTTTAACTTTACCTACCGTCGGTTGTGTTTGGGTTTGTGAGTATCGTGTGCACTACTGCGGTGCCAATGCAGCAGCAGCAGTTGCACAACGGCCTAAGGATCAGCAAGTTGCTATCGAGAACAGTAACCCTCTACTACATTTACATGCAAGCGTTTCGTTGGCATTCACACAAGCGTGCACCTTTCTTTAAGCGAAAGCTCACGTACACTGAGTGCTACGGGCTTACATACAAGCTTTCAACAACAGCAATCCACACAGCACAGTGCACGTCAACTCTCTGCCACTTCGATTGGCCTCGCACAGCTGCATTGCTGCCTGAATAAAGGACGGCAGCCACACCGGCCATGACCAGCCGGCCAGCGCCTATCAGCAGGCATTTACAGCTCAGACAACAGCCACAACGCCGCAGTCACCTCCCGTAACCACGCCGCCGCCGCCGCCGCCGCCGCCGCCAACGCCTACTCTGACACTTTCTTTGTTTGTTTGTTGACAACGCCAACACCAGTCAGCGCAGGCCGTGTATTGCTGCGGGGCGGAGGCGGTGGTGGTGATGGTGGTGGTGGTGGTAGCTAGCAGTAGTAATGGGTGCCAAAGGCGTTGTCCAAGGCGTTGATTGGTTTCTTGCTGCCTGTCTTATGCTGGTCGCAGCGGGCAGGCGAGCTCGCCTCAAAGCTGCACACATCAGCCACTGCACGACCCTTGTGACGGTGCGTGATTTGGTCTGGTCGTGTGTAAGCAATCACCGATTAATTAGCTTGCTGGCATTGATGATGATGAACGTTTTTGTTGTCTGAATTAGGCGGTGCCGGTGAGATGTGACAGCGAGCTTGCGAGGCAGTGAGTGTGCTTCCCTGGTTGTGCTGGCTGGCGGCAGCCTGGAGGCGCCTGTAGCAACCAAGCAGGTATCACCTGACGTGTTGTTGACGAGCGTGTATCACAAGTAAGTGAGCATTATGCAAACGAGCCACTGCTGCTTGTGCGTAGAACTGGCACTCAGCGCCCAAAGTGAATTGCAGCATGGTTCCCAATGTGCACACATTCATGTGAGTTTCGCTTGCAAGTGTGTAAGCCTCTAGCGTGATGTAGCTATGTTGACATGCAGCTTGTGCATGTCACACTTCCTGCCATCTCTAGCACCAGGCGCATACACATGCACAAACCAAACACTCGCGCACGCGCTCACTCATGCAACACTCAGAGTGCATGCGTGTATTAGAGTAAAAGCTACCGCCATTGGCTGTAAGTTCATTTGAGCATGCATGGCGATGTTATGACAATATCATCTATGCATTTAATGTTGCTAAAACGGGATCATTTATGCGCTTCAGGTTGCAGCGATGCTACAACAGACAAGAGCAGCCATGAGGGTTGTTCAAGGTCAGGTTGTGGAGAACTTGGGCTTCAGCGTATTGTGCTTAGTAACCTTTGCCGAACGGACCTGGCGCGCGCACGCTGTGTCAACAAAGCATGGAAGCAGACCGCTGTTGTAGTTGAGGTTGCGCACTACAAGGAGCACTGGGAATAACCGGAATTAATGGACTACGTGCACTGCTCTTATGACCTGCTCAAGCTCCTCCCGCGACCATTTCGGGGAAAGGAAAGGTGTCTGTTCTTTTGCGCATTGCGTACCGTAAACAACTGTTTTATGTTCCCGCCCATGCAAAGTGTCCACAAACAAGTGGCGATATTGGTCCTCTCCCGAGCGAACGTGTCTCAAGAACGAGACATTCCTTCGCTTTATCACGCACTATCAGCCTACTTGTGGTTGCGACATTTTTATTAACATGGCAGTAGATGATTTCCATTCCACCACGGCACATCATATAGTCCAAGAGCTATACCGGTTGCAAAGAAGGGATGGCAGTCAGCAACGTGTTCACGCACAATTATATGTGAATCCGCATCTTCTCGCATCGCGCTTACTAAGGAACAGCAGAAAGCGAGTGTGCTTTGGCAACTCAATTTACATTCGCAATCTGGATAGCGAGAGGTGGTATCCTTTGAGCCGGGATTATGTTTTGAGCAAGGGATGGTACAAGTGGGGAATTAGGTGCCTTTAGCGACGTGCGTATGCTTGGAAGGGTCGGGCGTCTGGACTCTTGTTGTATAGCCACAACCTTAGCAGCATTCGTCATTCGTGCGAATATAGGTAAAAGACATAACACGACTCACGGCAAGAGTCAACTCAACACATCTCTCATGCATCGTAAGTTGAAAATATTTTACGGCTAAGCCACTTGGTGCCACTTGGTGCCAGTGGTCAGGCAACAACACGCAACACATTGCTGCCCATTCACAAGCTTGTATATAAACAGCCGGTCATGCAACAGTGTGCAAGCAACACACCAGGTGATATTGAGCCTAGTGGTGGTATTGTGTGACTATGTAGTGTAAAGAGTGTGCAATGCGGTGCATGCTGCTGTTTGATAGCATGTCAGCACGGTTGGTCCAATGTTACATGCACGATACACCTGTTCCATTTATCATACAATAATAATTGTTCACAACTTTGTGTATCAATGATGTAGTGTGGTTGTGTGCAACGCGCATGATTACATGTGACGCATGACCCAACCCCATCGACCGCGTGTACTGCAATTTGCAGACTGCAAAGAACTACAGACGTACAGAGGGGCATTGTGCTGAGCGCTGCTGACATCCGTAGCGCCTGTCCTAAGAGGGGAGCACAGCCCGGAGTACGGGGGGCGATAGTGTGGCGGGGGAGACGGGAGAGGCGAGTGAGTCGTCGCTGCTGCTATCATGTTGCCATGGTTGATGACCACTAGCAATTGCTGAGGGCAAGATTACTGCTACATGTGCATGCTTGCATGACTAAGGTTAAGCAGTGGTTGGCAGTGGTTAGGAGTAGCTGAAGTAGTGTAGTTGCGACCCAGTGGTTGATATGATGGTATTTATATTAGCCGCTTATGATATTATGGTGATGGGAACCACATATAGCATGCGCAAGTGCACCAAGCATTTTGTGTACGCACGCACAAACTCAAGCACCAATTGGATAGCGGCGGCACACAAATGTGCCGCACATGATATGTCAAGACTCATAACGCATAACACAATTAAAAGGCCAAGTCAGCATGACCGGTTGACATTACATATGTAGTGAAACATCACAAGTAGTTGAGTATCCCCCCACCCCCCACCCCCTCCTCCACATCGCATAGTTGATAGCAGTGACACATCACCGCAGCATCATTGCAAACATAACAAACCAATTACTCCTTGGCAATTGATAGCAGCACACCCAGCAAAACTTCATACGCAATATATGCTATATATTACTGAGCAACGTAGCACCATCACTAGCCGTTCGTAGCCTTGGTTTGCTACTTAGATGCGTCGGTCTCAACCCTCTACCCGCACTTTCAACGGTCGTAACAGTAAACTTGCTAGGTTGCTTGCGTGATCACATGCGCTGTCATAATGCCAGCTGCTGCGATACCAACCTTTACTTTGTTGTCCGTTCAATTTTACACCTAATATGCTATAACTATTAGGTTCTATAGTTATCGGTATACTTTTTATAAAACAAGCGGATCGTGTGACGGTGCTCGTGCCTTGTTACCGGTGAGTTGGTCCAATCCACAACCCTCTCACCAAGACACGGTACTCACACCGGAACCTTGCCCCCTCTGCCAAGCACACACACGCGCCCCGCCACTCGCGTACGCACGCGCATGCGCTCGAAGCTACACTGAAGTGTGTAGCGCCTTGGATCGTCACACAAGCAAGCACACACCGGTGGCCACACGCTAGCAACCCCTGCTAACCACCACCAAGCTTGCACACCAGAAACTAGGGAGCTAAAGGTTGTATTGCAAGTTGTAGAATGTCACTTTTATACCTACCAGTCTGCACATGCTACTGTCTAGACGATTCTAGCGCTAGACGGAACTAGAAGCTAAGATATTCTTGCAGAATCTTGTAGTACACTTCTAGACCTTTCCAACGCACCAAAGATCTCCTAATTTGCTGCTCATATGGTCAAGTTATACTACTTGGCGCCAGGCCCTTCCAGAAATCTGGTCGAGCCCTTCTCGACTGGCCCTCCGTTTTCTGGCACCTTCCGGACTGGTCTTGGGGCCCCGGTCGATATCCGCGGCAGACTCATAACTCGCCGATATCCGCCACAAGTCATTAAAAACATGTACCTTACAAATAAGGCCTANGCCCCCTCTGCCAAGCACACACACGCGCCCCGCCACTCGCGTACGCACGCGCATGCGCTCGAAGCTACACTGAAGTGTGTAGCGCCTTGGATCGTCACACAAGCAAGCACACACCGGTGGCCACACGCTAGCAACCCCTGCTAACCACCACCAAGCTTGC
>RHPI01003335.1:0-11529 GCA_009103225.1 Chlorokybus atmophyticus
CCCTCCGCGTGCGTGTGTGTGTGTGTGTGCAGCTCGGGCAGGACTTCTTCAGGACCCCCATGCACGCCTCATAAACTACGACTTCAAACTTGTGGTGCAAGGTAGGGCGTCTTCTTAACACACATCAGTCATGCGCCACTGAGTCCCCACTCAGTGGCGCATGACTGATGTGTGTACACTCGCGTGTATCACGTGTCACGCTCTACTACTCGCAGATCTTGTTTGCCTGTTCTGCCTTTTGCAGCAAGCAATGTTTCAAAACCGCTAGTAATACTGTTACAACACATGTTGCTTCACCCTGGTGAACAACACTCAGGCCAGAGGATTCAAACCAGTCGGTGGCCACTTGCAAGCCACATCAGCGTGTTGAAGGGCTTGCTGGAGTCAACAGACGACAACAACACGTTGACTTTGGATGATGAAGAGGCGAAGGCCATGCAGCAGTGTCTGCAGATGCTGCGCCCAACGTCATTGACAGACCAGAAGATAAACTCCATGGTAAGTTTGGGCCAAGGCCGAAGCACGAGCAGCCCTCGACAAGCCAGTTGAAGTAACCGCTTTATCTTTATTTTTTGGTTTCTGTTCTTTTTGGCTTGCAGGATGATGCCGCTGATCTGCTTGAGTTGGCCAGAAAATACGACGTGAAGATGTTGTATGATTGCTGTGAAAAGTGTTTTAATTATTTAATTATTAAGCTCACCCCAACTTCAAAGCTGGCATGTGTATCAGTGGTCAAGGATGGCAGTGCTTGCGGACACATACGACCTGCCAAATGTTCGCCAGCACGTCATCTCTAAGCTGCAGTCTCCCAATAGCACACAAGGATTGAAAAAAAATAATTTCTGCGAGACCGCTGTACGGATACGGTGCTTGAAGTTCTGTTTCAGCAAATTGCAGATGAGCGGGAGCGCAACAAGGCCTTGAGGAAGACACTTGGACTCTGGAGAATTGTAACAGGCTCGTAGTATCAACCTGCCCAAGCAGCAGAAAACAGTCGTGGGGAACGTGTCAAGCACTCTTGTTGTTGGAGTTCTCTTAGAAACACGAGTAAACTCAACGCATGTTACGGTCATCTAGCCCGTGAGGCAGGTGTGTCTGTGTGCCCCGAAGTTACAATTGTTGCAAGCATGTGTTCATGTGTTCATCTGCAAACGATCAGCAAGCTCGTCGCATGCACCAACAGCCATCATGCACCTCCTTGACGCCAGGACCGCTGCTGCTGAGGCATTGTTGCGGTGATGAGGACAGCGAGCGAATGCAGTGACAGCGACACGAACAGCGGGGTGACGCCAAGGGTAGCGTGTAGGGTATGTGTTGTGTGCCGTGGGCTGGGGAGACGTGGAATGTGGGACATGTGTGGTGTATGATGTGTGACAGTCTCCCGCAGCGCTCAACCACCAGCGCAGTCAGCAGCCTACTGAGTTGGCACCCAGCCTCCTCCACGTCGACTGGCTGCCAGCTTGTTGGCAAATAATTCAGCGAATGTGGCAACATACAGCAACTCAGGCAAGCTGTTGTCTGAATCTTGGAGATGCATGTGCATGGGTCATCTCTGCGTGTGTGCACGCACGCATGTACATCATGCGGTGTAGGTCGCAACACAGCATGACCAGCACAGATGCATGTACACACGAGCATCATGATTGGCGGCCGTTGTCACTTGTGTTGAGAGGTGATGCGGGACTGCCAATGAAACAGCGGTGACATGAACAGGCCTTTTCTTGCTTGCTTTGAAAACCACTGTTTGGACCGTGTCTCAACTTGACAAGAGCGTTAGGCCTACACCTGACACAGCTTTGCATGCTGAAGTGTGCCGCCGCAACCGCAAGTGTGGCACAGCTAGCGCGCCAATGCACTGCCATCCGCTGATCGACGGCTGGACTCACTCGTCCCTCCTGCTGCAGCTTTGTATGACGATGTTGCTGTACTAGTAATTTCACACTGCTGCAGGCCTCGTTCTGATACCTTGCCTATGCCACCCGTCGCGGCACACATGCATGCATGTAGAGTAGCACAGTCTAAGGGCTCTTACTTTTTACACAACTACGTGCCCTATGTGCTGTGTATGCATGCAACAACGCTTGTCTAGTGCTGTGACAGATTATGCACAAGCTATGGCTTGATAAGGTACTGGTTAGTCAGTCATGCTGACTGCCTCGCTTGCTCTTGTAGCAATCTGTTGGCAACTGATGCACACTGACACGCCTTTTCATGCAAGTTGCCCCTTGCCTTGGACGCGCTGCTTGTGTGCATTGTCGCATGCTTGATGTGAGTGGCCTACCCTGCTGCCACCCACGAGAGAAACGACCCATATCCCGCACTCATGCCCAACATAACAGTAGGAGTAGCACAACCTGTTGGCAGGGCGTTGCGCGCTGTGCGTGGCGTAGTGGAACAGCGAAGGACAACCAACGAAGCATCACACACCGAACTGCCTTGCTTGATGATGGTCAACACTTCAAAACAGAGACAGGTTTCTCCTCTGAACGTGGCGCAACACGCGCGCATACACGCTGCCACATGAATGACATGACATAACAATTGATTCAGCACCTTTCAAAGAGAAAGTTTATAGGCTTCTGGTTGTCCTACGCTTGGGTCGACTCGTTGGAAGGAACCCCAGCAGCCACCCAAAGATATGTTCAACCACCTGTGTGGCACACATTGAGCACTAACATCCCGCAAGTGCGTTACAAAGTTTGTGCACAGCTCACACGCATAGAAACACGCACACAATTTGTGCACGCACCTCTTCCTGTTCTTCATCACCGTCATTGGCTGGCGACGACGCTTTGCTGGCAACGGGCATCCCATGCGTGATGCTCTGCGCCACGAGCAGCTCCAGCCTTTGCGTTTGGTTCTCAAGCCGCTCGGACAAGTCGCGCTTCGCACTCTGCCATGCACGCATGGTAACTCACAGAGTGGCACCTTCTCAAAAGCTGCAACACACATGACATGTGCATATTGACATACCCTCAGTTGAGCAGCATTGTTGGATTCATGCACCAGTGCGGCCGCGAGCCTCTTCTGGTTGCTGGACAGCTCAGATATCAGACCATGTATGCTGTCAATGACCCTCAGCTGCTCTTGTGACACTCCACCAGCCTGGTTGGTGTGTAACACAACACGACAGTTGGTTAACTCTCCGTCATTATGTCTTTTGTTGTGATGCAGGCAGTGCAGTCCACCTTGAGAGCTTCTGCTGCTGCCGCTAGTGCGTCGCTGCCACTTGTGCCAGGCTTTTCGCTCGCAAGACCTGCAGCTGCTGTTGTTGATGTGTGTCCACGGTGTATGTTGTGTATTCAATGTGTACACAACAAGGTGCATGCGTGCCTGCGCGTGTGCGCATCTGTGTGCGCGTGTGTGTGCCTTTATGTGTATCTGCGCGCATGTGCAACTGTATGCACGCGCGCATGTGTATGTGTGATCAGGAACTTGACCGGCAACACGAGCACAAAGCTTTACAAGCTCAACAAATAGCCTTACAATAATAGCACACAGCATTGTACAACGTCGTCAACCACCACCACCACCACCACCACCACCACCACCACCACAACAACAACAGCGGAACATACTTGGTGGAAACCTGAAGGATACCAACCGATCAACACTCCTTGCGGACATGGATGTTGATCGCTCGAGGCGACGCACAACGGAGTCACTCGCTGCTGCACAAAGCACAAACAACAGGATTGTCAAGTCATATCTACGCTCTCAAATGACCAGGATGTTGATAACTTATGTGTGCATCTCATAAGCACAGTACCTGCTGCCATGGCAGCAGACACGGCAGCTGCAGCACGCGCAGAACCCTCCTCAGCAGCCTTCTCCAACGACTTCATTTTCTGCTCATCCTCTGAGCAATAGTAACAATTACATCATAATGATGGTGCTGCCTTGTTTCATCCATGCGTGCGTGTTCGTTTGTGCGTGTGTGTGTTGTTAGCAAGTGGTCCTTGTGCAGAGGACACGACACTGAACATGAAGGACTGCTCGCGAAGGCATGATACTTGACAGGATAGCACACAACAAATGAACTTGCTAGTTGGTGAGGCACTCACCTGCAAACTCAGCTTCATCTGTCTGCACAGCTATTGCTGCAGACGCTTTGGGTGCGCTTTCAGCGTGAGCCGCTGTGCCATTGGCCTGCGGCTTGCGGGGACTCACCTCCGCTAGCTGTCACAGCACACACAAATTCAGTAGAACACGCAGGCACTAGTCACAGCTGACACATAATCCACCAATGACATGCATGAGAGAATACAACTGTATATTATTGCATGCAACTTACAGGGCCGTCAAGCGAGGCTCTTCTCAATCTGATTGAAAGGTTGCGCTTCTCATCTTGCAGCGCCTCGACTTGCGCACGCAAAGCTGCGCGCTCGGCGGAAACCGAATCCAAAGCCTGCCTGGCAAACAATGACGCTTGATACAAACCACTCTTTATGACGATGCGCATGCATACACACATTGCGAAGCAATGAACTGACATGACCAAAAAGGGCTCATGAGAAATTGGACAATAAACAACACGTACTTGCTGTGGGCGGCCTGCGATTGCAAGATATCAAAGTCTCGACGCAGCTTGAGCTCAGATGACCTGAGTTTCAATAACTACAAGCCAAACATAAGATATAATGCGATAATCAAGCAATTTGTCATGATGCTCAACAGCATGGTGCACATATGTACACGTGAATCACCTTGTCCTCAAGTTCAACATTCTCCTTTGCAAGCGCCTGTGCGCGCTCAACAGCCTCCTGATAAAGCTTCTTGGCTTCGTTCTTCTCTGCTGACAATGCTGCCAGCACCGCCTGCATGCACATGTAATCAACACACACGCGCATGCACAATATATGTAATCTTGAGGTAATGTATATGACCTTAGAACATTGCACCGAATACGCAAAGTACCCACGATGCACACAGTCTTAAGGCACAGTATCCGTAAGAGGTGTATGTCAAGACTGGTGCAGCAACCAACAAAGCCAACTCACTGTTTGCGCATTGATTTCTGCCTGATAGCGCTCTGCATCCAATTTGAGATTCTCAACCACTTTGCCCTGTGGACACACATGGCATCAGCCAACATGCAGGACACAGAAGCAATGGATTGAAGCCAAAGCCAAAGGCAAGCGTGGACAATTGCATGCAAACCCGATACCAAAGCATTGTAGTTTTCGGCAAGAGAACTGTTCTCAATAGCCAGGGCGTTCGCAACAGCATTTTGTCCTTCTAACCCTCTCAAGAGTGCAAACTTCTCCTGTGTCAGGTCTTCAATGTGCTGCACACAGCTGACACATAAGGCCAGCATGCACTAGTAACATGTCCATAATGCCAGGCCAAGCATATGTGTCTGCGTATTTCAATTCAAGGGCCGTGTATCAACCAGCTAAACCTGCGTGAGTATGTCTACCACACATGTGTACATACGCCTGTGTGCATGTGCGCAAGCATGTCTACGCGTGCGCATGCGCATGCGAATGCGCATGCACGCACGCGTGTACATGAATGTATACACATGTCTGCATGCGTGCGTGCATGTGAAACACTACAAAGAAACATGGCAAACAAGAGCCAACCTGCTGTAGGTCATGAAACTGGTTTGTTCCTGGTGTAGGAGGCGGCGGTGAAGCCGGCCTTGAAGCGGGTCGCGGTGGCGGCGGGGGCGGCTTTGGTAGCGGCGACTGCGGGCGCGAGTCCAGCCTCGGGGACGCGATGTTGGGATCTGACGTTGAGGGCGTCAACATGGTCGGCCTCGACGCGGTCCTTTGGAAGAAAGATGGTGACGCCAATGGCGTTGTTGCAGCAGACTGTTGTGCGGATGAAGAAGTCACTGTGGCTGCTGCATCACCAAATGACGGCCGCACAATCGTTTGATCATCGATTGGCAAGGAGTATGCTGGCCTCTGCTGGGTGGTCATGAACAATACGATTGTTTACCACTTAGCAATGGAAGCAACTCTGTGACCACTGCATGGGACAAGGCTTGCCTACAGATTAAATATCTTGAGGCAATATAACAACATCAATGTCAAGTCTGCCTATCTGCAAGTGTGTGTTCATCTGTGTCAAGGGTTGCAAGAGCAGATGCATGCTACTATGCAGGGCCACAATTGGCAGTGACTCATCACAGGGTATGATGACATTCAGACTGGGTTTGCTCGGACCGTACCTGAGAGTTCATTGCAAGGCTTGTTGGAACACTGCTGCTTTGGTAATAGCCCAATGGGCTGGCTTGGTAGCCTGATGGCTGCTGCAGAGGGGAAACTGCTATTGATGGTTGTTGCTGTTGTTGTTGGCTTCCAGCAGCGTAGTACCGCATCGGACTGCCGGCAACACTTGAGGGTGACGTGGCTGCGTACGGATTGGGAGAGCTTGCGGGTGTGTTGTAAGGCTGGGACGGGACATATGAGCCAGACATTGGGTACGAAGGCCGCTGCCTGCAAGTTTTCGCTATGTGAGTTACCGTGCATATGATGTGTCAATTGTGCGGAAACCAAACTGTATAGAGAGCGTGAAGTACGCATGCAGGGGTTTGCTCCTACTAAACTGTGCACCGCTCAAGCATGCCAGGTATAGACTATGCAGCATGAGACACATGTGGTTGTAATTGTTCTCCATTTTAGAGCTCGCGCATCGAACTACAAAGAACATTTCTTCTGCAACGCCTATTCTGTGAGATTGTCTGATAGCCAATAGTACATATTTGTCACGGCAGCATACATCACAAGCAGCATACAGCACAATAGTCTCGTTGACTGACTTTCCGGCTGCGTTCAGTACAAGCTTAAGCTACTACAGAAGCAAGCATGCACAGAACTTCGTGGCACGCAATGCTTGAGGCAACTTGGTTTTCACACCGCTGGTTCATGATAGTGTTTAGAAAAGAGAAGATCAGTCATACTGTCAGCCAATCTTGCATGCAGTGCATGAATTGAAAACACTGCGAGCATGCAATGCTCGTGGAGCAGCTAGCGTACACTGAGATCAGAATACTTGACGAGCTCATAAGCATATAGTAGTTGTCGCGTTGGTAAAGCACCAGCTTGCAGCACACATTACGCAAGCAAGCAAGCATAAGCGTCTACTCAGCTGGAAAGCTTGCCTTACGTAACAAGTAGACCTACTTAATTACTAGAGACAGCTGGCGGCAGCATGCCAATGAACACACACAGACACAACAACCAACACGCACACAAGCACAAGCACACATGGCTTACATGGTGTGGCAGCAGGAAGTTGCGGGGTAGACCTTTCAGGGCCCTGAAACAGGAGCAAGCTAATTGAGGGAGAATGCTGATAACCACCCCACCTACGCTACTACGCCTCTACGACACTTGCATCCACCTTCACAGCCATGTCACCAGCGCGATGCTGGCTGTGGCTAGCCGGTCCAGCTCGTCCACTTTCACCTCCTCACACCTTCGCCTTTCCCCTCGCCTCCGCTTCCACGCCTCCGCAGCGATCACCAGGCAAAGCGTAGCACGGATCAGGCTTAATACGGCAGCTCCACCACCTCCTGGGCAAAGCTGCCCAGGAGGCGGTGGAGGCGGCGGCGGCGGACGTCGTGGTGGAGGCGGAGAAGTAGGTTGTGGTAGTGCTAGTATAGCGATGGCCGCCGCGGAGGATGTGCGCAGCAGAATGTCCGCCGCCCTGCTGGGCATGTTTGTCGGGGACGCCCTTGCCATGCCCGTGCATTGGGTAAGCACAAGCAAGCAGCATTGCCAGTGGTCGTGTTCGTTGGCTGAACTGCATGCATGCTGGCTGGAATGCTTACTTGCTACTCTTCACATCGTTTGTCTATTGGGTGGTTTGTCCGGTTGTTTGTTGACCAGCTTGCCTGCCTGCTTGTGTACTTGCTTGTGCGTTTGTTTATGTGCGTGCTTGTTTATGTGTTTGTTGAGTTGGTTGTCTGTCTGTCTGTTTGGCTGTCTGCTTTCCTTCTGTGTTGCTTGTTTGCATGCATTCGTGCGTGCGCATACACACAATGGTCAGTTGACCAACAATGCAAGAAGGCTAAGTTGGCATGCACACACAGTTTCGGTTGTCTTTGTGTGACTGCTGCTTGAGCCTGCTAGTTGTCAATGCAGCTCAGTCGGTCTGCAAGACCATATTTGCGCACAAAGAAAATCAATAGGTCTAATCCAACCACTTTTTGTCAGACAGACTATCTGCATAACAACCTGTTGACAGCTGATGCGATTCAAATTCATGTGTGTGCTGCGCAGTATTACAGTACGGGTCTGCTCAAGCAAGACTACGGCGAGGTAAAAGGCTACCTGCAGCCCAAAAAGCACCACCCGCAATCAATGGTGCATTCGACGACTTACGAGCCAGCCGACGCTGACAAGTTCGACATACTTCATGACCAGGCCGTTCATTACGGCACCAAAGAAAAGGGCAGCGAGTATGAGCTTAACAAAGTGAGTGAGTCTTGTTATGATTGTGACAGCGTGTGATGTTGTGGTGTTGCGTATGAGATGTGATGACAGCTGTCTCAGGAAGGCGGGGGAGTTCTTCCATTATCATGGCAACCTGCCTGCGGGCGGCAACACTCTCAACTTACAGGTGTGTTGTAAAGTCATGTATACTGTAAAATCGGAGCATGCACCTCAGCGACTGCATATGCGTGCGTGCACATAACAACACTCATATGCGTATAGGTGCACGTGCGTGTGATGGCGTGCGTGCGCGTGCGCGTGTGTGTGTGTGTTTGCGCGTGCATTTGCGCGCGCAAGTGAGTGCGTGGGTGCGTGCGCAGGCTTGTACTCCAACCACCACATATATGTATACACGCACGTGCACGCAATTGACACCGCAGGGTACACTATAATCTTGATGATGCATGTTCACCCCTTCATATTGGAGAATCTTAGGCATCCTCTCTTTTGCCACAGTTGCTGCGTTTGCTCATGCGGACAATTGTGAAGAACGGCGGCAAGTACGATGCGCATCAGTACCTCGCTGCGTTCCGCGACTTCATGCTTACGGCCGGCAGCCATAAAGACACGTTTGTGGAAAGCTACATACGAAAGTACTTTGAGGCGTATTCAAGAGGCAAGGTAAGTGCAAATGGGCTCATTACTGTCTGTTTGCAAGCATGTGCTCAAGCACCGTGGGCCAAAAGATGGTGTAACTGTTTTGTGTGACTTAACTCTCAGTACAAACTCATGCAGTGGCAAATGTAATCAAACTTATGCAGCCTGAGACAGAGTGCGCCATCTCGCAAAAAGAATTTTGGTCCATCGCGAGCATGAGCGGCTGCTTGACAGCTGTCCCCTTGACAATGCTCTTCCTTGGTGATGAAGCACAGTAAGTAAAGTTCTTGATGTGTTGATTATTGTTTGAATGTGGTGACTTCTCGTGTTAATCACTGTGTTTAGCTGCCCTTTTTTTATGGTTGTTATACGATTTTGTCCTGGTGTATGAGTTTCTGGTTTGCTTTGTGCAAAGCTTCTGCTCTGGTTTGATAAAGCTTGTATGTGCAGGGCAGAGAGTGTGGCGGTAGCGCACCATCGTTTGTTTCACAATTCTGAGACGGTGGAAGAGACGACGCGCGACATCTGCAAACTGCTCATGACCTTGTTGACAGCAGGCAGCAATAAGCCTTTGCCTCAGTTGCACAACGCTGCAGGCAGGTTATGTTGCCTGAGTGTATCAGCTGTTGAGGTGCTGCATGTGCGCATACGTGTGTGTGCATGTGCGCGCGCGCGCCCATGCACTAGTGCGTGTGTGCAAGTGCGCTTGCACACGTGTACATGTATGCAAATGTGTACATGTGTGCGTGCGTATGCGTGTGGGTGCGTGTGTGTGGCAGACCCACAAACAGCCACATTGTCATGCAGCAAGACAGCATTTGCCCAAAGCCACCGGCGACGAGATGTTGAAAAAGTACCAGGAGGCGAACTCACCTTACAACATACCCGCTGACGAGATGTACAAGCTGCATAGAGACATGGAGGAGAACACCTTTGACATTGATGCAGCTCTGAAGCAACCCGTAGAAGAGGTACAAGCCCAAACTTTCTCCACCAGTGATACTGTGTATCACCATTCAAGGCATCGGTCCAATTAAGAACTTTCAACAACTTGTCAACAATTATTTGTGAGTGGGTGGATGGGTAAGTGGGTGCGCGCGCGCGCGTGTGCGTGCGTGTCCAACACATGTGTGCGTGCGTGTGGGACCCCACACGCACGCACACATGTGCATGTACACACATATTCATATAAATAGAGGCAAGATGTTGGCACTTGACAGATCTATGTACTGCGTGATTTGTATGCATGTATGTTCAAGTGTGAGAATGGTTAAGCCTCTTAGTTCGTCACTGCATATGTCCATTTCAAGGTGTTGGGCAAGCGTTTGATGACCGCGTGCTACCCCGAGCATGGTTACCCGGCGCTGCTGTATCTGGCGCTGAAGTGCGGTGGGGACTTTGAGGCCGCGCTGCTGGCGAACACGAACGCTGGCGGGGACAGCGTCCATCGCGGGGCTCTGCTCGGCGCGGTCCTTGGCGCAGCGGGTAAGCGCGCGACATTGACATGTGGCATTGACTACTCACACCTGTCGTGTGAGCACATCGTTTCGTGTACGTTCGCGCGTTGCTGTACGTGTGAGTGTGCGCCAAGACGCGTGTATGATTGCGCGGGTGCGCGCATTCGCGCGTTGGCTCTGTCTGTAATGTATATATGCTTTGTTTACTCTCTACTGTGTTGGTGTCAAGGTGGTATGCAGTCCATCCCGCAGCATCTCATTGACGGTCTAGCAGAGAGAGACGGCATCAAAGCGGATATCGACGCGTTTGTTGAGCTTGCGTCAAGTAAGTACGAATTGATGCAGATGCTTCGCCAAGCGGATATCCCTTTTGGACTGATGAGATAAGTGTCCATTGGCGACCCAAAACTGCACAACACACGCTCTTCAGCCCTACTTATTTACTGTTTACATATCAATGCCTGTGCCCTGGCTTGCACCCTCCCTATCCGCTTATGATATTACCCTGTGTATTGTGACCAACTGTTAAGGGCTGAGGTTTTGTGCAAAGCTGTTAAACGACGCGTGCTTTGGCTTGCCGTTTAGAGTAAGGGCTTTATTCTATGATGGCAGTAAGCTCTATGTTGTGTTGTCCTCACGAGTACTGTGGCAAGTTGTGTCGTTGTCACGAGTACAGAACTCAAACTGTTGATTGGTCACAAAGACTGCATGCATGTAGCTTTGAGCCTTCCAATCAGCTGACACACCAATAAACAAAGGGAGTCAAGCAGTGACATCATTATTCATTGGTGTGGAGCACAACACAAGTGGGTATCTGCTTCGTAAGCACTTATGCGTGCCACTTTGCATTCAATTAAACTCATGAAGAGGTAAGCAGCGATGGGTCTGCCCAGTTAACAAAGCTGATACCTTGGGCAGCGCTAGATGTGGCACATAATTGAAGCGGGAGTGACACACACACACACACACACACACACACACACACACACACACACACACACACACACACACACACACACACACACACA
>RHPI01003352.1:0-17577 GCA_009103225.1 Chlorokybus atmophyticus
ATCAATGCTTCTAAACATTGTATGGTCAACAAAACATACTTTTATGAAAAACCATATATAATGACATTGTGTTTCAATTTCATAATTGAAATATTGAACTGCAAGATGACGTACACAACCATTATTGAGAATGAACAAGATAGATAACACCTTATCTTAGCTGTATTAAGGTTTTCACGGTAACAACCTTAATACATCACATTCATAACATTACTTGCTTACCAATCTTACTTACAATAAATGTGTTGATGAGGTATGAGGTTTGCAACTTGCCGCCATAAGACATTGCAATTGTTCACATAGCGGTAAAAAGTATGCAATGTAATTATAATTACCGTACGCTAGTGCATACATTCAATGCTACATATGTCATTCACGTTGTTGCTTTTAAGCGGTGGCTATAGTTTACTGTCATGCGCATACGTTTCAGTGGTGCAACGCATCCATTACGAAGGATTTGGGGTCATATGTCTTGTGTTAAGGCTTAATTACGGTCAGCATATCGAGGTACATCACGTGCAGCACATACCAAATGCAAGTGTAGCAGCTCGCACTGCTCTCTATGTTTATTAAGACACGTGCATAATAATTGCCCTCAACAGTGATGCGTGCTTGTTGCGAGTGTCGTATCAGGTGCATGACTATATACACCAATGGGGCAGCTTTGGGAGGATATTGAGTCAACATATATATACATACATGCATGGGGGACGCTACAACGAGTAAAAGAGGGACAAGGTGCAGCATCATAGGGCCGTAACGAGGTGATGGACGACATCATTAAGCAAAACCGAGATGCGGCACGTCACGATCACATTGCAGTTAATACCCATTGGAGTCCAAGTTGGAACAAACAAAGATTCCTTTTTTGCTCCATAGCTCTCGCGATTGGTGGCCCAAACTCCGTCCACGCAAACTTTCATAGATCCATAAGAAAGCCCTCAATGAGGGCTTACTTATTTGACTTGTTTTCTTGAAAACTTTGTGGCCTGACACTGCATGTACTCGAAGCTGAGCTGACATATATATAACATGTATATACATGCATGGTGGACGCTACAACATGTGAAGAGGGAGAAGGTGCAGTATTATCAGGCCATGATGAGTTGGTGGATCGATATCATCAAGAATCGATGGGATTTGGCATGATGCTACCGCAATGCAGTCAACACCGGAATGATCAATTCAGTTTTGCTCACTTACGGTAACTTTGCGATCGATGGCCCGATATCCCACCCCAGACACTTTCATGAGCTTACAAAGAACCTCTTACCGGGGGCTCTTATATCAACTTACTTGTTTTCTTCAAAACTTTGTAGCTTGGCATTGTATGTACTCGAACGTGAGCCCACATTCTTTGTAAGAATGCTAATGGCCACCCTTCCGTGGGGTACAAGCAAATGACAGCTCATCATCAGCTGACTTGCATGTGTAGCGGCATGCTTACGGTGTTATACGCACGTCCTCTACACTCTGCAAGTTGCCCTTGTTTTGTGCTACTTGCTGCCACACATAGTGCTCCTTCCATTGCTCCATGCTACCTACAGCTTTGCTGCTGCCTGCGCCTCCCAATTTTAGAATCTTGGTTTGTGTTAATTTGTAATAGTTTGTGCGCTTAGCTTTGCCTTAGCCCCCATGTAAAGCGGTGTTTGCTACTGTGTCAATTGCATCTGGCCCCGACAATAGCTTGCTATATAGCAACTTTTATGATCTTATATACATTATGCATGATCATATAAGTAACCTTTGAGTATACACTACAAGAGTGTTGTAATGTATACCAATAAGTTACCATGTTGACAGTACTTCACAGCTGTGCAGCGCATGCTGACTGAGCATGCACAAAACGCAACAGTATACAGTGACGATGTGTGTATTTTCATGACTAGAAGCTATAATTGCCGTGTGTACATTCCCATACTCACACTGTGCTACGGATAGCATGTATTTTGGCTGCCCTCGGCTTATGAAACCTGTTTAGCCCCGTCCACGTGGCATATCGTGGTATGCGAGTATGTGTGTCCTGTCACAGATCTCCAGGCAAACAACGCCCGGGTGTGTCCCGCTGTGCTTACAGCAAGGCAGCGGCGGCGTGGGGGGCGGCGTGCGGTTGGTTGTCGCTGTCGCTGGCAGGAGGGGTAGACGGAGAGGGTGAGGGCGCTGCGCTAGTCGTAGTCCTAGGATCAAAAAACTGAGTGGTGACCGGTGGTTGGTGCCACAGCTGGGCGGCGCTTGTGGGATTGGGGACTGAAGTTGCGGAGGAGCGAGCAGCTGTTGGCCCCCCTTGGCAGACAGCCTTAGTCTCATCTCGCTTGTGGCCTCGCCTGCAGCAGCTGAGGCGCCCCGTCGCTCTCTTCGTCCTTTGTTGTCGCATGTAAGTGCCAACCCTGCCCTTGCTGCCAAGTCACCCTTCTGGCTGTGCCGTGTTATTGTTGTGGCAACGTACTAGTGCTCTTTTCTGCTGGCTGCTGGGATTCAGTACTGGTGTGGCACCAGTAGTAGTAATAGTAGTGGTAAGTAGTTTACTGAGAGCGTCAAGCAGTAAACTGCTCCCCACCCGCTTCTGGCAATGCAACTGACATTGACAACGGGGGACAGGACATGTTGCCGAGCATTGTGTGCCGTCCACTCTGTGAAATTGAATCCGTCACCATCATTTGACCTTCTGCAGAATCTGATGCATGGCATTAGTAACCCTCCGCAGCAGGGGAATGTAATGCAGGGTGTCCTTCATCACATCTCTCATCTGTATGCATCCGTACGCATCAGCATGCAGGCGGATAGCGTCTCAATTGGCATGCTGCTTGTGCCTTCGAGTTACCTGCACCTGCCTACCGTACGTAGTGTCTTGGTTCTTACTTGCTTTTGTCTGTGCTGCCCAGCAACGACACCGAGTTCCAAACCTGCAATGGACGCTGCCGTGCGCTTTGGCGTGGCGTCTCATGGATGCAGCGTGGGCCAGCAAGTTCCTGCCCGCTTCCCGCTGCTGAAGTTTAATAGCACAGCACCAGGTCGGCCGAGAGTGCACACCAGGCACATGGTCGCCACACTCCGGCAGTCACAGGCCCGCCGTCTAGTCGCTATGGCGCAGGACAGTCAGGGAGCCGATGCAGGTATGATGACCTTGCACAGCAGATTCTCTCTCTATATATATACATGAACGCTGGACATCATGCTGATTTGTCCCATTGCAGAGGAGGAGCAGCCCCGATGGCTGCAGAACCTTCTTCAAGCAATAGCTCGCGTCGAGGCAGGCCTAGCTGGGGTCAAGAGAGACGTAGCTGGGGTCAAGACAGAGGTAGCTGGAGTCAAGAGAGACGTAGCTGGCGTCAAGAAGGACGTAGCTGGGGTCGAGGTACAGCTTACACCTATTCAGGAAGGCTGGGATGAGTTTTCTGGCGGTCTCAAACGGCTTGCTGGCAAAGACTTTGAGGACACCACTACTTATTAGTTGTGCTCGCCATCAGTCCTGTACAGCAACATAGTGCGTAAGGAGGCTTCATGGCAACTTCAGAGTCGAGTTGTGCTGGCGCGGGGGAAAGCTAGGGGCGTGTAGGCCAGAAATGCAATTGCCTTTGTGTATAAAGAAATGCGATGCAGGGTTTTGCAAATGGGTAGTGCGGTTCTCGAATGCTGATCTATCTGCGTAAGTGCGTGCATGGATGCTTATTGTCCCACAGCACACTATGCACATGTGCACGACCTAACAATTGTATGCAACAGTGATGCCAAGGGCTCCGCAGCGTGCGCAAGACCCCATTGACAACTGTGAGACTTGTGTTGCTTGGTTGCCACCTTGAAGAGTGAGCCGTGTTGTTGCTTTTTGTAACAAGCGCAAGCTAGCTCAACAGGCTGCAACTGTTGTCTGCCCTCGCCACATTATCATATATGTTTGGTGGATTGATTAATGTGAAGTGGTCGGTGTGCATGTATTAACATATATGTCAATTGCTTTAGTTTGACTTTGTGTTCGCGTCACTCTCTCTTACACATGCCACCACCCACACCCTCACCTGCTGACAGAGAGGCAGGGGTAGAGGAGAAGCGTGGGATAGAGGGGAGAGGGGGAGAGGGAGGGAGTGTAGTCCGCGTGCTCGTCTGGGCATTTGCTGTCACTGCCGTGTTGCCTGCTGTGAGACCAACCGATCGTTGTTGCTACATGTGTATGTACAGGTGGAAGATTGCGTATGCACGTGCATAGCCTTTCCCATCGCAGCAATGATGCAAAGATGAGCGCACAGCACAAACACAAGCGCAATCCAACAATGCGCACCCAATACAGCCAGGCAGAGCGGGGACAACTCTATTATGACAGGGCAAGGCAATAGCTATGTAATTGTGTGCTTTTTCCCTTTGCTTGTGCACGCCGTACGTAACGGTTACCTTTACTATACTTTGGAGTTTGCTACATGCAACTCTTGTGTATTATCTGCGGTAACCAAGTGCGTGCAGTGTAGTGCGAGGGCGGGATGTTGTTGGGCAAGGGCATGAGGTTATGAGATCGACATGAGCGCACAGGTGCCTGCGTGTCCAATCGTAGTAAAGGAGTGACGCAAAAAGAGTGTAACAGCCTGGTGGTGGTGTAAACCTTGTATGCTCGTATGCAATGCTTGCATGCTATGTCAACACTCTCATGCATGTTGCATAGCACCTTGCATATCATGTACACATGTCAAGTCAATCCCACGGTACCTTGCTCACCGCAAATCTTGTTTGTAGGTGAGGCGCCGTGCTTGTTCTTGCCTCCTGCTACCTGATAGCTTGGCAAGCTGCAGAGGGGCCTAGCACACTCTTGCCCATTGCTCTCGGTTGCCGTTGCCTTTGTTGCCCATGCTTATGACTGCTTGTTCCTACCGCTCACTTGCTCACGGTGCACTTGATTGACACTATTGCTATTGCTGCAACTGGATTGCGTGTGCACTTGGCATTGCATTAGCGCACAGAGGGCATACATTATGTATGAACATAGTGAAGCACCCATCGCGGTGTGACACATGTCGAATTAATATTACACATGCATACGGCATGCGCACATAGGGAGTCGATTTACTATGACTGCTGAGAGTCATTCCAACCGATGTTACGCTAACTAGCTGCAAGTTGTGCGGATAAGCCATTGTGCATGCATGCCTACTCGGCTCGGGTGGGGTGGTAGTGATGTGGTGAATAGAATGTGACTTATAAAGCATATGAGAATAATCGTCACAGTTATGCTCATAGGGCACGGCGCCCAATAGCAGCGTGAGCATGTCATCGAGGCAAGTGTGCGACCAGTTGAGCGCGCAAGCTTTTGCACACCTTACATACCCATATGCTTCAAATGTGCTTGGGGCAATAGCTGCCAGTCAATTGACACATATGATTATCAAGCCAAGGGGCTTTACTTAATAATCATGGGTTGCAACCAATGTATTCAAACATTGTATGGTCAACAAAACATGCTGTTTTTTAAATCTATATAACATGCACATTGTGCTTGTAATGTTGTCGTAGTAATATTTGACAGGACGATGAGTAGTATAAGTAATATTGAGAATGAGCAAAGCAGATAACGTGTTATACTATATGATTTATACAAAGCGTGCAAGCTTTGCACCTTCGTACATCACATTTGTGACATTGCTTTGCTTACCGATTATGTTTGCAATGAATGCGTTGATGAGGTATGAGGTTTGCAACTTGCCGCCATAAGACCTTGGAACTGTTCATATATCGGTAAAAAGTATGCAACCTATACTTTTTATAATGATAGTTCTATATTTATATATAACTATGATCATATCATGGGCCATATCATGGGGCCATGACCTACAATGGGATTGGCATGATGCTACCGCATTGCAGTCAATACCCGAATGGTTAATTGATTTTTCCTCAGTCACTTGCGGTATCTCGGCGATTGGCGGCCCGATATCCACCCCGAAAAAACTCTCTTGGGCCTATGAAGAAGCTCTCATTGGGAGCTCTTATTTTTACGTACTTGTTTACTTCAAAACTTTGTAGCTTGGCATTGCATGTACTCAAATGCAAGCCCACAATCTTCATAGAAAAACTGATGGGCACCCTTCCGTGGGGTATAAGCAAATGACAGCTCATTATCAGCTGGCTTGCATGTGTTACGGCATGCTTACGGTGTTACACGCACGTGCTCTACACTCTGCAGGTTGCCATTCTTTTTTGCTGCTTACTGCCACACTAGTGCTCCTTCCATTGCTCCCGGAGCATGGTCCATGCTACCTACAAACCTGTTGCTGCCTGAGGGTCCAAGTTTTTGGGCCTAGCCATGTCTTAATTTGTGTGCTTAGCTACGCCTTGGTCCCCATGTAAAGCCATGTGTGCTGCTATATGGCAACTCTTATGCTCTTATGTTTTGTAGTAAGTTGCAACAAATTACCATATTGACAGCACTTCACAGCTGTGCAGCGCATGCTGACTGAGCATGCACAAAACGCAACAGTATACAGTGACGATGTGTGTATTTTGATGACTAGAAGCTATAATTGCCGTGTGTACATTCCCATACTCACACTCTGCTACGGATAGCATTCATTTTGGCTGCCCTCGGCTTATGAAACCTGTTTAGCCCCGTCCACGTGGCGTACCGTGGTATGCGAGTATGTGTGTCCTGTCACAGGTCTCCAGGCAAACAACGCCCGGATGTGTCCCGCTAAGCTCACAGCAAGGCAGCGGCGGCGTGGGGGGCGGCTTGCGGTTGGTTGTCGCTGTCGCTGGCAGGAGGGGTAGACGGAGAGGGTGAGGGCGCTGCGCTAGTCGTAGTTGTAGGATAAAAGAACTGAGTGGTGACCGGTGGTTGGTGCCACAGCTGGGCGGCGCTTGCGGGATTGGGGACTGAAGTTGCGGATTGCGAGCAGCTGTTGGCCCCCCTTGGCAGACAGCCTTAGTCTCATCTCGCTTGCGGCCTCGCCTGCAGCAGCTGAGGCGCCCCGTCGCTCTCTTCGTCCTTTGTCGTCGCATGTAAGTGCCAACCCTCCCCTTGCTGCCAAGTCACCCGTCTGGCTGTGCCGTGTTATTGTTGTGGCAACGTACTAGTGCTCTTTTCTGCTGGCTGCTGGGATTCAGTACTGGTGTGGCACCAGTAGTAGTAATAGTAGTGGTAAGTAGTTTACTGAGAGCGTCAAGCAGTAAACTGCTCCCCACCCGCTTCTGGCAATGCAACTGACATTGACAACGGGGGACAGATGTTGCCGAGCATTGTGTGCCGTCCACTCTGTGAACTTGAATGCGTCACCATCACCTGACCTTCTGCAGAATCTGATGCATGGCATTAGTAACCCTCCGCAGCAGGGAATGTAATGCAGGGTGTCCTTCATCACATCTCTCATCATGTATGCATCCGTACGCATCAGCATGCAGGCGGATAGCGTCTCATTTGGCATGCTGCTTGTGCCTTCGAGTTACCTGCACCTGCCTACCGTACGTAGTGTCTTGGTTCTTACTTGCTTTTGTCTGTGCTGCCCAGCAACGACACCGAGTTCCAAACCTGCAATGGACGCTGCCGTGCGCTTTGGCGTGGCGTCTCATGGATGCAGCGTGGGCCAGCAAGTTCCTGCCCGCTTCCCGCTGCTGAAGTTTAATAGCACAGCACCAGGTCGGCCGAGAGTGCGCACCAGGCACATGGTCGCCACACGCCGGCAGTCACAGGCCCGCCGTCTAGTCGCTATGGCGCAGGACAGTCAGGGAGCCGATGCAGGTATGATGACCTTGCACAGCAGATTCTCTCTCTCTATATATACATGAACTCTGGACATCATGCTGATTTGTCTCATTGCAGAGGAGGAGCAGCCCCGATGGCTGCAGAACCTTCTTCAAGCAATAGCTCTCGTCGAGGCAGGCCTAGCTGGGGTCAAGGCAGACGTAGCTGGCGTCAAGGTACAGCTTACACCTATTCAGGAAGGCTGGCCTTTGGTGTCTGGGTCCGTCAATCGGCTTGTCGGCAAGGAGTTTGAACACAATGTCAAGCAGACACCGGGCATCTACCTTCGAGAACTGATGGCGGCCCCGGTGCTCTACTCCCAGAAAGACCTGGTGCTTGCTGCGAATGTAGCGCAGGCATCGGGGGTCTTCACCTCTGATGAGTTACGCCAACTCCAAGAGTTGGATGCTGTCTTCATAGGGACGGTGGAGTTTGACTGGTCGGAACGGTTTCCGGGGCGCTTGCGTAACGTTCCTCGCGTTTATACGTCGCCGATCCTTGTGATGGCAGCGACGGAGATCAGTGTGACGCTGGACGCCACTGACATTGAGCGAGCAGCTCAACGTCGTGACATTTTGCAGAAGCTGCTACCTGTCACATCGGGCTACCGCCTTATGGCACTCGTGGTAGGTGACAAGCCACAGTTCACAGGTGATAAAGACAAAGAGCTGCTGGCGCTGGCGGAGCGGCTCAATGTGTTTGTTATCGCCAACGCACAGCTGAAATGGCCACGGTATGCTTAGGTTATTAAAGTGTATGATTGCTAACATGCTTGCAATGTGCATGTCATTCATTATTTGTGCACGTGCGCAGGCCTGAACAGGACTTGAGCACATGAGGAGGCTTTGTGGCACATCTAGACCGGAGTTCAATTGGCAGTGGGAGATGTCCGGGGCGTGTAGGCCGGCGCCGGTGTGTGCACATGTGTTGGTGGCAATAATGGTATCATTTAGCAGGCAGGAGAGGAGGTCAATACTTATTGGCTCCATGCTGTACCTATTTGCATAGTTGCTACGACTGAAGCACATCTTGATGCGTGCAATACTTGTTCATGTGTCACAACCATGATGCAAGGGGTGCAAAAGTTGATGCATTGTCTGCAGCATGGAACTTTCCTGCATCGCACTCGGAGTTTTTATCATCTTCTCCTCCAAGGACAGGGTATCAGGCTGGCAACGAGTGCATGACAACATTCACACGCATGCAGCACATGCGTATGAATATTGTGCTTGCAAGAGTGTGACACTCTTGCCAGCTTAACAGAACACATGCTGGCACGTACGCACATGCATGCACGTACATGCGCGCGAAAACATGCGAGCACACAAACACACAGAAGGCACATACTATGGGTGTGACACACATAACGCACAACACAATTGCTCTCCGTCCCTTGACAGTGCAGTCTTCTTTAACGCAAGCATACAGGTGCGCACACGCGTGCTGGCACTGTGCATGCATAAAGGTGCGCGCATGCACACATGCGCAATCAACATGTATCTATACATCACTCATGGAAACAAACACGGCTGGCGCAGCGCGCGCGCGCGAGGCAACAAATTATGCACCATTTTAAAGAGTCCCGCGAGGACGCCACGTTCGTGCACGACCACCGACAACAACCACCACTACCGCCAGCCCACAAACACCGGCATCCAAAGGCGCTGCGCGAGCACACGCTTTACAATTTCTAGTTGTTGCTGACAGGGTGAGCATCATTAAAACCATGAAGTTATGGGGTGCATGGGTGAGCTAGCAAAGGTACAGATAGGTCTTGTTGTTGCAACAGCAATAGAATCACATGAACAATCGCTTTGACCGCTTGCGCATGTTCGTGCAAGGTAATATGGTAAGACACGCATCGTTGCCTGCCGACCTATGTTGCTCAAGTGTCACCTACGATGTTGCTCATCAGCTGGTTTAACACAGGTCTCATCCTCCACTCTTTCATAGGCATCCGTGCGCGATGCGGCTATCAGACACGCGCAAGCAGCTGCAAGCCTTGTACGAGGTGAGAGCTTGACACATCAACACAACAATGCCAACACAACTGCCAGCAAGGGGGGGGACGTACGTGCAGAGGGATGGCCTGGAAAGCAACGTTGGCAGGAAGGACATGACAGGACCGACATGGAAGGCGTGTCCGTGCACACGCTGGACGGCATGTGACAAGCTCTCCCTGCAGGTCCACAACGATACACATGCACATACTCACCCGCATGACCTCACGCGCACACACATGCTATTGTTGATGTGGCGTTTCATCCTGGCGGTGACTGCGGCAAGAATAATGTAGCCCTTGCAATGCAACGCCACTGTACCATGCCTGAGAGCGCACAAGATCGCCGACGGGTGCACACAACGGACAGCAGGTGTTCCATTGCTAGAGTGAAACCAGCTCACACGCACACAGCCACAATCACACGTTGGCGTGTGGCTTGGCCAAACCGCATGCTTGAGTATTCGCAACAAAAGGCATTTGTACAATACCCAACTCTGGCAACTTAGCGAGCGACGTCACGGAGCTGGACGAAGGCGATGCCGCCGTCGCCAGTGTGGATATCTTTAATGCGCTCCACTACACTGAGCAAGGAATTATAGCTCAGTCCAACTGAGTGACACATGCTTCACAACAGTGTACAACATGAAGACAGCAGTGTACAGCATGAAGACAACACATGCAAGCAAACCCAACCTACGAACAGTACACCGTTCCCGCATTCAGCAGAGCTGCGGCGGCCTTCATTGCGAAGGAGTCACAGAGAGTTGTTACGTGAATGAGGACAACTTGGTGGAGGTGACTAACACAGCGGAAACATCATGCAGACAACCGCAAGCTTGACTGTCACCCAAAAACAC
Organism: Chlorokybus atmophyticus; assembly: GCA_009103225.1. Taxonomy (NCBI): domain Eukaryota; kingdom Viridiplantae; phylum Streptophyta; class Chlorokybophyceae; order Chlorokybales; family Chlorokybaceae; genus Chlorokybus; species Chlorokybus atmophyticus. Next base: position 10,574 of record RHPI01003352.1, read on the forward strand.
ACACGCACACGCAGGCAGACATCCGCAACATACACAGGCACATGTGCGCGCACACTGATCTAAACATGCATTTGCAAGGAAACATACCGGAGTGGATGAGATGCGCAGGGCATCGGCAATGGTACGGTCGCCATAGAGACTCTCAATAAGGTGCACGCTTACAGGCCACTTCTGCATGTGTCCACATACACCGCGCTGGCCAGCAGCTTGGGCCCCGCACAAACAAACAACAAGCAACAAACGATCCGTACCTGCGCATCGTTGCTTGCACTGCTAGCATACGCATCATAGGGCTTGATGTCCGGCTGGATGTTGGGATGTTGGGATAGTGGCATGCCAGATTTCTCAACCAATAACCCGCAAAGCAGCCATGCTTGCACTCTTCCCTCCGGATACGCCGCCCAGTCACACGCTTGAGAGAGTAGTGTTGGTGTGAAGAGCGTGCGTGTGCATGGCTGTGTGTGCACACGCACTTGCGTCGCACGTGATGGCGCGATGGAAGTCACCGTCATGTCGAGGCTTTTGGACGCCTCAACACCGTCCAGTGAGACCATAACCGAGATGCGCTTGACTCCACTCGTGCCATACAGGCAATAGCCTGTAGCATGTTGCCCTGTCGCAAGCACCAGATTATTGCGTCAGGAACGAGACAATGCTGCAAACTGCATATGCACACAACAACATGCTCGTGCCCACTCACCACGTGTTCTAAATCGCAATCGATAGCAAGATTGAAAGGGAGACGGACACTAAGCGGCATATGTCACGAGGTTCTATCGGCCCATGCTGTTTACCATGCTGGAGATCTGCATGGAACTGGCACAACGTAAGGTTGGGGCCAAGGCGCTCTACAGTGCGGGTGAGTATTTGCTGGAGAAGGAAGAACAACACTTACCCGTATTGCACCGCTGGTGTCAACCATGTGCGGAGACACAATAGTAATCTGCTCATGACCAGAGTTGTGTGCTGAGCTTGGGAAGCTGAACGCTTTCGCCGTTCGCCGAAGATGAGGAGCTGTGGTCTCTCACTGACACGCTGCTTGGTCTGCTCGCAAAGGTGGGGGAGACCATGCTCACCGAACTGACCGGAGTCACAGTTCACCGTGCCGGCTGCTCGCTGTACTTAGCGGAGTGACTGTCACCATGGGTCACGGTCAGTCGCTAAGAGAGCCTGAGCTCCTAGTTCGGTGGCTCGGTGGTGATCACCTTGGGAAATGTGGGTGTTAGCGCTCAACTCAACAGCGACCAGATATGCACGCATTTGCGGGGTTTCACACTTCACTATTGCTTGTGCTCATGTACACACTTACCCGTTGCGCAGGTTATATTGGCCCCCAAGGCGAGTGACTGGGGCTGCCATGCCCTTTGGGAAGGAGGCGAGGAGAACGGCCAGGGCCTGGAGGTGATGAGGGAAGTGGTGCAGCAGGAGGAAAGCAAAGTGAGCTACAACACGGCACGCTGTCAGGAGGATAGTTAGCAAACGACCAGTCGCGTGCGGTCCATCGGGTCAGCGCAGTGGGCGCACCAACCATGACCATGACGTCACCGCCCTAATGGACAAGTAGTTTGCAAACGAAATTGCGGGGTCCACATTGGTCAGGGAGATGCAGGATGTGGTGTTGCTATAGAAACCGTCTCAAATCTGCTCAAAAGCGATCAGCGTCCCGCCGTGATGGTGCTATCAAACGTGGAGTGTGCAGTTTAACTGCTGTGTGCCAAGTGAGGTTCCTACCTAGCAGCTTCTCTTTTGCAGATTCTGCCCATGCATGTTGGTCTGCTGAGTTTCACCTGCAAGTAGCAGCGCGTCAATGGCATTGGTTACAACCTCAGGCTGGTTGCAGCTGCAGCCATTTCATGCATACAACCATTGCAGAAGGAGGGCAAAGTACAACACGCTGTTGCTGCTGGCGCAAGTATGGGTTACAACCAGCTCACCAGGAAGGAGTTGACATCATCTGCCAGGGAAACCACGGCAGTTAGTACCCATCATTGCATGGTGCAGCTGTGCTCGAGTGCCACAAGGCATGCACCGCAGCTTCTGCAACGCCAACTTCGTACTACATGCTGGTATTTGTGCATGCGGCTGCTTGATAGCAACATGTATATTAGTTGTGTCCTCAACAAGCATGACAGCACTCACCATATAGAAAAAGCGCTGCTACACAACAACCGCGCCACCTGAACAGAGCAACAGCGGCAGTAGGTCAGCTGCACGTTCATTATGCCCAGCGGCCTCCACAGCGAGGCAGCTGCCCAGGCCTTGACTCAACTGTTGTCACGTAAAACTCATGCTTCGTCGACGCTTACCCATGAGAATCCCACGAAGCCTCAAGGCAAGGGAGTCGGTGGATGGGTGGATGATCTGTTCACTGCAGAGCAGCAGTGGACAACGCCAGCACCAACACAGTGCCATGAGCTGCTGTCATGTGTGCGGACTGTGTGACAGTCATGCTTGTTCGTTACCAGTGCATGCTGGCATGCTTCAATCCCAGTGCCCAATGCAATGCACGTTGCTGTTACAAGCTGCAAGCTGCTTATCATACCAGGTCTCTTCAGTGCTGATGGCTTGCACGTTGTGTTTGGTAAGCTTGGCACGCATGGTTGCCGCGATGTCAAACAACAGAAACGAGTTGATGAACAAGCGCTGTCAGGCTCTGTAAGGGCCGCTGACAACTTGATTGAATCGCAGCTGGCAACCTTCCCGCAAGCTACTGCCTGTGTGGAGTACAGTTGCTAATGTACATGCACCCAGCATTGACCAAGATGGACTGTGCGAGCAAGTCACCTGCGATGCCCCGCGCCAGCACGACGAGACCGCGGGCTCGCAGCAGGTGTATGGCCACCACTCGCATGGTATGCACTCAACGCTAAGATGGTGTTGAAACCAAGTGAGCAGCCTTGTTCTCACGCACTCTCCCTTGAGACACAACAGGGGGAGAAAATACACATCAACATCTATGACAGGTCTTGGGCACCTATCTTGTCGTTGGACAGCTCAAAATGGACGCAAGTAAGAAGTTATACAGCGTGGAGGCAAGCAATGACATTAGCACCGAGTCACGCTAACAAGAGCAGCATGCCAAAGCCGGGATGTCTGCCTGTATGCCCTGCGTGGAAAAGCAACAAATGCCATGCACGCATGCATGCAACACCAAAGAATGCAAAAGGGTAGGTGATGATTGTGTATTGAGATATTGACAGACATCGCAATGCATCAACATCTGTCACCCGTTGTCAATGCCAACTGTGCAAACAGCAGCAAGCAATGCGGTGCTGCAAGTTGCCTACTAGTGCAGTCACTCCCAAGCAGAATCTTAGCGCAGGAGAGCATCAGCAATTCAATTGTGCCGTAAACAACGCCGCTACATGGTGGCGCAGCCACCAACACAACACAACTCTACAAGTCGGATGATTTGCCAGTACAGGACGGTTGCTACTCACATGCAATGAGGAGGAGCGGAGGGGCCGCAAGCGGAGCTGTCTGCAAAGCACACCACAGCTGCTGTGTCCTCCGCAGCTGCAGCAGTGTAAGCCGAGCCCCCGGGACTATGGCACCGTGCAGCTCAAATGACACCTACAAGCTATAGCGCACCACCTACTGCCTCCTGCCAGCAACAACCGCCGCCGCCGCCGCCACCACGGTGGATGCTACTGACAGACTGATTGTTAACATGGTGGAGGCAGTCACAACCTTACCGCGAATTACAAGCTTCAATGTGCTACTACTGTAGGGAACGACCATGTGCATTGGGTTGGGCTGTGGTGGTGGTTGTTTTGTGTGGTGTGGTGGTGGTTGTGCACTGATGTGAGGTGTGGAAGTCACTGAAGTCTGTCAACTTTGTCTGCTGCTGAGAAAGGCAAGACGTAGTTCAATGGGGTGGTTGCCTACGATGGTTGTCGATGACGGTTGTTCAGCAACAGCATCATCTTATGGTTGGTGGACGTACAAGGCAGTTGGAAAGGTACGGGAACGTCAACTTGTAAAGGCTATCAATACATGCAAATATTGCATGTATTCACTGTTGCACAACATTGGACGCATGACGCAAAGCTTCTACTGGACTCATGCCCACAACACTATGCATGCTGTTGGTTGAGCTAGATGGACGCTGTCACGCTGGTCACCACCGCATTACGAGTTGCTTTGGGTGTGCGTTTGCCACTCCTCGTGCATGGCAGCGATCTCCCCAAGTCGGTTGCGGTTGCGCTGACGCTCTCGCTCGCGCACGCCCGCAAGCAGCGACGCAAGCTCGGTTGCTATTACAGGTGAAGGATTGCGTATGCACGTGCAGCCTTTCCAATTACAGCACGATGCAGAGATGAGTGCACAGCACAAACACAAGCGCAATCCAACTGCACACGCAATACAGCCAGGTCGAGCGGGGACAGCTCTATTATGATAGGGCAAGGCAATAGCTATGTAATTGTGTGCTTATTCGCTTTGCTTGTGCACGCCGTATGTAACGGTTACCTTTACTATACTTTGGAGTTTGCTACATGCAACTCTTGTATGTTATGACATCACATAACAGTTATGTGAGGTAACCAAGTGCATGCAGTGTAGTGCGAAGGCGGGGGATGTTGTGGGGCACGAGCATGAGGTTGTGGGACCGACATGTGCGCACAGGTGCATGCATGCTTGTGACTTTTTGTGCCTACCGCTCACTTGCTCACGGTGCACTTGCTTAACACTATTACTATTGCTGCTGCTAGATTGCGTGTGCACTTGGCATTGCACTAGCGCATAGTTGTTTTTGTCTATGCATGTACATGTACTACATGTAGTACAGCATGCAGCAACAGAGGGCATACATCATGTATGAGCATGGTGGAGCACCATCGCGGGGTAACACATGTTGAACTAATATTACACATGCATACGGCATGCGCACATAGAGAGTTAATCTGCTATTACTGCTGAGAGTCATTCCAACCGATGTTGCGCTAACTAGCTGCAAGTTGTGCAGATAAACCACTGTGCATGCATGCATGCCTACCCGGCTCGGGTAGGGCGGTAGTGATGTGGTGAGTAGTATGTGACTTATGAAGCTATATATATATATATATATATATATATATAAAAGCATAATTGTCACAGGTATGCTCATAGGGCACGGTGCCCAGTGTTTGTGTGAGCATGTCATGGAGGTAAGTGTGCGACAAGTGACAAGTTGAGCTCGCAAGCTTTTGCACACCTTACATACCCATATGCTTCCAATTTGCTTGGCGCATCAGCTGCCAGTCAATTGTAAACTTATGATTATTAAGCCAGAGGGCTTTGCCTAATGATGATATGTTTGCAATCAATGCTTCTAAACATTGTATGGTCAACAAAACATACTTTTATGAAAAACCATATATAATGACATTGTGTTTCAATTTCATAAGTGAAATATTGAACTGCAAGATGAGGTACACAACCATTATTGAGAATGAACAAGATAGATAACACCTTATCTTAGCAAATTGTGTACGAAGCGTGCAAGCTTTCCTTGTCACAGGTGGTTATGAATGAGATGTATTAAGGTTTTCACGGTAACAACCTTAATACATCACATTCATAACATTACTTGCTTACCAATCTTACTTACAATAAATGTGTTGATGAGGTATGAGGTTTGTAACTTGCCGCCATAAGACATTGCAATTGTTCACATAGCGGTAAAAAGTATGCAATGTAATTATAATTACCGTACGCTAGTGCATACATTCAATGCTACATATGTCATTCACGTTGTTGCTTTTAAGCGGTGGCTATAGTTTACTGTCATGCGCATACGTTTCAGTGGTGCAACGCATCCATTACGAAGGATTTGGGGTCATATGTCGTGTGTTAAGGCTTAATTACGGTCAGCATATCGAGGTACATCACGTGCAGCACATACCAAATGCAAGTGTAGCAGCTCGCACTGCTCTCTATGTAACGGGAAGGTACACTTCAGTACCACAAATCGACTATAAAAGCACCAAGTCTTTTGTGGTCGAGTGGGCTGTGACATTGGTCATCGGAGCTTGAGACCCGGGTTCGATTCCTGCCTTGCACACGAATTCCACGGTCGTTGTTTCTCGATCCAATAATCGTAAATGGTCACTTTATGAGTGCCATCATCGATGGGTCGCGACTTGCCTAATGGCAGTCGCGCCGAAGTGACCTGACCAGTTCAGTCGGCGCGGCAGGGCGCGACCTGCCTATCGCGGCGACGCGACCTGTGGGGCCGGCAGCGGCGCGCTATGCGCGCGCTGACCGGTTTGAGCCTAAATTGGCCGGTCCTTGGATGGTGGGGCCGGTGACCGACCCTAAATCAGACCCCTGGGATTGATTCCCCAGCTGATGGCCGCCAGCTGCCGAGGACGTCAGCGTTCTTAAGGGGGGGGGGAATGTAACGGGAAGGTACATTAAATTACCACAAATCGACCATAAAAGCACCAAGTCTTTTGTGGTCGAGTGGGCTGTGACACTCTATGTTTATTAAGACACGTGCATAATAATTACCCTCAACAGTGATGCGTGCTTGTTGCGAGTGTCGTATCAGGTGCATGACTATATACACCAATGGGGCAGCTTTGGGAGGATATTGAGTCAACATATATATACATACATGCATGGTGGATGCTACAACATGTGAAGAGGGAGAAGGTGCAGTATTATCAGGCCATGATGAGTTGGTGGATCGATATCATCAAGCATCGATGGGATTTGGCATGATGCTACCGCAATGCAGTCAACACCGGAATGATCAATTCAGTTTTGCTCACTTACGGTAACTTTGCGATCGATGGCCCGATATCCCACCTCAGACACTTTCTTGAGCTTACAAAGAACCTCTTACCGGGGGCTCTTATATCAACTTACTTGTTTTCTTCAAAACTTTGTAGCTTGGCATTGTATGTACTCGAACGTGAGCCCACATTCTTTGTACGAATGCTAATGGCCACCCTTCCGTGGGGTACAAGCAAATGACAGCTCATCATCAGCTGACTTGCATGTGTAGCGGCATGCTTACG
>RHPI01003366.1:0-78174 GCA_009103225.1 Chlorokybus atmophyticus
CGGCACAGCCTGGTTGTGCCGTCTGCGCCGAAGAAGTTGACTGCTTGTGCCGTGAACGGCACGCACTGCAGGCGCCATGTGCATGGTAGCCGCTCGTTTATGCCAGCTAAGGTGACTAGCTTTCCCATCGTCACGGTGCCATTGTTGCAAGTAGCAATAAAATATTCTTGAAGCTTGAGTTTTGCAGTCATGTGATGGATGTGTTGTCTTCAATTGCCTCAATTTGTGATAAGTCGATACGCATGATGGCACGGTGCGAATATTGACAATGGAATATGTGTGGCTTGTGGGAACGCCACCTGCATGCCGAGCATGCTTAAATACAAAGGCAGTATGATTTTATGTGTTTGTGCAACGTGACGTAGTGACGTGACGTAGTGACAAGCACACGCACACGCACATTAACATACAGCGTGAGTTATGGTGCTCAGCAACATGTGCTCATAATTATGCAACACATGTTTTTTCTTATTATATATCTTTTCACACATCATAATTGTCATGGTTGAGTAGAATAATATCACAACAAAGTTATGTTATTAGTGTGGATACTACAATTCAGTTGCATTGGCATGGGTGTGCATAACAAACGCCATGAGCGAACATAATGCATGCGGTTTGATATTGCAAAGCTTGCGCGCTTTGTGCATATAGATATTGAAATATGCTAAACATGCTTTATGCTTACTTATGGGTTTTGGTTATTGCGCAAACACTTATATAGTAGGTGTAACAATAGTGCTTTCTTGTACATTTAGCGATTAAAAACCTGCATTGATCAAGTAAGGGTTAGTGGCCAAAATGCGCACCTCTACCCTAACAACGGGCTCAAGTTTGGGGCAGTCACACTCAATTTGACCCAAGAATCACCGGTAGAGATGGGTTCGGTAATTCTGCCCGGACCCCTAACTTCATGACAAATCCAGCGCACATTTCGCTAGGGATTTGCAAGAATCCTAACGAATGTATGGCTAGATCCCTATATAAGTTAGTGACTGTCACAAACGGCCATCGGCCGGTCGCGTAATTTGCACCATATCTCTAAGAATGTTGAGACCGGGCGTCACAATTGACAAAAAATATGGTCACGACCAAAACCTGTACGAATGTTTATGCCAATGTTGACCACCTTCCATGACACCGTTGGGGACACAGTGGTTACATTACAATGCATAGGCTGAAAAGATAGCCGGTACGAATCCTTATCACGTGCTTGACTGGTTCCGTTAATACTGCATGGATGTAGCCATTATAAAAAAGTTATAACGTCGGTCGTTACACCATTGTCTCAATCATTTTTTGCCTGATCATTAATACGCCGGTTCAAGTACCCGCGTGCCCGCGGCCTACCTTAACAATGTTATTAATGATCACGCAGCCACTCTATCAATAAAAACGCACCGGCGCGACTTGGTAGGTGACAAAGGGAGTTTATGGCAACAGCTTGCCTTACAGTCAACGCTGTAGTTGGATACTTGGCGCCGCTTTACCAGGTTTGAGTCCCCAGGCACCCGCAACTGGACAACTTATCTAAGAACACCTACCGGTGCCTAGCTGTTAATCTAGGTGTCTATATTGGTATAGGATGCATGAGTATGTATATATATATACATGTACATATGTATATATACATAAAACATGTCCCTTATCATGTTGTTATGTATATAGTAATAATATCTGACAATGATACACTATTACTATGTATCCTTACAATATGTATATATACATTGTATTGTACATTAATTGAATATAGTCAATATATTACAACTAATAGTATAAATATACACATATATATATACACACCTGTCAGTATTGTTTACCGATTATGGTAGCCTAGTCTTGTTTTATGCAGGTGTTGCTACATGCATTGCGTACCGATTATACATGAATGCAATACACCTGGCATGCATGCATTGCGGCACGTTAGACAATTGAAGCAGCCGCTGTAGAGGTTATACTTTATGGTACCGCATTGAAGGGTGTCTCGTGTTGTCGTGGATTAGTTGGTCGGTACTTAGGTCGTAGATTTTCACTGGTGAACCTAACAAGTACGATTGTGAAGGCTCGAACCCCGGCCATGGAGAGGAGAGCTCCCCTGCGTATGACTTTTTGGTTGTTGGCCGCGAACTGCGGCCATAACATTTCTGCTTAGATCACGCGTTAAAATTAATCCTCCTAATACATGATCTGACCAAAGATACGACTTTTTGGTTTGTGGGCGCAAACTGCGGCCATATCAATTTTAATTAGATTACGCAGTAAGATTAATCCCTTTGATACAGAATCAATGGGATTAATATCTGACCAAAGATTAAGATAACATGTGGCCAATCAGCTCAAGCAAAGACGGATATCAAACTTAATGCACATCAACTACTTTTTTTTACTGGCAGCTGGATACCAATCCAAGTTGTGGCTGCAGCAGGAAAAAGTGCAAAAATCGATATGTTGCTGACATGTGGATCCCTAATTATGTTATAGCTGAATTTCCATATAAGTTGTGGGCAAGGCAAAACTATTCGGGGGCCATTTCTACCAGTATATAGCCAGTTGGTAAATTCATAACTCTCAGCCTATTACCGGTAGGTAATATTATCGTACGAGTTATCAGCCAAAACCCCCTATATGATGTAGGTTATCTCCCCAAATATAGTTAACCTCTCCATTCCCATTTACCCTAGTTTACTAGCTGACGCGACAAAGCCTAAAACATCATAAAACTCTTATGATAAGAGCCTACCCAAGGAGCTCCGGCTTGTGCAGGTCGCATGGTCGCCACGCAAATCCCGCACTTCAGCGAGCCCTCGTTGTACGCTCAGTGAAGTGTCGTCTAACACGGCATGCACCCGATATCAAGCTGTGAGCCCCAGTCACATTTTAAGCTTCTGGTATCCTGTCGACATCGACAACCGCCTTGCACCATCCGAAGCTACACCGACAGTTCATAATTGCCGCCAGAGGCACCATTCGCGGGAAAACGTATGCATGCAGCCTCATAAAGAGGGGTGTTGCAGTACAGGCCTGTGAGAGTTCCGTGCACGTCTGCAGGGCTGGCGGCGGCGACCATGCGGCTGGCGGTGGTGCTGCTAGTGTTGCTGGCGGCGGGGTTAATCAGCGCACTGCCCGTACAATGGTGCGCCATCAGCTGCGACAAGCTGGCGCAGTGCAATTGTCTCATGGACACGCTAGGCAACACCCCTGGCTTGGAGTGGTCATGCGTGCAGGTGTGTAATTAAGCTTCAATGACAGTGCATGCTTCATGTTGATGCTGTGCATGTATGTGAATGTGCGGTGTAAGCTCTGCCCAAAGGATGTGCGCATGCGCTGCGCTCGTAGGTTGAGAGCGCTGAAGAGTGCCTTGCAAAGGTGGAGGCCTTCCCGCCCGAAGACGACATCATCACGCTGGACGGTGGCAATGCATATAGGGCATTCACCACCTTCGGCATGCAGGTGCACAGAGACACAGACACTCATGCATGCACCATAAGCACACACGTATTGATGCTCTCTCCACGTGCACTCATCCATGCATTGACACCATCGTCACATTGCAGGCCATCGTGGGTGAGGTTTACAATGGTTCGAGTACCGCAGAGTACACTGCTGTAGCTGTGGTGAAGGAGTCCTTCTGCGCTGAAGAACATCGGCAGCGTGCTGCTGGCATCACTCGAGGGCAAGAAGTCCTGCCATACGGGCTACGGCCGCACCACGGGGTGGAACGTCCCCATGGACCTCATGATCAGCCAATCCGTACTCACCAAGAGCTCAAACGACGACACTGTCATCGATGCGGTGGAAAACTTTTTCTCATCCTCGTGCGTACCCGGTGAAGGAGATGAGCGCATCTGCAGCGGCTGCGCTAATGACTGCTCTAAGTAAGCTTCCCGCATGGTCACACACATGCGTGCACTCGCACTACTATTGTGTCATACTGACTGTCAATCCTATCAATGTGCAGCACAGACGACTATGCTGTCTATGCTGGCGCCTTGCGGCGTCTGATGGAGGACGGTGATGTGGCGTTCGTAAAGCACACGACGCCGCTCGAGTTCTCCTCCGAACGAGTCCACCAGGATTAGTCCCCTCAAGACTGGGCTACCCTCTCCAAGGGCAAGCTCCGCCTGTTGTGCCTTGAGGGCGGATGCCAGGAAGTGGTAAACTGGGAGGAGTGCGGCCTTGCCGTTGTCCCCTCCCACACTGTCATGGTAATTTTATCTTACGTGTGCATATGTGCGTGCATGCGCGTGTATGCGCCCGCATGTGTGCCACAGTGTGTGGGTGCCCACATTTTTATTTCCGGTCTAAAATACAAACTTGCTTCCAACTGGTTTGTGTGATGTGTGCAGTTGAGGCGTGGGTACCCCGCGGCATACGTGGAGCAAGTCATGAGCACGCTCACAAACGCAGCGAAGTCCAACGCCAACTCCACCTTCCTGACGGGAACTTACGAGAACAGCCTCCTGTTCGACTCGGCTACCATCAACCTTGCGGCGGTGTCGGACAACACTGAGACCCACCTCGGCTGGTCCGGCATTGCTTACGCGGCCGTGCAGGGCTTTAACCGTCCCGCAGTTGCTGTAAATACCGTCCGCCTTTGCCACATTACCGAAGAGGCTGACTCGTGCGAGCAGCTTGCAGCCGCTCTCACTCGCTGTGGGAAGCACCAAGTGGTCAAGCGTTCAGTGGAAAGACACCCACGAGTGCATTGAGGTAAGCAGCAATAGCACCCTGCTGAAAAACGTGGCTACTTTCTCCTGTGTGCTTGTGCACAAGCGCGTGTGTGCGCGTGCTCTTGCATTGTTTTATGCATGTGTCTCAAGCTGTTGAAAAGGGTGCGGCTGATGTCATTGCCATCGATGCTGGTGAGGTCTGGGAGGTTGCCTTCGAGCACGGCCTGAAGGTGTGTTTACATAATTGTTGTTATCGCGCGCTCACCTGCACAGCTGCTGGTGATACCTTTGTATGTTGTGACTGACTTTGGCTTGTTGCACTGTCTACAATCAAATGTACCAGAGTAGTACGGCAACCGCTTTGTTGAGTACTACGCCGTGGCCATTGTACGCAAGGAGGTCTGCGAAAACGAGTCCGTCACCTTTGAAGCTCTGCGGGCCAAGTTCATCACTTAGACACCTCTTAATGTTGGTCATACACAACAGTAGAAAAAGCGTCTGCGTGCATGTGCGTGCGCTCACGCTTAAACAACCTGTCATTGCATGGCAAAAATGCGTGCCACACTAGTTACCGCCGCATTGCTGGCTAGATGGCGCCAGTGGGCAACTTGGCAAATGCTGGCTTCATTACCGTAAGTACACAATCCAGAATCTGCAGCCGTGCTCGTCATCTCCATTTGCTGGGTTAGCGCAACTTCCTGTACAGCCTGTCAGCGAGGATGACAGCGTCCTCATGATACTGAGTCAGTTGACGCCTTGAACTCTGTTTGCGCCGGTGGCAGCGAAGAGGTAACAACTCGTAGACCTGTCTTCTGTGCGTGCGCACGTGTGTGCATCTGCATGTGTTGTTAACATACTCATCATCACAGATTGGGAGGATGTGCGATGGAGACTGCTCTTCCAAGGATTCTTTCTACGGCTACGCCGGTGCATTCCGGTGCCTCATGAGCGGCGCGGGCGACGTGGCTTTCCTCAAGGAGACTACCGTTGCCGAGCACTCCATCAATGGGTCAAGCCCGCAGGACTGGTCCTCAGAGCCTATTAAGAGTTTCCGGTGCGTTGACAAAGCAACTGTGACATGGGTAACAAGGATGATCTATGTAACGTGGGACACACACTTACCTGCTCGTGTATGTCACATACTTGTGCACAAGCACAAGAACTTCTTCACGACATACCACGGTGCAGCACCTTGTTGAAGGAATGACCAGCACTGCAACGGGATGGAGAGGATGCACAACAAACCCTCCACTCAGCTCACACACACTCACGCACACCCTACTCACATCCAAGGCTGCTACGGACACTACACCGCACTTGGGGATGAGAGGGAGAGCCCCTTGAACAACTGAACTAGGCACCCCACATACAAGAGTCGAGTATGCACATGCTGAGCTGCCTCAACACTTGTTGAGGCCGTTCATATACCCCCTCTTTGCTGCTCTCCGACCTAGAACAACCATGTCCAAGGCTACTTGCCTTGTCATGGCTGCGTTTACCTATACTCATGCCTAGGAGCTGCCACATCAGCCCTAGGACATCTTCAACGTCAACGCCCAAGACTGATCACACATCAGCATCGGACATTGTGAACGCCCAAGGCTGGTCACATCAGTCTAGGACCTCATACATATGCATACATATGCGGACATCACTCATATCCGCACATATGAACTCATATGCGGACACATGCATGCATATGCAACCATATGCATATACATGCGGACATATGACACCGACCAGCTCTGTGCTTGCTAGTAGACAGTGCATATGTGTAGCTACAACGCCCTTGCACACTAAGTGCACAAGAACTAACTTCATGAGCACATATGCCAAGTACTACACAACTCGACTATACGAGATCCTCACTTAGTTCTTCTTACTTACCACATAAGTAAGGAACATGAGAGTGACTTTTGCCAGCCCTTTGGGCGTGACAATCTATGCCTCATGCTCATATGTATGTGTGTGTATACAGGTACATGTGCCATGGTGGCGGGTGTGTGGACATTAATCAGTACGAGGAGTGCAACCTCGCGCTCGTGCCGGCTCACGCAATGGTCGTGGCCCGTGCCGTGCCGCAGGCGCACCTCAAGAAGTAAGCAACATCACAAGTATTGTCACTACCTTATCTTAATTTTTCCTGCCTCATGCTGAACCAACTTGTTATTACCAGCATCAAGGCTTCCCTCGTCGCTGCTAACGACGCACCTGGGTTCTAAGCCTTCCTGACGGTAATGCCTGCTTCTGTGTGTGCACCTATCTGATTGAGATGGTGTCGCGCATTGCATCCGATTTGACACACACGCATGTGCAGGCTTATGCTGAAAACAGCCACATCCTTTCTTCTTCAACAACCTCCCTGCGGGACGTCATCGACCAGACCATTGAGGAGTTCCTCGGCTCAGCTTGGGCTATATACGAGGGTGTCCAAAAGCTTGACGGTGCATCCACGCACTCACCCTCTCCCATATCACCCGCTGTTTCCCCACCTTCACCCACCCCCACACCACCTTCCACACCCTCACCCTCGGCCACGTCGTGAACGCTCCGCTGATGTGTGACACCTAAGGAGGAGAGCAAGTGCTCATCCATGGCAACAGAGCTTAACAAAGCCAGCGATGGGGTTACGTTCAAGTGCGTAACGCAAGAAGACTTGGCTGCATGCGTGGAGGCTACTCGCAGCTTTGAAGCTAATATTGTTGTCCTCGATGGCGGCCGTGCATACAATGCATGGACCAAAGCCAACATGGAGGCTGTTGTTGCTGAGGTGTACGAGGATGCACCCAATGCTGGATTAGAGTATTACTCTATGGCTGTTGTTCAAGAGCGAGACATGCGACGGCAAGACACAACCACATTCTCCCTCGTAGAACTAAAGGTGGGTGGTCCGTACAAATAGCCAATTGGTGCTCATTGATGCTCTTTTAATCCGTGCACGAATTGTTGTGTGCTCTTACCTGTGGATGTGATGTGCTCGTGCCTATTTTAATAACTCCGGTCGAAGAGAAGGTTTCAGACGCGACTTCTAGGCGCGCAGAAGAACATTCATAACTTGGTGGCTAGGTTATTATTTGGCGTGCGGCTTAGCTTGTTAGCAAAGTAATGAAGTTAGCTACATTATGCGATTAAGTTTATGACGAAAGATGACGTGTAGCGTACACAGTTGCTGCTAGAGTAGACAGGTGTACTTGCAGCGGGTATAAAACCCCATGATGGAGTTGTAATGAAAAGAAAGTGTTGCTCTTGTGTATGCTCTCGCGGCTGTAGGAGTATGTGTGCCATGTCCAGCATCAGCCTTAGCTACACATGTTGTTAGCTTGTTCAATAGGTTATGGGCCCACACCACGTGTCAAGGGTGTGATAGAAGCAGACACTAGTGGATACTACACTATGGTAGCTTGTGAGTAGCAGACCCTTGTGTGCCAACTGCTAGAGAGGAGCAGGCGACAAAGATGGAGACTAGCTTCGATGAGGGGTTGATCGCGAAGTTGGTCATTTTGCCACCACAGCACATGGTGTGTGGAGATGAAGGCGCTTCTCATCTACAAGAAGATGTAGAAGTACGTGGATCCGAAGGCACCACCACCAATACCAGGGGAGAATACTGTGTGGTCTCGAGCGTTCGGCAAAAGCACACTCTTTCCTTGTGTTGAATTGCAAACCGCATCACTTTTCCATGCTCACCGCATGTGAAGATGGGAGGCAAGATTGGGAGAAGCTTGCATCCGTGTTCCAGGCCAAGAACAACGCCAGAAAGCTTACGCTTTGCAAGCAGCTAAGTGCGCTCAAAAAGGAGGGTGGCGAGCCCATCATCAAATATCTTGCGCGTGCAAAAGAGCTGTGGGCGGACCACACCAATGTCGGCCACTAGATGGGAGAGATGGAGGTCGTACTGGCTATCACGGCAGGACTACCAGCAGAGTACGAAGTCGTCATCACTCTGCCAGAGACATCGTCATTGGAGCTAACCTTGGACGATGTGTTGCCCAAGTTGTTGACTGTGGAGCAACGTGTGGTGAAGAAGGACAAGCACGCGGACGCTGTCGCCTTCTACACAAGCAAGAACAAACCCTACAACCATGACGAGAAGAACAAAGGCTAAAGTGGCCTTCATTGCATCAAGGAGATGTCTACCACATCATGGGTGATAGACTTTGGATGTAACCAGCACCTGCCACCACACATGAAGGTCATGGAGAACTACAGGAAGCTGCAAACCACAAGGAAGGTGGAGGGCTTCAGTGGTCACATGCTGTAGGCTGTAGGCGTGGGTGAAGTGCGGCTCGACTGCAAGATTAGCGATAGTGTGAGAGGTCTTGCTGAGAGAGCATCTGCACATTCCTGAAGCTGCTGCTAGTCAATTCTCTGTGAGGGTTGCTGAGCGCGTGGGAGCTGAAATCATCATCCGAGAGGGTCGATGCTCTGTGCTCATGGATGGGGTCGTGCATATGGTTGGCATCGCGCAAGGAGGGCTCTATCCATTGTGGAGCAGCCTCATAGCATCAAAGCCAACGTAGTGACGGAGAAGGAAACGGTTGAAATATGGCATAGGAGGTGCAGGCATCTTGGCTACAATAACCTCATACACCTGGTGGCTGAAGACATGGTCAAAGGCATCGACGCCAGCAAGGAAGACTTTTGGGCGTCTTCGGCGTGCTGTGTGAACCCTGTGCCATGGCCAAGCAGCATAAGATGCCGTTCCGGTCATCTTCTTCCAGCAATCAACATCCAGGCACATTGGTGCACATGGATGTTTGCGGGCTTATGCGCGTTGTGGCGAAGGGAGGGGTAAGGTACTTTGCAACTTTCCTCGACGACTATAGCAAGCTGTCCATCATCTACCCTCTATCTCTGAAGTCCAAAGCTGAAGGAGCTGTGCGCAACGCTGTGGCATTGCTAAACACAATCAGGCAAGAAGTTGAAGGCAATGCGCAGTGATCGAGGAGGGAAGTACATTAACGCCTAGCTTAAGGACTTCTTCGCCATCAAAGGCATAAGGCATGCGACGACGGCGCCCTACACTCCACAGCAAAACGGAGCCGCTAAGCGCCTG
Organism: Chlorokybus atmophyticus; assembly: GCA_009103225.1. NCBI lineage: Eukaryota > Viridiplantae > Streptophyta > Chlorokybophyceae > Chlorokybales > Chlorokybaceae > Chlorokybus > Chlorokybus atmophyticus. Next base: position 9,727 of record RHPI01003366.1, read on the forward strand.
AACCGGACCCTGTTGGAGCGCGTGCGGGCTATGCTTAACGATTGCAAGTTGGAGGCCCTTTTGTAGAAGGAGGCCGTCCCTGCTGCCAACCACATCCGCAATCGGTCACTTGTGAGTTCTTATTAAAGACACCTGGGGAGCTCTTCTATGGAGCTGCACCGAATGTGAGTGGTATGCGTGTGTTTTTATGCATAGCATACGCACTAGTGCCCAAGCAGCTACGGCACAAGTTGGAGCCAGTCAGCGAGAAGGGAGTGTTTGTTGGCTATGAACCATGCTCAAAGGCATACATGATTTGGATGGAGGAGAACCACAAGGTCATTATCAGCAGAGGTGGTGTTCCACGAGGGGGCACTACCAGAAGCGGGCTTCTTTCCAAAGGCTGAAGATGAGGCACATGCACAAGCCGTTCCTGAGAGAGTGGAGGCTTCAGACGAGGCAGACATCATCACAGAATACGTTCATGCACTGCCTGAAAGGTCTTTTGGTGAGCAGCAGTAGGCGCCTGTTTGTCGCTATTTTGAGAGGGAGAAAAAAGGTCATGACTTCTACCACAAGGCACTTGTAGGCGTGTGCCAGGAGGGAGACAGCACAGAGGAGCCAAGTACATACCAGGAGGCCCTGCAAGCACCTGATGCAGAGCAGTGGCAGCAAACCATGGATGAGGAGATCGCGTCACTCCATGCCAACAAAACATAGGTAACAGAGAACTTTCTTTCAGGCGAGAACCCAATTCCTGTCAGGTGGGTCTTCAAGGTGAAGAGAGACGGTCAAGGCAACACAGAGCGCTACAAGGCAAGACTGGTACTAAAGGGCTTCTTGCAACAAGAAGGTGTGGACTTTAATGAGGTCTTCGCGCCTGCAAGTAAGCATGCCACATTCCGCACATTGCTTGCCCTACTTGCGGCTGAAGACTCGGAGCTTCACCACCTTGACGTGAAGACTGCCTTCCTCTACGCGGAGCTTAAGCAAGAGATCTACATCCAGCAACCACCAGGATATGAAGAAGGGAGCCAGGCACTGTTTGCAAGCTCATCTAGGCGTTGTATGGGCTGAGACAGGCACCACGCATGTGGCACATCCGTCTCACCAAGGAGTTGGAGGACCTTGGCTTTCAGGCGTCTTCAGCAAACTCTGAACTCTTCTTCCACCCTGAGAAGAAGGTGTACCTGTTGGTGTACGTGCATGACATCATCATGACCGCTAAGCACATGAAGGACTTGGAGGAGACAAAGAAGGCACTGCAGCATGCGTTCTTAGTGCGTGATCTTGGAGAGGCCAAGTCGTTCCTTGGCATGGTGATTAAGCGCGACAGAGCGGTGCGCACCATCACGATCGTTCAGAAGCAGATGGTGATGAAACTTGTCACCAAGATTGGGCTTAGGGTTAGGGAGGTAAAGACCAAATCTACTCCACTTGCACTCGGCACCCACCTCGTCAAAGTGAAGAATAAAGAGGTTCTTGACAAGGGCCAAGTACCCCTACGGTAAACTAGTAGGCAGCATGCTCCATTTACACTGTGCATTGCACACGTCCAGACCGTCTAGACATGTGCAATGTGGCATTGCACATGCTGTTGGAGCCCTTGCTCGCTACATGTCTGCACCGAGCATGGAGCATTGGAAGGTGGCAAAGAATGTACTTCGCTATGTTGCTTGGAGTGCAGCTATTGACATCAAGTTTGAGAGCGGGAGCTCAGAGTTGGAGTGCTACTGCGATTCACACTTTGCAGGCAACCTTGATAGCATGAGGTCCACCACCGGCTATGTCTTCAAGATAAATGGAGGCATCGTGAGCTGGAACAGCAAGCTGCAGCCAACTACAGCGGTATCCACTTTAGAGGCTGAGTACATGGCAGCAGCAGCAGCTACCAAGGAGGCATTATGGCTTTGCAAGCTGTTGGTGGATCTAGAGCACTCAAAGGCGTGCATCATAATCCACTGCGACAATCAAGGCGCCATTAAGTTGTTGAAGCATCCCATCGCCTCAGCAAGGACAAAGCACATTGATGTTATGCATCACTTTGTCCGTAACAAAGTCACAAAAAAGGAGGTCGAGTTCCAGTACTGCAACACCAAGGCCATGCTTGCCAGACTTTATGATAAAAGCATTGCCACCACTCAAGTTTCAAGCGTGTTGTTCGGGACTTGGCATTTGCATGTGATCGTGCAGGAGCAGAGACTTAAGGCTTGAGGACAAGCTGCCCGCGTGGGAGTGTTATGGATATTTTTATATCCGGTCAGCCTTGCCCTCCATATAGTCACAGGCGTCAACTCCGAAGGTTTGGCCGCTAAAAGATTCTAAGCAGAGACTCCAGTCGAAGAGAAGGTTCCCGGCGCGACTTCCAGGCGCGCAGAAGAATATTCATAACTTGGTGGCTAGGTTGTTATTTGGCAAGTGGCTTAGCTTGTCAGCAAGGTCTTAAAGTTAGCTACGTCATGCAATTAAGTTAATGACAAAAGATGGCGTGTAGCGTACACAGTTGCTTCTGGAGTAGACATGTGTACTTGCAGCGGGTGTACAAACCCATGACTGAATTGTAATAACTTATCTTTTTGAAAAAGAAAGTGTTGCTCTTGTGTATGCTCTCGCGGCTGTAGGAGTATGTGTGTGCATGTTCAGCACCAGCCTTAGCTACAGATGTTGCTAGCTTTTGCAATACTTACTCAGCCGTGTCATATGTTATGATGTACGGCAAGAAGGCTTGCAGCACCGGTTGCGGTCGATCTGCGGGTTAGACCATGCTCGCTGGCCGCTTCATCTCCGCGGGTTTAACCAACAGTAGCGCCGCATTTGACATCGAGGCGCTGCACGGCTTTTTTGACACCACCAGCGCTCCCGGCAGTGATTCAAAGAAGTGCATTTGCGAGCTCAGCGCCGGCGTCCGTGGCGGCACCAACGATCCTTACGCTGACTACTCTGGCTCCCTGCGGTAAGCATAGCATAGTGCTGTCATTCCTGTGCTTCCATGTCGAACACACATAATAGTTGGCTGATACCTGCGTGTATACTGCAGGTGCCTGACTGAGGGTGCTGGCGATGTGGCCTTCATGAAGCACCACTGTCACCGAGTATGCCCAAGGAGGTGACACGGCCTAGGAATGGAGCTCGCTTCCCGCTCGCAATTACAGATACTTGTGGATACACACACACTGTTGAGAGTCATTCCTACATACGATCAGCATGGACCCTCCACACAGGAGTAGAAGGTCGTAAGGACGAGCACTAGGTCCGGACTTAGCAAGATGGCGTCGTCGGACCAGACTCCGGACTCCAGACAAGAGCCTTACTAACTGCTTCGTATCTCCGCGTATACTTACTCATATTAGGCGTGTAAGAGCTTGTTGGAAAGCGCCGGTTGTAAAAAAGACAACGCAGCTTAGAGCGCGTCAAAAGGCTGAGTATAACTTACGCAGTGCTTGCAAACGTAGACGTGTGTGTAACTGGCTGGTATAAGAACCAGCGGACAACTTGTAATAGATGAATGTGATGTGACTTGTGTATGCTCTGGTGGCGGTACCTCTGTCTCTGTGTGTCTATGCTTGCCTCAACTACATGTGCATGCTAGTCCTTCAACAGGTTATGGGCCCACACTACGCTTGAGGAGTGTGAGACTAGCTTGTGTGCATAGTAGTTCTACAGTACGGTAGCTTGTTGGTAGCAGAGCCTTGGGTGTCAACTGCAAGAAAGGCAGGCTCGACAAAAATGGAGGCGACCTACGACAAGGGGCAGATTGCAAAGCTGGACACCAACAACTACAACACATGGTGCGTGGAGATGAAGGCCTTGCTCATCCACAAGAAGGTGTGGAAGTACGTTGATCCAAAGGCACCACCACCAACCCCAGGAGCGAACACTGTGTGGTCAGAGCATTCAGCAGAAGCACACTCTTTGCTTGTGTTGACCTGCAAACCGCATCACTTTCCCATGCTCACTGCATGTGAAGATGGTAGACAAGCTTGGGAAAAGCTATCAGCCGTTTTCAGAGCCAAGAACAATGCCAGAAAGTTGCATCTACGCAAGCAGCTTAGCGCACTCAGGAAGGAGGCAGCAGAACCCATCACAAAGTATGTTGCGCGCGCGAGAGAGCTGTGGGCGGACCTCATCAACGTCGGCCACAACATGGGGGAGACGGAGGTAGTGCTGGCCATTGTTGCAGGGCTACCAGCAGAGTACGAGGTCGTCGCAACCCTGCTGGAGACGTCATCATCGGAGTTGACGTTGGACGATGTGCTACCGAAGCTGCTCACCGTGGAGCAGAGGGTTGTGAAGAAGGACGAGCAAGCGGATGCCGTCGCCTTCTACACCGGCAAGCACGCAAAGAAGAGCAACCATGAAGAGAAGTACAAGGGCAACAAGCCAGGCAATCCTCGTCACAAAGACCTCACATGCCACTGGTGTGGTTGGAAGGGGCACATTGTGAAGGACTGTAGGAAGAAACAACAGGGGCAACCTAGAGCAAGCACCAGCAACAGCGGCAACGAGCACCAACACAAGGAGAAACATGTCGCCTTCACTGCATCCAGTTCGAGGGCGGGCACAGCTTTCTGGGTGGTGGACTCTGGCTGCGATCGTCATCTCACACCAAACAAGGAGGTGATGGAGGGCTACAGGAAGCTGACGTCCACAATCAAGGTGGCGGGCTTCGGTGGCGAAGTACTTGTGGCTGAGGGAGTTGGCACAGTACGACTCCAGTGCAAGGTTGGTAACACACTACGCGAGGTGTTGTTACGCAACGTTCTGCATGTCCCTAAGGCTATTGCGAGTCTATTCTCTGTGAGGGTTGCGGAGCGCTTAAGCGCGGAGATCCTATTCCGGAAGGGTGGCTGCACAGTCATCCTTGATGGGGTCGTGCACATGGTTGGAATCACTGATCCGGGAGGGCTCTACCACGTGGAGCAGCACCAAAGGACATTGACATTCAAGCCATGGTGGTGAAGGACAAGGAGTCGCCAACATTGTGGCATCGAAGGTTCGGGCATCTCAGCTACGTCAACCTCACTCGCCTTGTCGCTGAGAAGATGATCAAGGGCATCCATCTCAGCACTGAAGAACTCAAGAAAGCATTAGGTGCACTTTGTGAACCATGCCTGGCAAAGCAGCATGCTATGCCATTCCCATCATCCTCTTCAAGCAATCAGCATCCTTGCGAGCTTGTGCACATGGATGTCTGTGGCCCTATGCGCATTGTGGCGAAGGGAGGGGTCAGGTACTTTGCTACATTCCTCGACGACTGCAGCAAGCTATCCGTCATCTTTCCGTTGACACTGATGTCAGAAGTTGCTGGAGCTGTGCGCACAGTTGTGGCCTTGTTGGAGATCCAGTCTGGCAACAAGATGAAGGCAACGAGGAGTGATCGAGGAGGGGAGTACATCAACAAGGAGTTGAAGGAGTTCTTCGCCAGCAAGGGCATACGCCACGAGACAATGGCACCCTACACCCCGCAGCAGAATGGAGCAGCTGAACGCCTCAACAGGACACTCTTGGAGCGTGTTCGAGCCATGCTCAACGACACAAAGATAGAAGACAGTTTGTGGAAGGAGGCGGTACTCACTGCCAACTACATCCGCAACAGGTCTCCGGTGAGCTCAGAGCAGAAGACTCCGTGGGAGCACTTCTATGGAGCCACACCAGATGTGAGTGGTATGCGTGTGTTTGGATGCACGGCATATGCACTAGTGCCTAAACAGCTCAGGCATAAGCTGGAGCCGGTCAGCAAGAAGGGCATCTTCGTTGGCTATGAACCGGGTTCCAAGGCTTACAGGATCTTGCTCGAGGACACTCAGAAGATCATCGTGAGCAGAGAGGTGGTTTGCCACGAGGGAGAATCACAACCAGCAGCAGGCTTCTTTCCTGAAGATGAAGCACAGCCGGAGCATTCTGAAACAGTGGAGGCTATAGGCAAGGCCATCATCAACAACAAGGGTGAGCAGGACTCAGCTGTAGCAGGCCAAGAGGAGCCGTACCATTAGCAGGAGCACGCAGCTCGGAGATACCCAGTGAGGGAGAGAAAGGCACCTGACTTCTTACACAAGGCACACGTCGCCAGTGTGCACAATGAAGAGCCAAGCACCTATGAGGAGGCATTGTTAGCACCAGATGCGGAGCAATGTCATCGTGCTATGGACGAGGAGATTGCGTCACTCCATGCCAACAACACTTGGTCACTGGAGCAGTTACCGCAAGGAGTGAAGACCATTCCAGTGAAATGGGTCTTCAAGGTGAAGCGTGATGGTCAGGGCAACATTGAGCGCTACAAGGCAAGACTGGTGGCAAAGGGCTTTTTGCAGCAGGAAGGTGTGGACTTCAACGAAGTGTTTGCACCTGCAAGTAAGCATACCACCTTCCGTGCACTGCTAGCTATGGTTGCTGCTGAAGACCAGCAGCTACATCACCTGGATGTGAAGACTGCCTTCCTCTACGGAGAGCTAGAGGAGGAGATCTTCATCGAGCAACCACCTGGATATGAAGAAGGGGAGAGAGGCACAGCGTGCAAGCTGATCAAGGCACTGTACGGGCTGCGACAGGCACCGCGTATGTGGCACATCAAGCTCACCAAGGAGCTGGAGGCACTTGGCTTCACCGCATCCTCTGCAGACCCTGGGCTATTCATCCATGCAGACAATAAGGTCTGGCCGCTCGTGTATGTGGATGATATTCTCATCGCCGCCAGGCAGGTGCACCACCTGCAGGAGACGAAACTTGCTCTACAGCAAGCATTCTCAGTTCGTGATCTTGGAGACGCCAAGTGGTTCCTTGGCATGGTAATTGAGCACGACAGGGCTGCACGCACAATCAAGATCAGTCAGGAGCAGATGGTGAGAAGACTCGTCACCAAGTTTGGGCTCACTGAAGCGAAGACCAAGACCACACCGTTGGCACTTGGCACTGCCCTCATCAAGGCAAAGGATGAGGAGGTACTCGACAAGGCTCAGTATCCATATGGTGAGCTGGTAGGCAGCATGCTCTATCTGGCAGTGTGCACACGTCCCGATGTTGCACATGCTGTGGGAGTACTTGCTCGCTACATGTCTGCACCGAGCATGGAGCACTGGAGAGCAGCAAAGGGAGTACTACGCTATGTTGCTGGGAGCGCAACAGTTGGCATCAAGTTTGGGAGCGGGAGCACTGAGTTGGAGGGCTACTGCGACTCGGACTTTGCTGGTGACCCCAACAGCAGGAGGTCCACTACAGGCTACGTCTTCAAGCTAAACGGAAGCGTGGTGAGCTGGAACAGCAGGCTGCAGCCAACAACAGCAGCATCTACATCAGAGGCTCGGCAAGGACGAAGTACATGGCAGCGGCAGCAGCAGTGAAGGAGGCACTCTGGCTTCGCAAGCTCGTGGCAAACTTCGAGCACCCCATGTCGTGCATCGTCATCAACTGTGACAACCAAGGAGCCATCAAGTTGTTGAAGCACCCTATCGCCTCAGCAAGGACGAAGCACATTGATGTCATGCATCACTTTGTGCGTGACAGAGTCACAAGGAAGGAGGTGGAGTTCCAGTACTGCAACACTGAGGGCATGCTGGCGGACTTCATGACAAAGCCATTGTCACCGCTCAAGTTCAAGACTTGTTGCGCAGGACTTGGCATCTGTGTTTGACTACAGGAGCAAGCGTTGGAGGTCAAGCTGCTCGCGTGGGAGTGTTGAGAGTATTCCTACATACGATCAGCATCGACCCTCCACACAGGAGTAGAAGGTCGTAAGGACGAGCACTAGGTCCGGACTTAGCAAGATGGCATCGTCGGACCAGACTCCGGACTCCAGACAAGAGCCTTACTAACTGCTTCGTATCTCCGCGTATACTTACTCATATTAGGCGTGTAAGAGCTTGTTGGAAAGCGCCGGTTGTAAAAAAGACAACGCAGCTTAGAGCGCGTCAAAAGGCTGAGTATAACTTACGCAGTGCTTGCAAACGTAGACGTGTGTGTAACTGGCTGGTATAAGAACCAGCGGAAAACTTGTAATAGATAAATGTGATGTGACTTGTGTATGCTCTGGTGGCGGTAGCTCTGTCTCTGTGTGTCTATGCTTGCCTCAACTACATGTGCATGCTAGTCCTTTAACACACACATCCGACCGTCAGCTGGCAGCGCATGTTGTCAGGATGCATGTGATAGCACGTTTGGTATTCGCTGCCACTTGAACAGGCTTAACACGGAATTTTTTCCACGGACCAGCCCTGGTCCGCACGTATGGACCAGGGCCAAAACGCCCGAGCGGCTTGGGGTTCGGACCAGGGTCGCCCGCCTTGGTCTGCACACGCGGACCAGGGTTGGTCCAAACAGTACGTAATTGTCCCACGGTCCCCCAAAAAACTGGGCCAGCCCTGGTTGCTGTTATCTTGACGAGCGCAATGGGACCAATGCTGGTCTGCCATGCGTGTTGCTGCATGCACCAAGGATGGTCCGCTCTTGGCACAGTTCTATAGAAAGCATCACCACTACTGGTCCCGAGTAGCAGAACCATCCTTGGTTCGCACTGTGGGACCATGCATGGTCTACTTGTATCTTAATGTCTAGCCCAGATGGTCTGCAAGGATGGTCCGGACTAGTGGGACCAACCATGGCTCTGCTGGCGGGACTATGCCTAGTCTACACCCAACCATTTTTTTGTACCAGCCGAATCTCACTGCATTGGTCCATGCTTGCATCCAGGGACCAGCATTGGTGCACGACACCCGCTGACATCTTGCACCAATGCTGGTCTATGACCCATGCACCAGCAATTCACGGTAACCCATTCTATTATATAGTGCGTGTCTGGCAATCAGCGAGACCTGCAAAGTGTCAAACATCTATGCTAACTACAGCAGTGTTCTCATAGCTACTAACATCACCAGCACTCATAGCCTGCCTATGATGAGACTGAGCGCATGCTGCGCACACCACGTGATCTCGGCGCTGCACGCACACGTTCCTTCTGTTTCATACTTTGCTCCATACTTGCAATTATAGACGGCCTTTCAGATGCACGAGTGCACGCCGCGCCTGCGCCAACAACAGATTGTCGTAGACACTGCGCGCGCACACTGCATATGAGCAACACCGCAACTGTAGAACACAATGTACATTTCTTAAAGAATAGACACGTAACAGTAGCAACATGCAACAGTTGCAACTTTGCACATCTTTGATACCTATCATTTGGAGGATGCCGTTGTGCTCAGCTCCCATCGCCCCATGAAGCGGAACCTCTTGGGCTCAGGCGTTTCACTTTCATCCGACATGCCTGCATTCACAATGAGTGGCAAATGTGTACAATTACATACACAGAGACCAGACTGCTCGTACATGGCACTATTAGCTTACAGCTTACCAGCTTACGAGCATACCCCATAGACTGCATTGTGACACTGTGCATTGGTCACAGCTATCAAGCCTATGAGCGGTCTATAAGCTCAAAACATACCTGGCCGTTTCCTCGTGTTTATCCAGCCCAGCTGACCACCCTGCGTTGGGTCTTTGCCCAGCCACTTCTTTTTCATTGCAAACTGCACAACCGCTTGCATGATACGCTGTGTTGGAATGCTGTCCATCCGGGCCTGGTCTCGAAAGGGAAGAGGTGCCACGCTCTCCACCAGCGCCACCTGCTTCTTCCGCCAGAATTCCCATTGGCCGGCCAACCTGCGCCCTAATAGGTGTTTGCTCAGTGCCACAGCACACAGCCGCCAGCATCTTCAGCTTCTCATCATCTACTGAAACCTCGCGGTCCTGCATGGGCACATCATCAGCACAACCAGCAAGCACTTGAAACAAGAGATTGCGAGCACATAGCTGACAAACCTAATCGTCTTGCTGCGCATTGGTGTTCAGTTCTTCACATACTCTCGCCTGGCATTCCCCCATCCGGACGTGCCTATTGCAGCTGCATTCACCGTTTTCACAAACGCAGGTGCCCATCTGGCTCATGAACATAAGTGGCCACTCAACCGTCACGCTTTGCACTCCATCAGTTGTCAGTGTCATAGGCGGTTCACATGTGCACACTTTAGCCAACTACACGCGACGCACGTCTCGCACTTGATGACATGCAGTGACAAAAGCATAGACTGTGCGTGACTGACAATCACCAACTTACCTCCAGCTCGGCGCGTGTGTAATGATCTGGTGTCTTGCCATGCATGAGCCTTTGTGACCTGATAGGTATGAACGGTCGCACGCTGTCGTCCTCCACGCAAAACATTGGCAGCCAATTAATGATCTGCACGCTGTATGTGCGGCAGGGCTCATCCACCTTGGCAATCTCAAGGATGGTGGCGATGGCCACGGGCACACATGGGTCTTCACGACTTGAGGATTGCATATCGATGTCAAAGACTTTGTCTCGATCGTAATCGTCTGCATGTTTGCACCTCATGAACAGGCATCTTGTTAGATAACACAACACAACAGCTGTACAATTAGCTTGCTTCACTTCTAGTGGAGTTGTCACAGTTTAGGGTTGCAATCATACATGCGCGCACACTGTCCTTACCTGAATTTGAGCCAAGTAGCCCGCAGCACGTCATCTGGAAGGGGCCCGTCGCTCAAGGGGCACCACAAAACGACTTTCTGCAAAGGGCTGTAATCGTCAGGGCTGAAAACTCTGCCCCACCCTACAGACCGGCGACGAGCAGCTGTGCCGTGTTTGGCAGTTCGCTCTGCTTCTCGAGCATGCGCACGGAGCTGGACCCGCTGCTCCCTCGACTGTCCTTGGCGTTCACCTCGTTCTTCTTTAACGCCCCTCCGATAAGTCCATTGGCGTTGTATGAAATATGCCCAGATGTGCTCTGCCAAGCAAAAGTTATAAGGATGTCCACGTATTCAAAAAGCTGCTTTGGTCTCATAAGCTGGCACCGTCCAAGGCACTCTACGACTTATGCATTTCCATAGCTGAGACCGTAGGACTCATAGGTACTGTCCAGTGTCTACGACTTATGCACTTCATTGCTGTGACCTAAAGACTCATAGGCACTGTCCAGTGTCTACAAAATATGCAATCCATTACTTCTAGATGCTCATAGGCACTGTTGTCAGCGTCTACGACGTATGCATTCCATTGCTGAGACCAAAGGACTTATAGGCACTGTCCAGTGTCTACGACTTATGCAATCGATTGCTGAGACCTAAGGACTCATAGGCACTGTCCAGTGTTCCAGCTTGACAAACAGTAATTGACCAACAGTGGCACCACTAACCAGTAGCAAAAACAGCTGGATATACATGAAGACTAGCTGAATTCAGCTGAACAGCAAGCCATCTATGTCAAGTAGCGTGACAACTCGGCAAGTAGCGTGATATTAACTGACTTGCAACAGTGGCAACACTGACCAGCAGCAACAACAGCTTGAGGGCTAGCAAAGCTGTATACATGAATACGGGCTAGTTTCACCTGAACAGTTACCGATCTACACACAAGGCATTCAGAGCAAACCTTCACAGAAAACAACTGACCTCTGGACATGCGGAGCTCTATGCCTTCCCCAAACACTAGAGGCTCCAGCTCCGGCTCCAACTCCTAACAGAACCTCTCCAGCTTGGCAATGCTGGCCTGCGCTGCATAATCCTTGCTCCGCTTGTCGAAATTCACCTCCTTCCAACCTGGACCAGGGATTTGCTCCCACTGTTGAGCTTGTTGGTGAACTTGTCCATGTTTCGCACATGGGTGGGGTGCACAGAGGAAAAGTTGTCCCTCAGGAACCTGTCCCCAGTTTTCTGGCCGTTGTTGCCACTGCGGTCACCAATGTTACACTATGCACAAAGCACCTAAGCATCCAGGTAACAAAGCTCACACAGCAGTCTATAGCACGAGAGTCTATAGCACGCAACTTATTGCAGCTGCGATAACCAGTGCCGAAGTCATACTGCGCACAACACACAACGCACGACACATGCGCACAACGCACGCGCGAGCGAACAAAACTTCCAAATGACGGAATCTGACAACAAACACTTCCAAATGAATCAACTTCCAGTACCTGTGTGACCTAGGGTTCGTCGAAGCGGCCTATGCGGTCCCCTGTGACCTAGGGTTCATCGGAGCGGCCTATGCGCCTGTCTCGCCACCGGCAGCCTGATGTTTGGTGTGCCTAAGGTAGTTCTGGCGGTGCTGGCGGAGGTGTGGTAGCGGAGCGCTGGCTTGTGTTGCACAAGAGTGTTATCCAGTGCTATTGAAGAAGCTAGCAACACATGTAGCTAAGGCTGACGCCTGACATGCACACACACAACTCTACAGCTGCGAGAGCATACACAAGAGCAACACTTTCACTTGATTACAACTCAGTCATGGGTTTTTATACCCGCTGCTTGTACACCTGTCTACTCTAGAAGCAACTGTGTACGCTACACGTCATCTTTTATCATGAACTCAACTGCATGACGTAGCTAACTTCAAGACCTTTCTAACAAGCTAAGCCACGCGCCAAACGGTGACGTTTTCACCAAGTTATGACTGTTCTTGTGCGCGCCTGAAAGTCGCGCCTGGAACCTTCTCTTCGACTGGAGTCTCCGCCTAGTACCTTCTCGAATGGTGTCCGCGCCTGGAACCTTCTGGCGGCCAAACCTTCGGAGTTGACGCCTATGCCTATATGGAGGGCAAGGCTGACCGGATATAGAAAATATCCTCAACACTCCCACGCGGGCAGCTTGTCCTCAAGCCTTGAGTCTCTGCTCCTGCATGATCACATGCAAATGCCAAGTCTTGCACAACACGCCTGAAACTTGCTCGGTGACAACGCCTTTGTCATGAAGTCCGCAAGCATGGCCTCGGTGTTGCAATAGTGGAATACGGCCTCCTTCCTTGTGACTCTGTCACGGACAAAGTGATGCATGACATCAATGTGCTTTGTCCTTGCTGAGGCGATGGGATGCTTCAGCAACTTGATGGCGCCTTGGTTGTCGCAGTGGATTGGAATGCACGCCTTTGGGTGCTTCAGATCTGCCATCAGCTTGCGAAGCCATAATGCCTCCTTTGTAGCTGCTGCTGCTGCCATGTACTCAGCCTCTGAAGTGGATGCCGCTGTAGTTGGCTGCAGCCTGCTGTTCCAGCTCACAATGCCTCCGTTCAACTTGAAGACATAGCCAGTGGTGGACCTCCTGCTGTCGAGGTCGCCTGCAAAGTCTGAATCGCAGTAGCCCTCCAACTCTGAGCTCCCGTTCCCAAACTTGATGCCAATAGTTGCACTCCCAGCAACATAGCGAAGTACACCCTTTGCAGCCTTCCAATGCTCCATGCTCGGTGCAGACATGTAGCGAGCAAGGACTCCAACAGCATGTGCAATGTCTGGACGTGTGCACACTGCTAGATAGAGCATGCTGCCTACCAGTTCACCGTAGGGGTACTTGGCCTTGTCAAGAACCTCCTCATCCTTTGCCTTGACGAGGTGGGTGCCGAGTGCAAGTGGAGTAGACTTGGTCTTTGCCTCCTTGAGCCCGAACTTGGTGACAAGTTTCTTCACCATCTGCTCTTGACTGATCTTGATGGTGCGCGCCGTTCTGTCGCGCTCAATCACCATGCCAAGGAACCACTTGGCCTCTCCAAGATCACGCACTGAGAACGCCTGCTGCAGTGCCTTCTTTGTCTCTTCCAAGTCCTTCATGTGCTTGGCGGTCATGATGATGTCATCCACGTACACCAACAGGTACACCTTCTTCTCAGAGTGGAAGAAGAGTCCAGGGTCTGCTAAGGACGCCTGAAAGCCAAGTGCCTCCAACTCCTTGGTGAGGCGGATGTGCCACATGCGTGGTGCCTGTCTCAGCCCATACAACGCCTTGATGAGCTTGCAAACAGTGCCTGGCTCCCCTTCTTCATATCCTGGTGGTTGTTGGATGTAGATCTCTTCCTCAAGCTCTCCGTAGAGGAAGGCAGTCTTCACGTCAAGGTGGTGAAGCTCCAAGTCTTCAGCCGCAACCATGGCAAGCAATGTGCGGAATGTGGCATGCTTACTTGCAGGCGCGAAGACCTCGTTGAAGTCCACGCCTTCTTGTTGCAAGAAGCCCTTTGCCACCAGCCTTGCCTTGTAGCGCTCTATGTTGCCTTGACCGTCTCTCTTCACCTTGAAGACCCACTTGACAGGGATTGGTTTCTCGCCTAAAGGTAGCTTCTCTAGTACCCAGGTCTGGTTGGCATGGAGTGACGCGATCTCCTCGTCCATGGCTTGCTGCCACTGCTCTGCATAAGGTGCTTGTAGTGCCTCCTGGTATGTACTTGGCTCCTCTGTGCTGTCTCCTTCTTGGCACACGCCTGCAAGTGCCTTGTGGTAGAAGTCAGGACGCTTTCTTTCTCTCTCAGGATAGCGACGAACAGGCGCCTGCTGCTGCTCGCCTGAAGACCTTTCAGGCGGCGCCTGAAAGTCCTCTGTGATGATGTCTGCCTCGCCTAAAGCCTCCACTCTGTCAGGAACGGCTTGTGGCTGTGCCTCATCTTCATCTTTTGGAAAGAAGCCCGCTTCTGGTAGTGACCCCTCGTGGAACACCACCTCTCTGCTGGCGATGATCTTGTGGCTTTCCTCCAGCAAGATCCTGTACGCCTTTGAGCCTGGTTCGTAGCCAACAAAGACTCCCTTCTTGCTGACTGGCTCCAACTTGTGCCGTAGTTGCTTTGGCACTAGTGCATATGCCGTGCAACCAAACACACGCATACCACTCACATCTGGTGCAGCTCCATAGAAGAGCTCCCACGGTGTCTTCTGATCAGAGCTCACAGGTGACCGATTGCGGATGTAGTTGGCGGTAAGGACGGCCTCCTTCCACAGAGAGTCCTCCAACTTGCAATCGTTGAGCATAGCCCGCACGCGCTCCAACAGGGTCCGGTTCAGGCGTTCAGCCGCTCCGTTTTGCTGTGGAGTGTAGGGCGCCGTTGTCTCATGCCTTATGCCTTTGCTGGCGAAGAAGTCCTTGAGCTGGGCGTTGATGTACTCCCCTCCTCGATCACTGCGCATTGCCTTCATCTTCTTGCCTGATTGTGTCTCCAGCAATGCCACGACGTTGCGCACAGCTCCTTCAACTTCCGACTTCAGAGATAGCGGATAGATGATAGACAGCTTGCTGTAGTCGTCGAGGAAAGTTGCAAAGTACCTTACCCCTCCCTTCGCCACAACGCGCATAGGCCCGCAAACATCCATGTGCACCAACTGGCCTGAATGTTGACTGCTAGAAGAAGATGACGGGAACGGCATCCTATGCTGCTTGGCCATGACACAGGGTTCACACAGCACTCCTGAAGACGCCTGAAAGTCTTCCTTGCTGACGTGGATGCCCTTGACCATGTCTTCAGCCACCAGGCGTGTGAGGTTGTTGTAGCCAAGATGCCCGAACCTCCTATGCCAAAGTTCAGCCGTTTCCTTCTCCTTCACCACGTTGGCCTTGATGCTATGAGGCTGCTCCACGATGTAGAGCCCTCCTTGCGCGATGCCAACCATATGCACGACCCCATCCATGAGCACAGAGCATTGACCCTCCCGGATGATGATCTCACCTCCCACGCGCTCAGCAACCCTCACAGAGAATAGACTAGCAGCAGCTCCAGGAACGTGCAGAACCTCTGTCAACAAGACCTCTCTCACACTATCACCAACCTTGCAGTTGAGCCGCACTTCACCCACGCCTACAGCCTCCAGCATGTGACCACTGAAGCCCTCCACCTTCTTTGTGGTTTGCAGCTTCCTGTAGTTCTCCATGATCTCCATGTGTGGTGTCAGGTGCTGGTTGCATCCAGAGTCTATCGCCCATGATGTGGTAGACATCTCCCTTGATGCAGTGAAGGCAACGTTCTTCTCCTTGCGTTGGTCGTTGCCGTTGTTGTTGGTGCTGGTGCTGGCTCCTTGTTCTCGTTGGCGCTTGCGACAGTCTCTCAAGATGTGACCCTTGAAGCCACAGTAGTTGCACGTAAGGTTCTTGTGTTTGTTGAGGTTGCCACCTCTGCCTTTGTTCTTCTCTTCATGGTTGTAGGGTTTCTTCTTGTTTGTGTAGAAGGCGACAGCGTCGGCGTGCTCGTCCTTCTTCACCACACGTTGCTCCACAGTCAGTAACTTGGGCAACACATCGTCCAGGGTCAGCTCCGATGACGATGTCTCTAGCAGAGTGGTGACGACTTCATACTCTGCTGGTAGTCCTGCCATAATAGCCAATACGACCTCCGTCTCTCCCATATTGTGGCCGACGTTGTTGAGGTCCGCCCACAGCTCTCTTGCACGCGCAACGTACTTGGTGATGGGCTCGCCACCCTCCTTCTTGAGCGCACTCAGCTGCTTGCGAAGCGTAAGCTTTCTGGCGTTGTTCTTGGCCTGGAACACGGATGCAAGCTTCTCCCAAGCCTGCCTCCCATCTTCACATGCGGTGAGCATGGGAAAGTGATGCGGTTTGCAATTCAACACAAGCAAAGAGTGTGCTTCTGCTGAACGCTCAGACCACACAGTATTCTCCCCTGGTATTGGTGGTGGTGCCTTCGGATCCACGTACTTCCACATCTTCTTGTGGATGAGAAGCGCCTTCATCTCCACACACCATGTGCTGTAGTTGTCGATGTCCAATTTCGCAATCAACCCCTTGTCGTAGCTAGTCTCCATCTTTGCCGCGCCTGCTCCTCTTTGGCAGTTGGCACCCAAGACTTTGCTACACACAAGCTACCGTAGTGTGGTAACTACTAGTGTCTGCTTCTATCACACCCTTGACACGTGGTGTGGGCCCATAACCTATTGAAGAAGCTAGCAACACATGTAGCTAAGGCTGACGCCTGACATGCACACACACAACTCAACAGCTGCGAGAGCATACACAAGAGCAACACTTTCACTTGATTACAACTCAGTCATGGGTTTTTATACCCGCTGCTTGTACACCTGTCTACTCTAGAAGCAACTGTGTACGCTACACGTCATCTTTCATCATGAACTCAACTGCATGACGTAGCTAACTTCAAGACCTTTCTAACAAGCTAAGCCACGCGCCAAACGGTGACGTTTTCACCAAGTTATGACTGTTCTTGTGCGCGCCTGAAAGTCGCGCCTGGAACCTTCTCTTCGACTGGAGTCTCCGCCTAGTACCTTCTCGAATGGTGTCCGCGCCTGGAACCTTCTGGCGGCCAAACCTTCGGAGTTGACGCCTATGCCTATATGGAGGGCAAGGCTGACCGGATATAGAAAATATCCTCAACAAGTGCAAGTTGTTGCAGAGATCAGCAAGCTGAGAAACACCATGGATGATGACATCCCTACCGTGTCGGCGGCATCGTCGACTTCAGAGGAGACTCGGAGGCAGCCTTCACACCAGCGGACTTTCTATTGACATTGTCCCTACTGCAGAATAAACGTGAAGGCGGGCCATTTAAAGTCCAACGGGCTTCCAGAAACCACACGCACCAAGACTGCAAAGAACGCGCAGCACGTGCACATCAGATATTGCAGATACATGCGCAGATGAACCAACCAGGGCGGCAGGAAGACAGCAGATGAGCTGAAGGGACGGATGGGGGATTCTCTCTCCAAAGCAGTACGGGTGCGTGTGATGTTGTGAAAGTGCGTTTGTTTTTATAGACTTGTAGACTCGTAGACGTTGTATGCATGCTAAGGAACTGATATCTAGGCAAAAGACTATGCAACAAAATTGACTTACGTAAAGCATATGTTGGCGTGCAGGCCCTAAAACATCCAAAACAGAGCAGAGTTTCCGTCGACAACGTGCGGAGAGTCACCGAGGAGTATCTGCGAAAGCATCACACTGGAGCCTTTGCATCTATAAGCACATGCAGCATGCAACTGTTAGCGAAAAAAATGCCATTACAACGCCTTGGTTGCTAACCTTGTCGCTTGTTACACAGAACAAGGCATTCTGGGATGACGCTGAGCACAATTACAACAACATCCCCCTCTACCCGAAGGAGCAAACCACACCAAAGCGGACAAAGCGGCAGCGGCAGCAAGGTTCAGGTGTTGCCGCTGCAGGTTCAGCGGCAGCAGCGTCAACAGCGGAGGAAACCGAGTTCGACTTCACTGCGACAGAGAAGAGGGAGCCAGAGGAGCTTGAGGAACAACTTGAGGATGTGATGCAAGAGGGTTCGGAGGATTCAGCGCAGAAGGCTGCGGAGGAGGTGTTGTAATTGGAGCAGTCTGAGGAGGAAGAGGTGGTGCCAACTGCAAAGAAACCGAGGCATGCCAGCTGGCGAGGCATGAAAATAAGAACGTCATCGGCAGCCGGCTCTCCCAAAACTCCCAAACACCTGTGAGTATCCATGGAAATACTCATAGACTGCTCTGATCAGGACATGTGCGTGTTGTCTTATGTCATAGGCCGAGACAATCTGTGAGTCAATATATGTATATGATATCCTTACCATTATCTTACACACAGGGTGGCAGGGTGAACCAACCTGTAGCCGATGCCCCACAGGCTACTAAGCCAAGGCAACACCGATCAGCGCAGGCCTGTGAACTGGCTGTGACCAATGCTGCAGCCGAGGTCAATCGATTCACCAAGACGGGGATGGACGCTGTGGAGTTGCCACTGCCATCAGAAGAACATCTGCGGGTGCGTCTTTGTTCGCATGGTATCATGCATGCTGATCACATGCGTTGGGCGCCATGCTGCATGCACTGCTCAGTCGCAGCTTATGACAATTCACACCAACTTACCGTCACTTGCTGTTTGCAGAGTGACAGAGAGCTTCCCAACCGCAAGCGCATACATAGAGCGACCGGTGACCCATGGCAGCTGTGGACGAATGGTCCAATTCCCATAGGCAAACTCTTCCATTTTGATGGCAAAGAGTTCGTCATCAAGCCTTCCAATATCCCTGGCGCAGGGCTCGGCTTGTTCACCTGCCAGCCTATTAAGAAGGGTGACCGCATCATGGTCTTTGACGGCAAGTGGTACTCCTATCGGGAGATGCAGAAGACATTCCCTCAGATGGAGCACCTGCACCACCAGCGATACCACCTGCAGGTCATCAGGGACGTGCCACGCCGTCAGAGCCCTGTCATCGATGGCCACCCTCGATATGGGAACATAGCTGGCTTCCTCAACTCCAGCCGCGATACGCAGTACAAACCCAACTGCCACATCATGGACTTCGTTGATGAGGCTGCGGTGCAGGCAGCTGAGGTTAGGAGTCAGAGTGACATCGCCGCCGGGGAAGAGCTGCTCATGGAATACGATCCCTTCCCTCCACCTCCAGACGAGCAACCTACAGACAATGTGAGTATATGCAGCATGTGGCTCATGCCTATAGACATCACTTGCTGTGCCAGACACTGTCACTTGCTGTTATAGACTGCATCTGTGAGAGCTGTGCGGTCTATGACCTTATCATTCAGCATTGCAAACAATGTGCTGATCACCATCTTACCTCCGGTCATGGAGTACTTTTTCGAGGCGGCCAAAGAAAAGTTTATCAAGGAGGCAACAGAGATGGCGACTCGCCATGGCGTCGCGCTCGAAGACGGCGCGTACCTCGCCGCTTGCACTGCACCGCGTCAAGCTGGTGAATCTTTAGGCGCCTACACATGGAGGGTGCTGAAACGACCACAAGTCGCCCGAAATTAAAGACAGAATGTAAGTGTTGAGAACGCTTCGTCAGTGCATGGTCGTACATGTCATTTTGCATTCATAGACTGCACTTGTGTCACCAGAACGACACAGTCAATCACGCTGTTAGAGAGGCGTCTGTACGCTTTTGAAAAGGGATATTTGACTCAGCTGAAAGCAAGTACGCTGAGCTTACACGCGTGCTAGATAGACTATTCCTGCTATTAAGACAGATAGACTCCAGAATAGAACAAGAGAAAGAACAGAGGGTATGTTTGTGTTGTTCAACATAAATGAGTTGTGTGTAATTCTTGTTATAACTGGTGGTTATGATTCGCAGAAACTTACCAAGGAAGTGTTCCGTAAGGCAGAGACTACATTTCGCAAAGGCCTCCAAGAGATTGCCGCTCAGGACGCCATGGTGACAAGGGCTGCAAATCAGCACAGGCTGAAAGAGCAGGATTATCAGTCAAAAATCGAGAAGACCATTTTGTCCATGGTGCGCAATGGTCTGAATGAAAGCAGGCGACATTGGTTGACTGAGGAGCGGATAGCTGCCGTGCGCACCAATGTTTGAAACGCCCAAAATACGACTGCACAGTGGAAGGCTGAGCAAAAGCAATTGCAGCAATGCAACAAGGCGGAGTGGGAGACACGCCGGCTACGCATCAACGCCATTGCTAATCGGAGGAAATAGAAGCGAGAATTTTGGCTAGAAGAGCAGATGAAGACCATCCATTTTCAGGATCCCGGATGGGCTGAGAATTACAAGTCCTTGCGCGCATTCCTCATCAACAAGTGGGAGTGCAACCATCCTTGGCCATCCATTTCTCCTGGTCCGACTTTTTCTAGTGCTGCTTCTGGTGCTACGGCTACCTCTAGCAATCCTTCTCAAGCTGCTGCTGATGCTGTTGAAGGTATTACATGGGTGATGCTTGTATCCGGTCAGCTTGCCCTTCATACAGGAGTCGAGGGTCGAAGGTACCAGGAAGAAGCGCGTGGACTCCAGACTTAGCAAGACGGTCGAGTCATGACGGACTCCGGACCAGGCTGCTTGGTAGAGCCTTGGGAGAAATCGTGTAGCTTTGTGGATACGTAAGCTTAGCAGGCGTGGCTTAGCTTGTTGGAAAGCTCTGGTTGTGAGCTAGACAGCGTAGCTTACAGGACAGCAATCGGCTGAGTATAGCGCACGCGGTGCTTGCCAATGTAGACGTGTGTAGAGACTGGCGGGGTATAAAGCCCAGACTTGTTGCAATGAAGATAAGAGGTCACGATATGGCATGTGTGCGGATGCTATGGCGGCAGTAGCAGTCATGCTCTTGTGTTGATGTTGTTGGCGTGTCACTTGCACGTGTGTATGTCAACAGATGCTGCTTTTGCCTCTGCTGCTGCTGCTGCTGCTGCTGCACTTGCAGCATTGGGAGGGGTTTCGGGGCGACCTTCAGTTCCTCTAATGTTTCCGGACAGGCCACCACAAGGAAGCGCAGAGAAGGATGCCATAGACCGTGGCCATCAAACTGTTGGAGGGACTCCAGGAGGTGCTGCTGAGGGTCAGCATGTCAGCGGTAATGAACCTGCTGGAGGTGATGAACCTGCTGGTGGTGATGAACCTGCTGGAGGTCGTGATGAACCTGCTGGAGGTGATCATCATGAACCTGCTGGAGGTGATCATCATGAACCTGCTGGAGGTGATCATTATGGAGACGGCAATGGTGATGAACCCAGCAATCATAAAAGCAACGATGATGACAGCAACGGCGACGGTGACGTTGATGCTCGTAAGAAGTTGGAAGACGGTATCGCTGCTGCACGTTCAGGAGTCGCCAATGCCAGCAACATAGCCAAGTTGGTTGAAGGCTTTGTCCAGAACCTTCAACAGCAAATGCCCCGTAACCTTTGGCCAAAGTCAGCATTAGTCAGTCCATGGCTACTTGTGCGTCACAGGCCGCACTGTCCATTTCGGTCTATGACCCCGCTGTTTCGTGTTTATGCTCTAAGTTGGTGTGTCGATGCAGCAACACCCAGAAGAGGCGTCTACAACCACCCAGGCCGTTGCATCTGCCAACGCTGATGTGAAGCGCATCCATGCAGCGGAGTTATCAGCCGCTGTTGAAGCAGCAGCCAAGGCTAGCCAACAGCATGCAGAGTTGCTGCAACAGGAGAAGAAGGCCAGAGAGGAGGCCGGGGGGCGCATACAGATGCTGGAGGTGGCTCTTGCAAAACAGGAGACGGAAAGAGAGGAGGCCGTGGGGCGCATACCACAGCTGCAGGCCGCTCTCGATGCAGCCAATGCTGAGCGACAAAGGCTGCAACAGCAGGATCATGCCAGCGCGGAAGACAGCCAGCGCGTACACAGCTACAACAAACTTTGCAAGAGCTTGGAGAAATCAATGCTCGGCGTTCAAAGCTGGCGAGGGAAGAAGCTGAACATCTGTGCGGTGAACGCCCTGCCTTGAAAGATCACCTCACCCGCTGCAAGCGCATTGAAGATGATGTCAAGGCCGCCTTTAACAGGATCAGCGAGTTGGATGAAGAGTTAGTGCTGGCCTTGCAGCGTGAGGATGCAGCGCAAGAGTTGGTTGCCACCACTGCTGACAGGGACCGCCTACGACAGCAGTTGGCGACAGCCGAGGAGGCCAGGAAAAAGCAGCAGAACCTTCTTGACCAGCTTCAGCAGCAGCCCTCCGCGCAAGCACAAAAGCTCCAAGCAGAGGTTGACGCCCTTAATGCAAGACTTCAGCGTCAGCAGTCACACCAAGACTCCATTCGGAAGCAGCAGGAAGACACGCTTCAGCACCAGTTGAGGTGGACCAATGCGGAGAGGCAACGCTTGGAAACAGAGAATGTGAGCCTACGGCAGGCGAGGAGCAGCTTCAAAGGATCAGCAGCAGCACGCTTGGAGGAGATCCAGAGCCTGCAGGAGCGCCTGCGCAAAGCCGAGGAGGCCTCGCAACAAGCGCGTGACGCTGCGCGCAAAGCCGAGGAGGCCTCTCAACTCCAANTAACTCCAAATTCAGCAAATGGCCTCCCTCCAGCGGTAGGCGCGTGAGGAGGCGGACCGCCTACAAAAGGAAAATGCAGAACTGAGTGAGTGCCTGTGCCAAGCTAAGGCGGTCAGGAAGAAGCAGCAGGAGATCGGCGGCCAGCAGCAGCAGGAGGCGTCCACGCAGCAGAGGCGCTTGAGGAGGCGGACCGTCTACGATAGCACAATGCAAGCCTGACTGAGCGACTGCGCCAAAGCGAGGAGGCCAGGAAGAAGCTGGAGGAGAGCAGCGGCCAGCAGCAGCAGCAGGAGTCCTCCGCTCAGCAGGTGCATGAAGAGGCGGACCTCTTACGAGAGGAGACCTTGCAACTGAGTGAGCGCTAGCGCCAAGCCGAGAAGGCCAGGAAGAAGCTAGAGGAGAGCAGCGGCCAGCAGCAGCAGCAGGAGTCCTCCGCTCAGCAGGCGCGTGAGGAGGCGGACCGCCTACAAAAGGAAAATGCAAAACTGAGTGAGCGCCTGCGCCAAGCCGAGGAGGCCAAGAAGAAGCTGCAGACGAGACCTAGTATGGCCTATAGACTGAGTCCGTAGCACCCAGGTACCTACTTCCGGTTGTAGGCTGGGCTCATAGTCCAGCTGCAGGCTGGGCTCATAGGCATCCATTCAGTGTACATAGCCTGCAGAACAGATGTGCATAAGTGTATACAGTAATATATTGCCATTACATGTTCATTGCTTGCCCTGCTTGCTCGGCCATCACACATGCAGTCGCATGCACACGCGCACAGTGCACATAGTTGTTTGCAAGGCGCAGTTATCCGAACTAGTCTATGATGCAGACACACGCACTTCACAAACACGTGAATGCAAGTGCAAACACACTCACTTGTTGCCTGCTGTCCTGGCTTCCAATACATGCAATGTCGGTTGAATTTCATTCGCTGTCCATCACTTCTACCCCTCTCAGTCCACGCAAAGCTGCTTCTGCTGCTCCCTTGCCTTGGCCAGTCGAGCTTTGTTTTGGCTGAGAAAGGGTCCTCCACCTGGTCGCTCGCAGCTGTGTTAACCACCCAGACGCCTAGCCTCCTCCCCCCTGCCTTCTTCAGGTAGTCGACTACCATATGACCGTCGGACCGCACCTCTTTGTCCACAACAACCCTAGGGGGTGGGTCAGCAGGATCTTCATCTGGGGGCTCATGCGGAAGTCTTAAGTCGAAAATGGACTTGCTGTTAAGCCGCATCTCCGAGACATCGCCCTTTTCTAGCCACACCGGCAAGGGGATGTCGGCTGCAGTGACTCTCAACTCTGTGCTGTCATAGTCGAACGCCAATTGATGATTTGCTACATCACGGTTGAGCAACACCCAGAGCTTGCATTGCAACTGGTCTCCACCGATGAGCGTAAACTCATCTGCCAAACGCCCAATGCACTGTGCACCAGTGTCTCTGTCAATCAGGTCATTGCCCATGGCATCACGCTTCTTGGTATAAGGCCGCACTTGCACATGGATAGTGGATTTCCGCCAATTGAACAGGTAGATCTCATCCACCCGGCATGGTGCGACAGTTGGGTCCGCCATCTTCATGTTATCAACGCCTCTGCGTTTGCAAATACCAAAGGCTTTACTCACTCACTTTGTATCAAGAGATGACAGTAGACAGTGCCTATGAGACTCTGGTAGACACTGCCCATGAGACACCTGACAGTGTCTATGAGACTTTCGGGCAGAGCAATACAATGCGTAATTCGTAGACACTGAACAGTGCCTATGAGACTTTTGGTCAGAGCAATAGCTTACATAATTCGTAGACACTGGACAGTGCCTATGAGACTTTAGGTTAGAGCAACAGATTTCATAATTCGTAGACTGAACCACACCTGTAGATGACCCCGTTACGCGGATATGCGCGGAACTTGCGTATGCCTCCGGGCAAGTTGCCAGTGATGTTCTCAACGCGCTTGATTTCCAAGGCCAAGGGTCCCTGAAGAGGGACAGGCTTCCTGGTGCTGCCAATAAGAATGCCCTTTTCTCTGATCAGTCGCGCATGCTCCAAGTCTGGGAAATTCTCAGCGAGGGTCCAGAGCTCCATGGCGTGCTTCTGAGTGCGCACTTCGTATTGACAGTCATTACATGCTCCACTCAAAGGCTGGTAAACCTGCTGAGAGTGCGCCATTATATCATTAGCTCGGTGGCACAACAGCTTTCCAGTCCTCTGATCTTCTCGCATGACGCTGAACGTCCTCAGAAACCATCTCCTTAGTGTACGCCGCATGTAGCTAATCTCAACTGCTTCCCATTGGTGAAGGTGTTGACATAGTTGGACACAGTGCGCTCTTGCACAAAACACCAGTACACATCATGACTCCCGTGCCAGATGATGTCCTTCAGAATGTGATTGGCACCGGGCACATGCTCGTTGGGCCTTTTGTTGGTGCCAAACAGGTCCTCCGAGTAGACCCTCCAATATTACAAACGAGCGTCAGCAAGTTCCAACAGCTCCGCAGTCCAGCCATGTAGGCGAGAGTTGTAGAAGAAGATGCGAAAGTGAAGCGCAAAGCTGACGTCTCTGGTTGCTTCGTCTACCAGATCGGACACAGCGTATGGCACAGCATACTGCACGAACGTCTGCAAGTCCTGGGCCTTGAACCAAGCCAGGTGCTTGCTGATGCCTCTTGGGAAACGTTTGCTCTTCAAGTCCATGGGGCGTGATATGCGCATTTGAGACAGCCTGCGCTCCACCTTGGCAATGTCTTCGACATGCTTTGAACTGTCTGCACCCAGCGTACTGTGCACGAAACTCTTGCAAAGCCCCTCCAGCAACAGGTGCATCGTGTCATAGACCAAGTCACGGCAAGGGTTAAACTCATACAGATGCCACAGCCGCCAGAGTGGAGATTTCCCTGTGATGCCGCACTCCATTGATTTTTCTTTCCGGTTTTGGCCATCGAGTGAGTCCACCATCCACGCGTTGTCGAACGCATCCTTTGCTGCTCTCTCTGCTGGGGAATGGCGGCAGTAGTAGCGATTGTCACCATTAAAATGGTCTGTACGTGTCCTCGTAGTATCTTCACCCTGCTCAGCACGCCGGGGCACTTGGTGCTGAGTGGCTTTGAGGAGATAACGCCGGCAGGGGACGAGGCCTCCATTCTTAAACTGGCCTATCTCACATTGCGCTGGCTGGTCACCCGTCCATGCCCACAGCACTACCCGCAGCGTCGTCTCTTGACCTGCAATGAAGTCAACATTAGTATCTCACAACCAGTATGATAGACTGTAATAGGCCGTACTGGGCAATGCAGCCTATGACAGT
This sequence comes from Chlorokybus atmophyticus, assembly GCA_009103225.1. Taxonomy (NCBI): domain Eukaryota; kingdom Viridiplantae; phylum Streptophyta; class Chlorokybophyceae; order Chlorokybales; family Chlorokybaceae; genus Chlorokybus; species Chlorokybus atmophyticus. Next base: position 35,522 of record RHPI01003366.1, read on the forward strand.
CTCATAGACCGCAAGAAGGCAGATATGCTATAACCAAGTCGCAGCCACTGAACAGTGCCTATGAGACTTTAGCACACACAAAAATGGACTGCTTAAGTTGTAGACTCTGGACAGTGCCTATGAGACTTTGGGTGATATAGGTGACAAAACATGTTATAACCCAGTCATTACCTCGTCGCCGATCAAGCTCGCGGTTGTCGACATGATTGGAATCGAGGCCATAACAAACAGTGAAGCCGTTCAAGTAGAGGTTCTCCAAGTCACGCACCAGCAGTTCCACAAAGGGCTCCAGACTGTGCACACTGTTTGGGAGCTGATCATTGGGAACAAGAAGCAAAGGCATGACGGAAGACTCTTGTGAGGAAATGCGCTTTCCGCCATTGAGCACAGAGGCACTGACAACGGTGCAGCTGTGCTTCACAGTGGTTGTTGAGCTGAAGCCATCGGCGTGGATTAGCAGGGCTATGTTGCGAGGGTCGCCAAGAGCTTGCTGTACAATCTGATGGTTGGTTTTGTGGCACCCTGAGCATTCAAATGTCACGTGATCGCCTGCGTTGTGATGCTCCAAATCGACATGCGGGATGTGGTGGCAGAATGCGCAGGACACAGGCAGCTTGATTTTGTGGCGAGGGTCCCAGAAGCTGCAGTGATGCTGCTTCTTCACACCATGCCAGTACTCAGTGTTTGCAGCAGGTACTTGTTCCACAGGGACGTGCAACCACTCATCTTTGTGGCGCCATTCCTCCAGATAGTCGTGAGCGATTGAAGGGATAGCTAACTTGGCGCTGAGCCAGGCACCTATACGATTGTACAAGAAGTCGCAACATTCTTTGCGAACCCTGCCGCATCCCCCTCCACATGGTGTGTTGCGAAGGCGATCAATCATTTTTTGTTTGGTGTCGCCCGTATCCGAGTCCTCGTCATCTTCATTAAGTGTGGGATAAGGTGCATCAAACAAGTACTTGCATGTGGGACAGACGGTCAGGCGCTGAGGAATAGGCATGCCGAGCGCGGCCAACAGTTTATCCACGGCGGCAATGTTTGTCGGCAGCTCATCCGCGACAGGGCTGTGCGATATTGTGTCGCCTGTGAGGCTGACGATGTCCTCCCGCAACTGCTCCTGTTAAACAGGGACCTCCAAGGCCAGCTTGACCACAGATTATTATTTGGCCAAAGTTGAGCTTCATAATCTCGTTGACGAGTGCAACCAAGATACCAGAATCTTCCAGGGCTGTCACAATCTTGAGGTAGATATCCAGCCACTTCTTCGTAGCAGACTCTGTTGGCGGTTGGCTGGGCTCGAGAGGTTGACTATGGGGAATAGGTGGTGCCCACCTGCTTACGGCAACTGCCAGGTCAAGTGTACGGTGCGCCCTTGCAACTGCTTCGTCCACCATCTATAATGACAGATCTTGGTTAGCACGCCAGCGATTAACACCAATTCACATGACCACGCTATCAAGAATCGTAAGCAAGACACACGCGTGCATGGCTGTGTCATAGACCAGACTGGCACTGTTCAGTGCCTATAAGTCCTTAGGTCTCAGCAAAGGAATGCATAAGTCGTAAACACTAGACAGTGCCTATGAGACTTTAGGTTAGAGCAATGGAGTGCATGACTCGTAGACACTGGGCAGTGCCTATGAGACTTTCGGTCAGAGCAATAGATTGCATAACTCATAGACCGCACTGCTTACCATGCCGCGGCATCCACTGGAACTGCAGTTGCAGATAACTTGACGATTCTGCTGCTGCTGCTGCTGCTGCTGCTAGTGCTGGCTCTCCACATGATCAGATGACTCGTCGGCGAATGAGCCACCTCCAGCTTCAGCAGCCGGTGACAAAGGGGAATGCGAAGTGGATGGCTGGCCAGCGGTTGCAGGGGGGTGAGCAGCAGGCTGAGTTGCTGAAGCTGGCCTGCAGGGAGTCATATTAGGCGCTTAACAACTGCTGTCATGAAAACTGTGCTGGTTGTGTCGCAATGAAGCTTGAAAGCTAGCTAGTGGGGGCAAGGATGTTACCTGAGTGAGGGGTCTGCCTGCCCATCCACCTCCATGGGGGACGCGTTGTCACCAGCGAGGCCGCTATCAGCCAAAAGTTGGGACACCTCAGCTTCTCTGCGGGCAAGAGCTTGCTCTCTTTGACTCAACTCCAAGTCCTTCTGACGTAGGAGACCTTGCGCTGCGTTGACAACCAACTTGGAACGCTGCTTTTGCTTGCGCAAAGCTGCAAGGTTGACTGCAGGTAGCTTGAGTCCGATGAACTGGTGGAGTCTTTCAGCAATATCAGCTGCTTTTCGGTCCGCCATGCTGGGTGCATGCGTAGTACCCACGAAACCAGCTGTTCCAAAGGTTTTCGCCACCGCCGCCGCCGCCGCCACCGCCGCCGCCAAGATTGCAGCGCAAGCCCAAAACCCTAGCAAATGGACAGGGGACCATGCATGCCAAGTGCCTGCTACTCGTTTAGCATTTGCGCACGTGACCTTGGGAGCAACGGACCAGGTGAGATATGTCGTATGCTTCCGACGTCATTCTTCACCGTTGGTTATCATAATATATCAATGATCCAAAACAGCTCAGCGCTTGCGCATTATGAAAACATGAACAGTACAACAACAATTCTGTACCACACAGTTGTATGTGCCGAGGTAATCATATTTGTAGCATTTTTTATCGTGCCCAGGTTAGGTTCCTTATAATCCGGTCTAGGTTGCTGCCAATGTACCGCTCCAACCTTAGTCAGTGATCCTCATGAGCCAGTGTTGGACAGTTGTTGAGTGCTGTTTCGGAACCATGCATGGTCTAAAAGGGCGCTTGCAACCGTACCAGTGCAGCTTGGTCCCGCTAGTGAGAACATGATTGGTCCGTACAGTACATGCGTTCTGTACCAGTGCTGCCCTGGCTCATAGGCCGCTGGGCATGCGACTAGCCTTGGTCCTACTGCTCAGGCCGCGTGCTGACCAATGCTGTACCGGTCTACAAGCCGCGGGACACGCCACCAGCCCTGGTCCGGTCATTTGGACCATATCGGCGGGCTCCGGGGCCGGACCACCGGTGGTCCGATCATGCCGGACCAGTCGCGGCACTGGTACGCTACTACATACCAGACGTGGTCTACGGGCTGCGTACGACTGGCCCGCGCGTAAAAAGCCCTGTGTGCATGACCGGTGGCTGCCGCCCCATTAAGGACTTTGAGCATTGCGTAATGGCGCTGATGCCAGCGCACGCCGTGATGGCCCGCAGCACGATGTCCGACGGTCTCCTGTCCAACATCAAGAACACCCTCACCCGCTTCGCTAACTCCAGCGCTTTCACCAATCTCTTTGGCGAAGCCATCAACGCCAACGGACACGTGTTCGATCAGATGTCCTCGGCCTCACTTCTGTGGACACCTCGAGAGAGGAGTTCTTTAGCGAAGCTGCCATTGAGGCGTACTCACACGGCTTAACGTTCGGGGACCAGGTATGGTCCTTCCCAGTCAGAAAGCCAGAGGCCTTCCCTATGGCAGATTGCAGGAAATGGTCGGTCGAGATGGATGCTCGCGTCGTATGTAGGCCATGAGTAACGTGTGAGCATGGGTGAACTGGGGTGATCGACGCCCGTGGTGTCTGTAAGTTTATCATTGATTGTCGGCGGTGTTGGTAAGGTGAACAGCGTAAGTTAACGCCCGTTTACGAGCGGTGTTGCATCAACGATTGACTGTGTGCGTTGTTGGTTGTCGTTTGCAGTCGCCGTTGCTCACGGCAAAGTATATCACTGTCGTCGATGCGGAGGCGCCGGTGTACCCTGACATCAGCTTATGCCAACGGTGGTGGTATTCGAATTTGCAAGTGCAGATGAGGCGGGGTGTTTGCAGTGTTGGCTGGGCTGTGTGTTGTGGGCGGCGGCGTCGATGGCGGATGATGCTAGTCTAGCGTCGCTTTTGGAGGAGCAACGATAGAAGCTCGAGTTGATAGAGGCGGCGAGGAAGGGTCGCAATACAAGCCAGCGTGACTATGCCAGGCGTCGCCGTGAGGAAGATAAGAATTATATTCAGCAGCTGAAGGAAGAGTGTGGGCTGGTGAAGTCTCGGATGAGCGCAACTGGCGTGTTTCTGCATGCATTGACATGTGGGAAGACTTGGAGATGGCAAGGAGATAACCTTGTTTTGGTTCAGGTGCGTTTGGAGGGTGCAGCGTGTGTTCATGCGTGTGTATTGTGTGTATCGTGCATTGTCTCCACCTGTGACTGCGGTTTGATTTGGCAGCTGATATGGATGAGAAGTGTTTTGTGCTCGACATACTGACTCTGATGTATTGTGTGAGCAGGATACCTTGCCGACGCCTGGTGGCGCACCTCTTGGACTATGTGCGCAGGTGAGGTGCGGTTGCATGCTGCATGCTGCGTAGCACTGTAGTTGGCTGCAAACCCGTGCTCAATGGTGCATGTTGCAGGAGAATGATGTTGAATTGGCTCTGTCGTCGTCTGATGAGGAGGAAGATCAGGAGAACATCCATCAAGTACTTTCGCAGCGTAGGAAGCAGAAGCAGCATCATACGCCTCATCAGCAGCAAGTGCCACCAGCCTCTGCACTGCACCAGACACCGCATTGCCATGTGCGCCATGATCAGAATGGCAACCGTGTCGTGTTGGGACCGGCCATGTCTCGGTTGAACACAGCGAGAGGCGTACCTAAAACGCCCAAGACACCACTTGGCACCTTGCCAGGTGGGCGCTTAGCTTAGCCTGATTTGCTTTGCTAGGCGGTACCCTGAGAGACCATGAATCATGTGTAGTAGATGAGACGATGTTGTATACCTATTGCCTAAATGTGGATTTGAGAACTAGTTTCCACAGCTTGATGCATGTGTTGTGTGCAGACCAGGTTCGTCGTGCCAGCGTGCATGCGGATGATGCGTACAGACAGACCCGTGTGTTCAGCCAGCTGGAGGTATAGTGGGAGTGGGGGGCATGCAAACAAGTAAACATGCTGTGTAGTTGATCCTTCAATGCACAGTCATCTTGTCAGCAGCTTGTGTTAGGTTCGATGTATTGGCATTCGATGTAGAAAATGGGGATGTGGTCTGTAAATTTGCCAGGCATCCATACTCAAGTCACCATGTGGAATGGCAGAGTGGTATAAACAGGTGTCATTATAGTCTACATCACTATGTATGTAAGCATTTTTTCAACAGTAGTCGGCAGATTGCGAAATAGGGGACTACAGCCATATGATAATATATGCTCTGGGCGCCCAACCACTGTGTCTACGCAGTCAGCGACTTTACAAGTTTAGAGTTTGAGGGCGGAGATGGCTTCAGTCAAGCAGGGGAGAGATCGTGTACAACGCGACTTGGATGCGGCGCTGGAGAGGCTGCGTGTCATGGAATCAAGCGGCAGCTCCAACACCAACACTGCCTTGCAGAATGCCTTGCAGGAGTTGCTGCAGTTGCGCACACAATGCGAGGTTGGTGTTTGCCTAATCCTGTTTGTATGGTGTATATTTGGGTTTGACTTACCTCTGGCTTGCATGGTGTAGGACTTGCGAGATCAGCTCACACAGAATGTATGTCAAGATGACCAACGCCGCGCAGAGTTCGCACGGGCTGTTGGGGAACTGGAAGAGGAGTTGGATGCAATGACCCTGCATGCCGAGGTGAGTGGGTGCACAACAATGCATGCAATAATATATTGACTATCAGAGGCCTCTATGTCCTGAAGTCGAACATATCACCAGGTGTTGGAGACCAGGGTGGGCGAGGAAGTGGACGCTTATAACGCTGAGAGGAGACACCGGCTGCAGGTGGAGTGCAATCTGTCAGGATACCGTGGCAAGTTAGTGGAGCTGGAGGACGTGATCGCTGGTCTACGTGAGACTGTGCGCACAAACAGGGCGTGCCATCCATCGCAGCACGATGCACGTGTGGCGGACGAGGTGCGCCAGCTCTATGCGGACGATGTGCAGCGAGCAGCCAATGAGGACTGTCATGAACTTGTGGCATGTGCGGTGAGAGATGTTGCTTCCCAGTTGCTGCAGAGGGATGCCGTTGTATTCCTGACTGCAGTAGCAGTCGAGTACAATATTGCACCTGCGCGTGTACTGCTGCGTGCTGTGAACCAGCGCTTACCGGAAGCGGGTGTGGTAGTGACCGGCGCCAGGCAACAGGGTACACTTATGATTGCTGCTTGGGCCGATCCTTTGGCATGCCTGTTGCGCCATGGGATGAGGGTTACTGAGGTGCCGGCCAGCACACAGCCAACTCGTACGGGGACCAGCGCGGTTGATGGCGACCAACTGCCTGCTGCTGTACTTCGTCACCTGAACAGGGTTATGGAGGCGGAGAGGCAACGGCATGTCGAGCGCAACAGACAGGACCCTGATCTGCGCTGCGTGAATTGGCAAGAGGAGTGGGAGAAATGCGGACCTGTAGTGCGACAGTTGATGGGCACACTGACTGGCTACAGTCAGATGGAGCGATTGCCATCTTCTGGTCCCAAACGGGCTCGTGCTTTAACAATCCTGCGCAATAAGACCGTGTTCCTGATGCACTGTGCATTGTATGCAGGGAGCAAGTTTGCATACTCTCCATTGCATCTGGCGGTCACGGACGAGGTGGACACACATTCTGAAGGGAACAAGTTACTCAGGACCCTCAACCGCCTGGGTGTGACAGTAAGCCGAAGCCACATCGACCGACACATACACACCAGGGCGCTTCACAATCTGAACAGCATCGCTCGATTGCAGCCCCGACGTGGTATACATGTGCTGGCATCAATTGATAATCTAGACATAAAGGCAGGCCACCAGGCACGCTACAAAGGCAGGAAAGCAGGAGACATCCATGCCACTTCAACTCAGCTTGTCTCGACAGTCGCTCGGATGCCTCCAGAACAACTGACTCTGCAGGTGAGTTGTCAGCCCATGGTGATCAGGGAGACCAATTACTGCGAGTACAGGTCAGTCAAACTAGCATCTTGTGGGCAATCCATGTACTCATTGTTGGTGTTGTTGCAGCCATCGAGGAATCGCACGCTGGCAGAGTCACTGGTGGCTGAGCCGTGCGTCAACAATATGCCTCCTCCTGCGCCCATGCAGAGAGCACCAGTTGTTGTGCGGAGCGATCCAATCTTGAACTTAATGCCTGAGGAGGTTGCGGCACTCGAGAGTTTCCAGAAAACGTTACACAATGCCGTGTTGATGCGCATGCAAGAGCCGGACCATACATGTTTGCCAACACTTAAGGAGGATTGGGCACGGTGGCTGCAACTGGCCACAGGTAGAAGCACTGAAGTTGCCAACGACATTGAGTACCTGCCTGTGTTGCCTTTCTGCCCTGACAATATAGAGAACCTCAAGTCTGCGCTCTTGCAACTGCGCGCCAAGGTTGGCATCACGGATTCAACAAGCAAGATCTGTGTTACTGGGGACGAGAAGACGTTTGCCCTGATGCAAGCACTAAAAAAGGCAGAGCCGGGCTACTGGGACTGGGTGGTGCCTTTCCCTGGCGATTTCCATGTCCTGATGAACATGCAGCCCGTCATTATAAAGATGGCCTGGGACGCTGGTCTCGATGCTATGTCCTTGGAAGCCGGTTTTTCTGCAGCCACGGCACGCAATCACTTAGCAGACGGCTCTCATTGGAAGAAGATACACAATTTTTTGTGTAAAGTCTTGGAGGCACTGTACAGACATATGTTCAAGTTGTGGCAGCAGGCAGAAACCGCAGAGATTAAGAACTTGTGCAGAGCTGACCTGGAGGAGAACGGGATCAATGCCTCAAACTCTGCTTCCTTCTTCCGCGAATGGTGCGAGGGTCAGTGCAAGACCGATCATACCTGGCAGTTCTGGTGGAACTTCGTGAGCCGTGATATGCTGCATTACTTTGGGCTATTTTGTGGTGTTCGCCAGAGGATCTTGCATCTCCGACTGGCCAGCTGGAAGGGTCTGAGCCCGCTTCCATTCGCCTGGGATCGCTACCATTATTAGAAAGTCATGACGCTGCATCTTGCAGACCTGCAGAGCATGCCGCGCTCTTTGCTGGATATGCTAGCCGAAGGTGGCTTTGCAGTCAGTCTAACAGGATCGGCTGGCAGACTGGTTGCTCTTGATGAAGCCCATGAGTGCCAGGTCAACAGAGATATGAAGATGTCACTGTGCAGGCCCACCACCGAGCAGCTCCGTCAGAAGTCATTGTACTTGGGGGAGCGCAGTCAAGCACACAAGCAACTAGAGCGTCAGCTACTGCTTGACAACAACCTGGTCAACAACGAGCTGGATGATGACGCCGACGACGACCACGAGAGGGTAATGCGGACACTGGCTACCTACGCCGCCAGGTGTGGCAGCGATTTAATGCATCTTGCTGAGCTGCTGGAGAATACACAAGCCTTGGCAAGGCCACACGCGCTGCACTTGACGCATCTTACCACCGGGGTACCAGCGGCGGCTGCTGCTTCAGCAGATCTTGCGCGACACTACCAGGTTGGTGTTGAGGCCATAAAGTCCTTTGTGGAGGTTGACGTCTGCCGCGAGGCACCTGCGTGCAAAGTCAGTCGCAGGTTCAACTTGAAAACAATGGCACCTGCTAAGAAGCGCATGAGCAAACAGGCCACCGTGATCAAGCAGTACCGTCAAGAGATGTTGGTGGCCAAGCGCCTGGCTGCCAATGGTGCTAGTCAGGAGACCGTCACAGCAAGATACTGCGAGCATCCATGGGCGCTGTTTGAGGAGCTCACCGGCAAGATGCGGTCTGGCGACAAGGCCAAGTTTATGGCGGAGGTAGCTCCTCTCGACAACACATGCTGGAGCCGCATGTCCCCGCAGGGCGTGGAGTGCATCATCCTGGAAGGCATGTTCCTGATTAATCAAGAATGCCACATGCTGCAAGGCACCATCAAGGACTATATCCAACACCTGATGCGCATCTGCGTGCTCAGCCGGCTCGCCAATCAGACCGTGCGCAGCGTGCAAGTTGTGTTTGACACTCCACGACTCCAAACGGGGGTCAAGTCTTCACTGCAACGCGCACGTGACGGTGCGGCGCAATCATCTGGTGGTCGTCTAACTCTGGACACTGAGCTGCCGAGATTGTGGCGGGATGTGCTAAGAGATCGTAGCTTGAAACGATTTCTGTGTGAACTGATAACAGAGCACATGCCCAACATGATTGCGGAGTACCTGCACCCCGACCAAGAGGTTGTATTCGCTGGCGGGTCAGATATAGACGAAGTTGGAGACCTTGCGCGTGTCGTGGCACGCGATTCGGACAGCCCTGCACGCGTATATTTTGTGAACGACTATGTTTGTAACCATGGAGAAGCTGACTCTGGCGTCTGGGTGCATGCGCACAAATGCCCCTACAACAACATCCTCATATACTCACCTGATACCGATGTGACCATGATTGGCCTGGCGATCACCGACGGGTGGGATGCAGTGTTGAAGGACGTCACAGTACAGGTGGCACAGCACTCCAGTGGCTCCACTCGACCACCCTTCCTGCACTTGTCTACACTGCAACAACAAGTCAACAGCATGCACCAGGTGCAGAGCATCGCCACCGGGTTGCGTGGCTGGTGGCTTCTTCTAGTGTATGCAGCAACTGGTTGCGACTACACCTCATTCATTGGCGGCATCTCGAAACAGTTCATCTGGCGCACGGTCCTGGCACAGCATGCAACATTCATCACTAGCAATGTTAGTGTAGTGGAACATGAGATGTGTTTCGCTATACTGCGCCTCATTGGGTGCTCTTACTTCGAGAAGTACAGGTCCACCTTCGACAGCGGCACTCCTGCATCTATGTACTTCGAGTTGCACGGGCCTGAATCAACCACCAGCGATAAGGGACGATTGGCAGACTGGTTAGAGGCGATCCACAAAACAGTGTGGAAGAAGATTGCCACGCCACGAGATACCATGCCCACAGTCGATGCACTATGGCTGCATGCACTTCGCTCGGTGTATGCAGTGCAGATGTGGATGCAGAGCTGCAATGGTGACATGCACATGCCTGACTTGTCTGATTATGGTTTCACTGAGGTCGATGGGTTATGGACTGCTGTCCAAGATCTGCCAGAAAACATGGTGGAGGCGAAAGCTAGGAGGCAATTGCTGATGAAGGGTTGTGGATGCAAGACTGGACGATGTATCAGCAAGAGATGCAAGTGTCGCAAGGCAGGACAAGCATGCACCGACAGCTGTTCTTGTTTGGGATGTGACAACCACGGCAATCACGTGGACGAGGACGCTAGTGCAGCTTCTTGTTGCCACATAACAACCCCCCCGCCCATGGTCAACCCAACAGCCGAACAGTCAACACAGGCAATGGACAACGATTATCCAAATTCTGTCAACTCAGACAGTGATGAGGAAGACCTCACCATGATGGATATGGACGACGTCTAGGGCGGCCTGCTACTCTCGCAGAAGGCGCCGCGAGCAGCAAGTTCTACCATAGCCACCACGCCCCACTGCACCTCACCCGACCCGCCCAACCTCCGGCAACCCAATCTACTGCACCTGTCAACGCCGCCGCCACCGGCAGCATCCTCATCCGCAACCGCCGCCGCAACCGCCGCCGCCTCCGCCGGATGCCCAAACCGCAGACACACAACCACCTCAACAGAAGGTGCCGGCACCGCCGCCGCCACCGGCAGCTTGCTCCCCCGCCTCTGCCTACACCCCCGCCCCCGCCAGCCTCGAGCAGAGATCTGTGCTGGCTGGTATGCAGCAAGCGCATGTTTTTAGGGTTTGCAACGCGTGTTTTTAGGGTAGTGCAGCTCAGCAACATGTGTGTTACATTGCAAGGCGGCGGAGTTGGCGGAGTGCAGTGGCACCAACATGGAGACGGCGGGCACGGTCAAGAAGGTCATGGTGTGTGACGTGTGCCATTCCTATGTCGTCAACAACGGTCAGCGTTTGCGCCTTCAGAAACATCAGGCTCAGTGCAAGGCGTACCAGGAGCGCTTTGGATACACTGCCGCATGCTGGCATCACCACGATGCAGGTCATCACATCCTGCACTGCCGAGTGAAGCTTAGGTGTGCGCAACCAGAGTTTTTTAATATGCAGTGCGCATGCCATCAGTGCGAAAGCTCTCTGTTTGAATGGCACGGCCTACCCATGCGATACATGCCTTACGTCCGCCCCACCACCATGATCGAAGGGATGCAATGCCGCCTGCTGGCGGTGAGTGGCACAGATGGCACTGATGATACTGCACGCATTTGTGCCAACACTAATACTGTATAAACAACTTGTGCGCCAGGGCCAGCGCGTGCGCTGCGGACGCGGTGACGCGCAGACCGTTGTCATGCTGCCAGAGATAACGGCTGTTGCATCAGATTTCCTCGAGGTTGGTGTTTCAACGTAAACGTGCATCACACCTAGTGCATTACACAACAGCATTGTAATTGTGGACAACCAGACTGAACGAGAAGGAACCGATGCCGCCAGCGTGCTGCGCCAGCGTTGCGCGCGCGGGGGTAATGCATTGGAGGGCCTCGATGTACTGGTGTACTGGCCGATGGACGAGACTTGTTATACCGGAGTCGTCTACATTCACAACCCACGCAATGGTGAGTTATGCACTGTCAAGAGCATTCACACGTGACACCGGCCATGGACTCAACGTAGCGCACTGCAATTGCAGGGCGCCACAGTGTGCGCTTTGTTGACGGCGACAAGCAGCATATGAAAATCGACAAGCACAACATGGTGGTTGTGTTCTGGCACCAAGGAGGTCAGTGTTGCCACCGCGTTGGTGGTCAGCGCGTACCCACTCACCGCAAGATCCCTCCGCCTCTGCCGTGTCTCCCGCTGTGGTCGTCATCAGCGACATTGCTGATGACACACACTCCTGTCAGAATGGAGGGCACACCGCACCGTCCCAAGGTCCTTGACCTGTGCTGCGGCGGGGGAGGTGCTGGGATGGGGTTGTACCGAGCAGGGTTCGACGTTACCGGCGTTGACATCAATCCACAGCCCGACCCGTTCCCCTTCATACAAGTTGATGCCCTGGTAGTCGACCTGGCGCCATACGACCTGATTTGGGCTAGCCCCCCTTGCCAGGCATATGCCCGATGCATTCCAGATTCACAACGTCACCAGCATTCCATACAATGGAAGCACAGCACACTGCTGCCATCGCTGCGATTGCGCCTTCATGAGTCAGGGAAGAACTACATCCTGGAGAACATACCAAATGCTGCATGTCACATGCAGCACAACATGGTGCTGTGCGGCACCATGTTTGGACTGCCAATCTTCCGGCACAAGCTTTTTGAGACACATCCCAAGATGGTAGCCGACCTGGTGTGCGACCATACGTCCAAGAGTCTAGGTCCACTGTCGGGTCATGTGTCCAGCACTGCCAGCCGCACACTGACCAGCACTACCCAGCAGATGTACCCCGTGTATGGCTCCGCTGCATCGCGCGGTACCATATCCGGCTGGTAGCAAGCATTAGGCATTGACTGGATTGATGCTGATGCCACACTCGTCGAATGCATTCCGCCTGCATACTCTGAGTATATTGGGCGGTGCATGTTGCAGGCAATGGGATACACATTGAACAGCGGCCCCATATCATGGGGCCGCTGAGTATCAATCCGCATGCCTATTTGTATTTGTTTACAAGTCAATTTGTACACTGGTGCACATTGATTCTCAATGCACATTTCCTGGTCAATATATGGTTGCAACCTTGCATGACCACAACATTGCATTCGCGCTCACACATCAACGTCAGTTTTCCACTGCCGCTCACACACAGCACCAGACATCCTATCTGCACGCCCATGCCGGTCTAACTACACAACGTCACCGTCCAGTTGATGCGGAATAGGGGACATGCATACACTGCGCGCAGTCACCTAGCGAGCAGACACACGTGTGATGTACAAGTAGCTTGTTGCGTACAGTGCACACTGCCTAAGAAACCACAGCTGCACTGGCATCATCACTGCCCTCCTAGCTGGTGTCACACTCTGCCTGCGATGGAGTCTCTTTGTCGTATGCACCAAACCACTGAGCCCCATACTCGGACTGGTCAGAGTCAGTGTCGTTGTCCATGTCTCTGAACATCTGGGTGAGGTCGTCGTGAGCAAGCATCCATTCCACAGGCTTGAGTACATGTGACCCAGGCACACAATACCATGATCAACATCACCCATTTGGAAGCGTCTACCTGTATCATACCCTACCTGTCAAGCACCCTGATCCATATGCCTGGCAGACTGAATCACCACTGTAGCCGCAGCTTGCACATCGCATGCGACTCGCAACCCAGGCCACGCGCACGAGACAGATCACAACCCAGCTGGTCGGCATTCCAGTGCATATGCATACATCGATAAGGGGCAGAATACAACTGAGTCTCGTGACACAACACACACCCAATCAATATATACACTCACCACATTAATTACAGTTGCAACACACATACGTGCGCACATACCAGGGTCTGCAGGCACGACAAGATCCCAACCTCCACCGACAACTGCAAGGGGCGGGTGGGGCAAGCCAGGATTATCTGATTGGGCATCGTCGCCACCCTGCAGTGGATGCATGCTCCACTGACCGATCTCAAACGGGCTCCAATCAGTGTCATGCCACTGCTCAAGCCAATGCCGTCGCCTTCCAGGTTCCACATCACAATCAGTGGCGATCACCCAACGTGCCAGCACCATCCCACCCACCACATGCTCCAACACCAGCAGATCACTACTCAAATGCATTGGCCTGCCGCCTGCTCATCGAACCCTATGCAAGCTGTACCTAAACCCAAACCCACCCAAAAGCTCCACGTGCAGCTCCTTGACACCATCGCCAGACTGCACCCCTGACCCAGCAACCTGCAACGGCCAGCCTAGCGAAACCTACACAAGACCGGGGGACAATATCACATGCCACGCATCCGCCTATACAGAGACCAAAGCAGCACGAAGCTGCACAACGACAAATCATGCACATTACTTAACGCTGACTCACCTGCTCGTATGCAGACTGGTAGAATGTGCTACTCCGATGTATGTGAGGGAGTGCCCTGCTGTCAGCAATAGTAACTGCCAAGGGGTTGTCGCCGCCCCCGCCGTCGACATCCATCACACCCACCCACCCAACACAATCGCCGCCCATCAGCACCCCGCCGCCCACCAGCACCACCCGCCAAGCAATGCCCCCATTCACGACCGATATATCAACACCAAACAAAAGTCAGCACGCTGATATCCACCGGACGGCGGCAACATTCACATCCGACCAACAGCGTCAACCGCCGTTTACTTAACAGAACCACACGCACCTTCCACCATGCAACAGCGTTAAACATCGCATGACCATGCGTGGACAACAGCGTTGTGTCGACCACTCAACACGCTCAGCCGACGCTGATCGATCAGCGCAGACACTAGACAATGCACCGTTGATCACCCGATCAACTACAACCAGGTCAGCGGTGTCAATAAACGTTGCAACACCGCCATCCCACGCGTTTCAGCAGACCAACACCAACAGCAGCCGCGCGCACAGCGCTGCCAGGCCTGGCCTAAGCTTTGCCCGGCGAGAGGCCTCTGGCTTTCTGACTGTTCCACGGACCCCGCGGACCATACATGGTCCGTCCTCCGCGGGCCAGGATTGCCTGGTCCGCGAGGGACGGACCGTTCCTGGTCTGATCGGGGCCCCGAATCCTGGTGCGCAGTCGCGCACTAGACATGGTGCGCGGCCGGACCAGGTTTGAAACCGGTCTGAATTATCGCGAAAAATCGGACCATGCATGGTCCACAGCCGGACCAGGCATATTACCGGTCCGACTGTCAATGGGTGTACGGACCTTGCGTGGTCCGCACTCCGTTATTGAAGAGACCGTGCATGGCGCCTTTTGGTCCGTGGTGCGGCTAAGCAAACCCTGATGTACGAACCATGCATGGTGAGCTCCCCTCGTCCCTTGCTCCATCGTGACACGCTGCTACTCGTACTGATCACATGGATCAGTACGAGTAGCCAACTGTACACGTCAGCAATGCACAGTGCTTGGACTCATCAGGGGAGACAATCAGCTGGCTGCTTGTGACTGCACCCACATGCTACCGCCGACAGCGGAGGTGCTGGAGCAGCCTGCTGCCCTGAGGGAGGCGGCGCTGGAGGCGGCGGTGTTGCGTAAAGGTGTTCAGTTGTTCACTGCATGCCCCATTGTGGACGCTGTGCTGTTAAGTTTGAAGAGCTAATGTGTAACCTGTAACAGCAGCTACTACTTTGCAGCAACAGCGGCTCCTGCTGCTGCCGCTATCAGAGTGTGCTTGTTGTCGTTGATGTCGCTATTGTTGACCATGCTGTGATTGAAGCTGTTGCTGCAGCCTGTCATAGCATTAAAAACGGTTAGCAACAATTGCAGCTGCAATGTTGACAGTCGCACTGTTGACAGCCCTCGACTGTCACTTGGGAAGGTTAGCTACTCTAGTGAATGACTGTTGACAGCAAGAACTGCTGCTGGAGTGTCCGCTCCTTAAAACCTTCAGCCGGTAAGCTTGCTTGCTTGCTCTTATGCTTTGCTGCTGACTTGTTGCCAAGTCAACGGAGGTATGCAGCATACTCATGCTGTCCAGCCGTTGTTGAACTGCATGCATTCAGCTTAGTGTGCACTCGGCGAGCTAGCTTGCTTGCTTGCACAAAGTAGAGCTTATACACACCTCGTGCAAGCAGTCACACATGTGTTTGCTTGTCTATTGTTATGCTGTGCATTGCTTGCATACATTAAGCTGAACGGTATTGCAATGCTAATGCAATAGTCAAGTTTAAGTGCGCCAACTACTACTCCCATTGCATGAAAAAATCAGCGACTGAGTGTGCTTATAAGCTTTGTAAGCTAGAGGTAATCCATGCTCGCCTAATCATGCTCACCCCCTCTGCGTTTCATTCCGTAGGTGTATATGCTGGGCGCGCAGGGCAGGCTCACCCGGCTGCGCAGGCTGCTCACCCCCTTTACGTTTCATTCCGTAGGTGTATATGCAGGGCGCGCAAGGCAGGCTCACCCGGCTGCGCAGGCTGAGCAGCGGGGTGATAAATGCTGCTGGCGAGGCGTATGCACATACACTTCCGGCGTGAGGGCATATGTGCAAGGAGGACGACTCAGTAATGGCGATAAGCGTGAAGGTACTTGTACAAACACGTATGCACGCACACACACGCAGAGACACGCATGCACACATGCGCATGGGTGTGATTGCATGTGTCTGCGTGGCACTGCATGGCATGCAAGTACATGCACGCGCACACTCGCTGAAGCACAAGTAGTGTGGCATCTGCATGCGTATTCTCTATGTTTTGCTCCCCTCTCCCACCCTCGTTCCCCCTGTTATTGTACTTACCTTCCTCCCTGCCCCTCCAACACAGCCGTTCCCACGAAATCTGCAGCCTTCCACTGTTGGCTGCCGACAGTCGGAGACTGTTATTCATCTATCCCACAGCACTTCCCTCGACAGCCCTCCGCTGTTGTCGACAGTCCTTCCAACAGCACTAACAACAACCGACAGTCTACGACTGTTGGTGGTTGACAGTCGTTCCAAGCATCCAGCGCCTTGAAGGTGCGCGCAAAGGTCTGTACTCTGGTTGGCGTTTGCGCATCATGCACGGCAAATGCGCAGGCCAAGGAGGCTTCATCGCACACTGTCGCAGGTGAGTACTGTGCTCCTACTCATGCACACACAAGCCTACGCACAGTACCGCGCGTGCATACAAACAGTGACAGTCCCACTCCCTCGCGCACGCACGCACGCTTACTTGCATGTACATACGCGTGCAGGCCCTACAATATACTGCATCTATGCTTGCCACTTCTACGCTTTTGGGATAGCCGAGCTCTCGGAAAGCACACAAAGTGCACCGGTAGGGTGTATTGTCGCTCCCTCGCTCTACCGAACCTCGGCTACAACATCAACAGGTAATGCGTGTGTATGCATGCGTGGTGTACATGTGGTTTGCGTGCACGTTTGTAAGTGTGTTATTGCACAAGTGCCTAGTATGTATTGGTTTGCACAATGTGCACAACACGGTACCTCAAGTGAGGGTTATCACCAGCACTTTCAACAACAGCAATAGCTACCAACAACAACCATCACAACAACACGCGCTCAACCTTGACAGCCGAGGGCTGTGGGAAGGGCTGTCCTTTCGACAGTCCTTAGCTGTCAATGACAGCCCTCGGCTGTCAATGACAGTCGAGGCCTGTCAACAGGACTGTTGGTTGCGGACTGTCGAGGAATGTCAGGTGGCCAACCATCCAGCAGCCCAGTCGAATGGTTGCTAGGCACGCACACACATGTTTACGCACGCATCTGTGCAGGCTGTGCACATGCGTGTGCGTTAGCAATCAATTCAGTTGTTCAACAGCCATGTAGACGGTCAAACACATGCCAAAAGCATGCACACACATACACATACTCACACATGCGCGTGTGCAGTGTAGCTGCAGACAGTTTTCAGCAGGTGCACTCGAGTGATGTGTCATCGTGGCTTGCTCACCGGCCAGCTGTGGAGAAGCACGAGGCCACAAATCCAACTTGTGAGTCACCGCCAACAAGGTGCGGGCAACGCAAGGTCTGCATTGTCTCTCATGCATGAAATGTCGCGTGCCCACGCACATGAATGCATAGTAGCAAACCATTGCACAGCTCTGCACACACGAATACATACCATGCAACATACGCCAACAGTTCCACATCATATGCACGCATGCGCGCGCACGCACGCACATGTGTACAGTCCTGCACAATGACAGTCACATTTGCGCAGACCTTTCAAGTGCTCTACAACGATGGCGCAAGCTCGGCATCCGAAGGACGGGGCTGTAGTGTAGTTAGCCTCGATAGGCATAGAGTGTTGCGTTGTTTGATGATTATATATGCAACGAAAATATGCATTTGCGTTTCTCTTCTTGCAAACATAGTTGGCTGGTGCGGACCAGACCTGGTCTACTTCGCATGCAGATTCACTCACATGCAAGAACCATCCTTAGTCCACGATTGCATGTAAATTTCGGGCCATGCATGGTCCATACATAATCACTCACATGCATGGACCTTGGTCCTCGTTTACATGTTCAGTTCAGACCACGCATGGTCTATACAACTTGGTGGAATCGCGCACCATACATGGTGCGACCCCAAAAAAACATGGGACCGTTCACGTGAACTTCAGACCATGTATGGTCGGACTGTCAATGACAGTCCGACCATACATGGTCCACGGATTTCATTTGGCAGGGGAAAATCCCGGTTCGAGGGTACAGACCATTCATGGTCCTTTCACGTCAATCGGTGTGACTCCGGTGTGCGTGCATTGGGAGCGATCGAGTCCACCGAGCGCGTGCGTTGGTGCATTGATTGACCAAAGATGATGAGAAGAAGTGCGAGGATTCGTTCGTACCTGCGTTGAAGCACATTGTTCACCAGCTGCACTAGAGCTGCACCAAGCGTGATAGCATTGATGAGTGTATCACAGCTGTGTCTAAAGGCAATGCTAAAGTGTTTGCTGTTAATGGTGGGAAGCTGTACCTCGCAGCCAACCACTATAACATGAAGGTAACATGTGACACACTGCCGCACTTGCTGTGTGTTGGAACTGTACGCACATGCACACAGAGCCTTCACGTGCGAGTGCGCACAGACACACACTTACAAATGCGCACACCTTGCAAGCACGAGTGTGTCGGTGTAATGGACTTTGATGTTCGTCTCACATGAATTGTGTGAACAGGCGATTGCGGCTGAGGAATACGGTTCATTTAGCCCCGAGTACTATGGCGTGGTTGTGGTGAATGCCGACTTCTGTTCCGACAACATTTCCATGCTCGACCTGAAGGGCAAGAATAATTGCCACACCGGTTACGGCCGCACCGCTGGCTGGCTTGTCCCTGTGGGCATCCTCGACACCATCGGCGTGCTCAACAGCAACGCCGCCGCAGATATTAAAGCCATCGATAGCTTCTTTGCCGAGTCATGTGCGCCGGAAAGTGAGGCCAAGCGTCTGTGTAATTTCTGCCAAAGTAATTGCACTTTTGAGGATGCGTTCTATGACGATTATGGAGCATTCCAATGCCTCATGAACAGTGGCGGAGATGTCGCGTTTATTAAGCACACAATGGTTGAGGATTATGCCGCTGATGGCAACACGCCTGCTGAGTGGGCATTCAAGTCCAAGTCTAAGTTTAAGTCATTACACAAGCTATCATAGTAACAATGCATCATGCATGGATGTGCTCTGCTCGTGCTTATACAACATGCTTACCTGACACACAGGTACCCGTGCCCCTCTGGAGACTGCGCCAATATTGGTGACTACAGAGACAGCAACTTGGCTGCGGTAAGCACTTGTAAATAGTGCACGCGCGTGTGTGTGCAACTTGTTCAATCAAAGAAACTATTGCATGCAAAGTAGTGGAAGCTGGCCTGAACACGTGATGTTGCTAGGTGCCTGCGCATGCTGTGGCTGTTTCCCGTCTCCTTCCATCCTCCATGTCTTCCGTCGTCACCTCCGCCCTTCTGGCCGCCAATGACAACGACGAATTTCGCGCCGCCTTCTTTGAGGGCAACAATCCGGACGGCCACGTCTTCACTGCCTCCACCATAAGGCTGGTGGCGGTCACCAACACAGAGGCCTTCCTTGGCTCAGCCTGTAAGTTTGTCATCTTGTTGGTCACACACCAACAATAGTGTCTTTGCATGCACATGCTTGTGCATGCAAAGACAAGGACTGAGCTCATTCTTGCTTGCAGCGCGTGCGTTTGACGGCGTGTATGCTTTGGCCAACACCTCCCCTAAAGTGGCTGAGGATAAAGGTGAGGAGTGCAGTGGGCTTGGCGGCGGTGCCATCGCTGGCATTATTATTGGCTCGCTCGCTGGTATGTTGATCCTAGCAGCCTTTGTCTTTCTCTGCGAGAGGAGGGGCGCAGCCTACAAGAGCTAAAGTTGGTTCAAGATCGCGAGCGCATGCAAGATGGTGCGATGATGAGTGCTTTGGCTGCAGGGGGGAGTATTATGATGCTGCCACCGCTGTTTAGAAATGGTGTGCCTAGTTGATTTTTGTTGTAAAAGTCCGGCAATTTTGTCCGGGGTAATTACGTAGCCTAGCTGCTCTCATCTGCGGGCCCTTAAGATGGTTTCGGTGAAGGGGCTGTAAATAAGCTTTACATACACTCCTAGCTTATTGAGACGTCACTTATATATGCGTGCAATTGTTGAGGGGTAGGGGTGGTTGCCGTGCGTCTTCATTCAGGTGGAGGCGCTGCTGCTGCTGCTGCTGCTGCTGCTGCCGCTTTTTGAGTTGGCAAGCATGCAGCTTAGAAGCCAAGCGCACTGCTACCTGCTTGTCGTTGGTGCTGACGCCAAGTTGCTACCTCCAAACATCGGCTTCAGCACCTCTGCCCTGCTCTTAATGTACCACTAGTATACTCGTAGTATTGGCGTAACACTATACGCTGTACACTATACGGTATATGGTGCTTGTATGAGGTAATTGAGATTGGTGTGTGTCATGTGTCACCCTCTGATGTATGTAAAGATATACTGCTTGTTGACTTGACTAGTAAAAGTGTTTACATCCGTATGTGCGCAGGCGTGGCACAGCTTGTTAGCTGAATGCGCATCCGAGTCTTGCACGAATGCGCACCCACGCACACCCACGCACACCCACCCCTGCAAGAAAGCCTCAAAGTGAACAAGTTTCTATACTGCAACACCCAACAGGAGCCTTCGTCAACTTATAAAAAGGACCTGACCCCATCAATTTATTGGTTGATGCGTGCTGAGCATAAACAAAGGCGTGAGCAGCCGCGATGGGCTTAAGCTGCCAGGCTTTGGCAGCGCAAGTAGAGGGTGTAGAGGGTCTCATTTTCTACTCTGTTTTATAGCAAAAGGATACCGCTTGTACGAGCCCCCGTCAATTCCTTTGAGTTTCAGTCTTGCGACCGTACTCCCCAGGCGGAGTGGTTAACGCGTTAGCTTCGCCCCCGACTGAAGCCGAGAGCTGCCACTCATCGTTTACGGCATGGACTACCAGGGTCATTTTGAAATAAAGAAAATTTCCGACCTTTCAAGAAACCCTTTCAAGAAACGAAAATTCCCCACCTTTCAAAAATGGACTATATCATTCTCTGAGTTTTTGTTTAGATTCCAATATTAAATCAATCTCTTCCGAAAATTTAGGATTCAATAACTTCATCTCAGAGATCCAGCGTTGTTGAAGTTCAGCATGTACATTAAGATTGTTCTTCCATCTTCTGTTGGCGCATTTTGCCCAAAACCGACTCAAATTTGTCTATATGAAAAAGCATTGCACTCCCGGCAGATAATAGATTTCGATTACCCCGCATCCATCCATCCTCTCACGCTGCTGCTGGTAGCTTCCTTAGATTACTCTCTATCACAGATCAGCTATTGATTACCCACCTACCTGCAGTGCAGCCCTTAAATCAATGCAACGCGCAGCGCAGCCTATTGATCGGCAAACTGCTGCAAACGATGTTTCTACTGCCAGAGTTAAATTGTGCCAAATAAGCAGAATAATTACCTAAAGTTACTCCTTTTTCTTAAATAAAATAGTTTACAGTTGCTGCAAACAGACCAACAGCCCATTAACCGGCAAAACCTCAATTTACGCTGAGTTGGGGTATTCATTTTGAACAAAGTCTCTTAGCGCTTGTAGACTGTATACGGCGATCGTATTTTTACGTATTACAGCGAACTACATTTATAAGGGTAATTGAAAGTATGAGACATATTTTGTGATCGTGCTGCAATTCTGTCTCGATATGCATGCTGATTGTGCACTCTTTTTGATTCGTCAACTACTCGGATACACAACGTTTGATAAATGTTTTGGAGGTGTGGTCTTGTGTGTTCCTGAAAGCTATGCACCATTGGAGATATAACGCTAATATTCATTATTGTTTGTGCTTGTAAAATATGCACTTAAAGCAATCAAATTGTAAGCTCCATCTGCGAGAGCTTCCTTCTATTATATAATATGCAAGATTGGTATTGAAGTTAAATTATTTTTTAGAGAGGATGGGTGTGTGCATGTTCCGTGCACACACCCATCCTCTCAATAACGTATTGTTTCATTTGCGTAATGTGGCCTTCGATGTCGTTAACAAAAATCCCAGTGACTGACACCAATGCCTTAATATTGCGTGTTTATAATGAGATTTGCTAGTGCATGATCTTTAATGCATAAAATGCGATCAGATTGTAAGTCTCTTGAAAGAGACCTTCCCCCCAATATGCTATGCAACACATTAGATTGTAAGTCCCTTAAAGAGACCTTCCATCCAATGCGCTATGCAACACATTAGATTGTAAGTCCCCTTAAAGAGACCTTCCATCCAATGCGCTATGCAACACAACCAAATAGTGCGTGACTTTATTTGCATGTAATGAAAAAGAGTCATGATGTAATGCAGATGGTGGTGGCCGGCAAGCATGTCGATGCCACAGTAGCAAAGAGACCTTCCCTCCAATGTGCTATGCAACACAAATAAATAGTGCGTGATTTTATTTGCATGTAATGAAAAAGAGTCATGATGTAATAATGCAGATGGTGGTGGCCGGCAAGCATGTCGATGCCACAGTAGCAAAGTCAACTCTAGCCCGAGGGGCGGCACTCAGTCGAAGCCCATGGCAACACACAAAAGGGTGCCGGTAAAGGTGCCTCAACTCGCTGCGGACTATGTGGATCGAACACATGACCTTTAGATCTTCAGTCTAACGCTCTCCCAACTGAGCTAAGTCCGCCGAACTGGCGGACAGCGACTGACACCCGGGACGGCAATCGGAGCAGATAGTAATACTATCAATGTTGTTAATACACAAACGAATGTCTCGTCTCAAACTAGAGTAATACTCCCTTCTTTTGGTGGGCCGGCAAAGCCGCGCACGTGCAGCGGCGGTCGCGATGCCCGAGCGCAGTGTTGCCAGCGCTTCAACACGGTGGCGGACCAAGCCCGCTTCGGCTCGGCCTTATCGTCCTGTGGGCAGCGTATGTCGACATCCCGCGCCGACATCGCACCCGGCGGCATCCTGGCGATATCGCGCAGCACATGGCATCTGCAAGCGCTCCCCCGCACAAGCCCTTGTGCGGCATGCATGTCGTCACGGATCTCGTCGATATCGATACCATCCACCGCAGACCTATGCTTGGCCACCTACGCCGTCGCCGCCGCCGCCGCCGCCGCCGTGTGGTCTAGAACGCTGGCAGCGGCGGTTGCCGGGTGGCTCTCTCTCTGTCACTTCTCTGCTAGGAGCGCAGCTCAGAACCGCCCGGTTGCCGTACTCTTGCATATAAGAGCAGAGGCTTAAAGTTTTGGGTTGGGGCGGCGGCGGCGGTGGGTCGGCCGCGGAGGTGGAGGAGGAGGAGGAGGGGGAGGAGGTGGTGCGTGTGTGACATTTGCTAGTCCATAGCATGGCGGCGGGGCAGGGCGTTGTCGACGAGTGCGCGTTGGAGTTTGAGGGCAGTCAGTATGACATCGGCCTGCACGTTGGTGGGGTGAGCGACTTGTTGGGGTGGGGGCAGGAGACTTCAAACCCTAGCCTGTTTGCGTTGTTGGGGGAGTGGGATGTTGATTGTGGGTGATGATGTTGAGCGGTTGTTGTTGGTTCGGTGCAGCTGTTCATCATCCTGGCAGCGTCTCTGCTGGGCTGCCTGATTCCAGTGTTGGGGGCACGTTGGCCATCCCTGAGGCTGCCCAGATGGCTATTTGATTATGGGCGCAATTTTGGCACTGGCGTCATCCTCGCCACCGCCTTTGTGCACATGCTCGAGCCTTCTTTCAGCGCGCTGAGCTCCCCTTGCCTCTCCTCGTTGTGGTGCGCTCGGGGTGCATGCATGCACGCCACATGCACATGCATACGCTTTGTTGATTTCATGTACGCAACCCAACTGTGTGTGATCCACGATGTCTGCAGGAATCAGACGTATACAGCTTTTGCTGGCGTGTTTGCATTGACGGCAGCGCTTGCGGTGCAGCTGGTGGAATTTCTGCTCACGATGAAGCTAGAGCAGCTTGACCGTGAGACGCAGCGTTCTAGCGAGATGGCCATGAAGGATCTCGCCATCGATGTTGCCGAGACGCCACTGAATGCGCATGAGACGCAGACCGAGAAGCCCTCCACATACGGCCCCGTGCCACATCAGCACTCTCACCACGGTGTTGACAGTCATTCACTCCGCCATGATGCAGAGCACGGCAAGCCCGGTGTCGGCGCGATAACCCTCCGTCGCCGCCAGAGCGTCACTCTCGTGTTGGAGGCGGGCATTGCCTTCCACTCTGTCATCATCGGCATTGCACTGGGCGTGTCCACTGCGGAGTTCAAGACGCTACTAGCCGCCCTGTGCGTGCACCAGTTCTTTGAGGGCTTTGCGCTTGGTGCCACCGTCATTGACGCCAAGTTTGACTCAGTGACTCAGATCCTGTCCATGGTCATTGGATACGCCCTCACTACCCCAATTGGCGTAGGTAAGTCTCCATGCACCATCAATGTGCTATGCAGCACTGCCATGTGCTGCGGTGCTTGTTGAGGATCGATTACTTATGCATATGGCTTTGTTCTGATTGTTGGTTGCTTTATGTACTTGCAGCCATTGGTATTGCGGCACGTACCTCTTATAACGAGAATTCCAGGACAGCTCTCATTGTCCAGGGCACTTTTGATGCCGTGTCTGCTGGCATCCTTATTTACACCGGGCTTGTTGAGCTGCTGACATATAACGTCACTCTCAACCCGGAGTTCAGGGCTTCCAGTGCAAAGAATAAGCTCGGCGGCTTCCTTTCACTCTATTTGGGTGCTGGCATCATGGCACTCATTGGCCGCTGGGCATGAACAGATAATGATGGATATATATGATCATGTGCTTGTACATTTTGGCAACATTGTGGATAGTAGCAGATGTTCTCTAGGACATGTTGAATCTGTCTGCTAGCAGCGCTAGCTGCATGCCAGCACCGCGCTTAGCTAGCCGGCAACAAAGTGCGCAGTTTGCTGTCTTCGACAGCAGTGGTAGCATTGCAGACAGTCGGAGAGCCTGGCAAACCATGTGATTGAGTGTGGGACCAAGGAGAGCTAAGCAGCAACAAAGGCAAATCAAACACCGACACACCAGATGCACTCTGGTGGATGTGTACCAGGTGCGCCGGGTACTCCGCTGATCGAGCTCACACACATTTGCATGCAGTCTGTGTCAAGCCACATGACATCATTCATACGTCTACGCAAGGACACCGGAGTGATGCAGTTGTACTATGCATCTTTTCGATATATTCACAATCACCTCACAATAACCACCGCAAGGCTATGAGCTGCACCTACCCGGCCTACCCTCACGCGCTCAGCCCCCTAACAGCAGGTACAGTCACAGTACCTGCCAAACCGGCGGTAGCATCAGCTCTGACCATGATGATGATGACCATGACAACGACAAGCAAACTTCCCACCACTGCTCCCAACACCCCTCCACCTATACCCGCCGCTACAGCAACCGCTAGTGTACTTCCAATATACTGTAGCCGCTAGCGCTGCACCCATTCTGTCGGTCAGTTGTCAGTCTAGACAGTCAGCACGATACCAGCCAGGGTGGCAGGTGTCGTCAGCTTGTGTGCAAACAATACTAACAAGGGCGCTTGCGTGCGCGCGTGCGTGCGTGCGGCTGCATTGTTGTGCACTACAGTGACATACCAATGTTTTTTTGCACAGTCTGTGCCTAAGGGTGGTCCGAGACATGCCTGACATGACAGCAACGTGAAGCGTGCTCATCTTCAACAATGGCTATTATACAACAAGCAGAGCATCTACACTTCAAATCTGTCAAACTTGAATGGGAATTTTGCCGACCCCAGCAGCGGCCACAGTCCTCGCATTGGGATTGCTAGCTCCACGGCCGGGCATGCTTGATCCATGTGAACAAAGCACAACAGGAGGTGAGTCCATATTGGACGTCAAGGAGGGAGAGTCACTCTCGCTGTGCGTGCTGCCATCAACAGAAGGTGCGGCCGGGCAGTCAAGATGGTGCTCGCTGAAGGTTACACTACTGCATGGCAATGGGCTGTGGATCGCTGTGGTCATGTTGTCATCTAGAGCAGACAAGTCCGGGAAAGGTCGTATTGGGGTTACTGAGGGTTTGTCAGGTTGGGATGGATTTCTGAAGAAGCTTGATATGGGCTTCTGCACACTAGGAGACAGCCTGGCCTTCTGCAAGCTGGGTGAGAGCCTTGACTCTGTTTTCTGACCTGAGTACGCCTCAATCACGTCTTTCTTGACCTGCAATAGCGCTTATCAGGGCAAGTAGTTTGACCAACCCGGCTGTAGAACATGAACCTATTCTGACCTGGTAGCGTCCGTCAGCCAGCTCGCACAGGTCCCGTACGCGCCATCTTAACTGCTGCTTGCTGATGCGGCAATCGGGATGTTGTAAGACGAAGTCATCTACACTTCTGTCCACGCCTTTTGTTGCACCAACCAGGAAAGCGACCTGCAAGACAGTGTGTTTGCAACTGTTGGACACGACTGCCTAAGCAAGTATGATGATTAGTTGCAATATCCAAAGTACTCTCACCAGCTTTGTCATCCATTCCTCTGCGATGGGCTTCAATTTCCGCTTCTGTGCAGGGCCTTCCTCATCGTGAGTTTCAGTGGCAGTGTTAGGAAGGGGTGGTGGTTGTATCACAATGCTCGGCGCTAGCACGTGCATGGAAAATGCCTCCAGGAAAGCTTGCTCCTTGGGCGGTAGAGGTGCCTCCGCTCCATCGCGCGGTTGAAAATTGCATATGACCAGCTGGTGGT
Source organism: Chlorokybus atmophyticus (assembly GCA_009103225.1). NCBI lineage: Eukaryota > Viridiplantae > Streptophyta > Chlorokybophyceae > Chlorokybales > Chlorokybaceae > Chlorokybus > Chlorokybus atmophyticus. The sequence goes on from RHPI01003366.1 coordinate 62,332, forward strand.
TGGATCGGCGCACACGGTCGGCTAGTGTTGCAAAGCGCTCTCTGGTTCTTGCCCGCTTGGACCAAAGCTGGTCGTCATCTGCAATGCCACTTGTTGCGGGTTCTGCCACTGCATCCTGGTTCAATTCTGCCTCTACTAGATCTTCATCGCAGTTTGTCAATACGGCAGCGCGCTGCAAATGTACTGTCAGTGAAGCTGGTAGGTGAACCAATCAGCGGATCAAACCAAAACTGCCGCTCACTTCATCTTCTGACAAGTAGCCATCTTCTACAACAAAACCATCATCCACATCGTCCGTTGCATCCTCCTCATCTTTCTCATTGTCACTGTCCGCCAGGCTTTCACCTGGTTCTTCCTATGAGGCACCAGTAGTGTTGTGAGAGGCAAGTCTTGACATGCATGCATGCACAACAGCGGGCCCTAAGCTTTGCTACTGCACTGACCTCTTCCCACTCGTCATCACTTTCAAACTCGTAGTCGAGGTCGTGATCCTGCTTGAAGGGATGCCTGCCTGATACTGTGGAGCTGCAAAATGCATGCTGGTAAGGCACAGCCAGTTCCATCATGGTCTGAATGATTGCAGGTCCTGCTTACCTTGTCTTTGTGCCGGTGCCGTAAAACGCAGGGCGGTTGCTGCCAGAAAACTGCAGCAACTTTCGCCGATGCATGCATCTGCTGCTGGTGGGCTGCTCAGACGATGAGGGAGCCATGTCCCACTCGTCATCAACATCAACCATGATGACATCTGCAACCTTGCCAGTGCTTTGTTGCTTCTGAGACCAGCTTTGGAGACGTCGGATGTTCCATCCTCCATTTGTAAACTTGGGCTGTTCCTCAGCTGTGAGTGCATGCCATCGGCGGTGGTGCCACCTGTTGGAAGTTCAATGCTCAATGCAAGCTGCGTGCATGTCAACAAGAATGCATGCCTGTCTTGAAAAATTCTGCTGCCAAGTCAGAGCGCCAATATACGGTCGCTGGTACCATACCTTAATAGAGCAGCAGCGTCAACATCATCAACCACTGCCAATGCCTTGTCAATGAGCGTAGTCGTGGGTTTCTTAGAGACAGGTGAAGCAAGCATTGTGTCCACTGGGAGTATGTACGGCAAGAATTTTGGCTCTGCCGGAGCGGACTCAGGTTGCCTGTCTGATGTACCTGCTGTACCAGAAAGGGGACCATGCTCGTATTGCCAGTCACAACACTATACAATGACACAGCAACCACCACACAGCGAGTCCCAGATGAGTGTACCAGCTGTGGTTGGCGTCTTGCTTGATCGCTTCAAGAAGCGTTCCATAATGCTTGCCTGCTGTTTGAGTTCCAGCTGCTGCTTACGCTCGGCAGCCTCGCGTGCATGTTGTTTCTCCTGCTCTTTCAACTGCTTGTGAGCCTCTTTGGCCTGCACTAGCAAGCAGATAGTGTGTTAAGTCGTCTGATAATTAGATGGTGCTGTAAGTGCCTTCGCCAAATGTAGAGTGACTCACCGCACGCTGCGCTTCGTGCTCGGCAGCCTTCACCACACGCTGCTTTTCCTTCTCAACCTCTTTAACCTGACGCTCAAGCGCCTTTGCCGCTTGCTTTTGCACTTTCGCCTCCCCTTTCACGGCATTTGTCTTTCTGCTCTTTCTGTCACCCTTTGGCTGTGATGTACTCGTGCTCGTGCTTGCAGCAGCTGCACGATAATTGCCAGTGTGAGCTTGACAAAGGAAGCAGTTTACAGATAAGCTGGCGAGCAGAGTGTTTTAAACAGAAGCATTGGCGATGCGTAAAGCAGCCAACTTCAACTGAAAGAGCGACTTAAGTGGCAACCAAACAGTTGTTGGGCACAATGCCAGGTCAAGGCACCAACCTACAGAGAAAACAGGATACCCTACCACTACACCTGCCCAGCAACTGTGGAACACAGCCGAAGCATGGTGCTCCACCTTCACCAACGGCACGGCATTGTGCAAGACGCAAATGGGGTGCTGTCACGTGGCAAACCCACACGAACAACAATTCGATCAGAGGAACAAGTAACGGACAGAAATCACGAGCAATCTACACTAAAAAAGCAGGCACTCCGACCACGCATGCTGACGTGCCTCCTTAAGCCCTGACCTGCGGCCTTGTTCTTAACATCGCAGGCGTGTAGCTTCTTGGTAACGCCAGCTTCAACGAGATCGTTAACGGAGCCAGCGGCAAGCTGGTCGACGTCCCGAACGCCGTAGTCCCACAGGGCGGTAGCGTACAGCTGGCCGTAGTCCGGGTTAAGCCCCGTCAGGTACTCGTCCAGCTCCTCCAACGCACCGAACCGCCGCGCCGCCATCACCTTCATCACGCCGCTCCAGCCAAGAACCTCACTTCACTTGCAAGCCCCACCATGCCCCACCTCCGCCTCCTCCACCTCCTCGTCCGCCTTCGCCTCCGCCGCAAGCCCCGCCCGCAGCGTTTCAAATGAACGAAACGGAAGCCATCAAAAGCGCGGGAAAAAGTGCCACACTGAAGCCCGATCGTTCTGTGCTTGCACGCAACGTTGTTGTTGTTGTTGGTGGTGGTGGAATCAATCCTGTGTAATACTGCTTGCGCCTCTGTGTTCAGACTTCAAGCACGCCCGCCCTCAGCCCCGTACAAGGCGGTCCCTGCTTTGTGAGCAGAAGCAGGCGGTGGTGGCTGAGGCGAGAGAGGCAACCCCTTTGGACTGCTGCAAAACAGCCGGCCGAAGCTTCCTGCTGCCAGTGCAGGTGAGGCCGTTGCTGTTTCCCAATCGTGTGCCGCAATAGTATATGCCCGACGGTCTGAGGTAACATCCAACGTCAACACAACTAGTTGGATTGTGACACTGCTGCACCTGTGACTGATGTGTTTCCTACACGTTTAGTTGGTTTGTGTGCCTGCGGGGGCGGAGTTGCCTCCCTTTAGCACGGCATGCGGTTGACTGCTGCTGCATTCGTGGTGCACACATACAGGCAAACTCTCGTGCCATAACTCAGAAAGCAGCTGAGAGTGGTGTACATCAAACGATTGTATATGGTCCGCATGCGAGTTGCATATATATCACAACTACACGCAGCTCACTTGTACAGCTGGTGAGTGCAGATATAAGCAAATAGTCCAGGTGCAGTACATCCATGGTCATTTTCTATCACCGTTTGTCGTAAATGTAGCAGGCAGTTTGAACAAGTTGTCGTTAATAATTTTTTAAGCATGTTTCTACTCGATGCATGGCACGACGACATCCTAGCATGTCTGTCAATGCAATGCATGCTGACCGCGCTGCATGAACATTTTTGCTGGCAGTTCGCCTTGAACAGATCAATCCAACTCGCTGATCTCGTTGCTTTTGATTCTTTAAGAGGTGCTGCAAACACATGGCCTATTGCGTACATTGCAGCAGCTTTCAGAACCATGCAGCTCTCAGGACTGTTTTAGAATGCGATGGCAAGGCACTCAACATCTGTACAAGGAAAGCCATGCGGTATTGTGGCATGCACGACACATGCATGATGACTGTTTCTACAGTCTGCGACTGATAGCAGCAGCTAGTTGATGCCATACCCACTCTGATGACATGTACTGCACAAAATACTCGAGTGCAAGCACGCCTTGCACTGCTAGGAAATAGTGATATTTAAAAGTGTTCTCTACCTTTGTAATCAAAACTGCCTGCAGGAAGCAGTGAATATCTTGTCACTTCTCAAACTAAGCCACAAGTACTGTATTAACCTGTTGTTCATGCTCGCGTGCGAGCAGCCAGAACATGCTAGCTGCTAGACGAGTGCTTGCAAGTGTTGCAATTTCTGGCGCCTAGTTGGGTCCAATCAAGTCAACTGCATCCGTGTCAGACAATCATATTCCACATGATCAACAGCGTCTGGCTTGCGTGACTGATCCAACAAGGAACACATGGGCATGGCCAGCTGCTCAACCTAGCATTCTGGCAACCGCTGGATCATCCCAGTCTACACCTTGCTCAATTGTTGTGAACAAACAAGCTGGTGGGTGTCTGTGCAGTCGTGGCCATACACAGTGCATTGCGCAGCAATGGGCTGATGGCTGCTCGCCGGCAAGCTTGTTGACAAGTATGAGCACACAGCCACCGCGTTGTGCAATGCAGAGCCAGACTGGGACTGTTTAGGAGTGTTGCCAAGAGCATGCCAGCGCGAAATTGCACCACTCCTGGTTGAGGCTCATGCCTTGGCGCGTAACTGCTGAGCTGCCAGCAAGAGTCCAACAGTTGACGCATCATGATGCCTCAGCCTTGACTTTCCCTTCCTTCTGTGCTGACTTCTTCCAGGGGATGGTGCGGGTATCAAAGCCGGCATCATGCAGCTGCTGAGCAATGGTGATTGCGCGAGAAGCCTCCTCCCTATCACTGAAATGCCGCACCTCCGCACCGACAATCTAGCAAAACACATGCAATTAGCACAAAAAGCACACAGATACCTCACGCAAGGAGCAATTGCCACATCTTCAACCTATTGCATGGAATGACGCAACGAGCAACAAGCAACAAAACAAGCAAGTTTTGTGCACAACATAAACAGCAAACTCCAGTACGAGCTGCGCCTCTCCAAGACAGACATGCAAATGGCAATGCACTGAATAACTCACCAACTCAGACAAAGCAGAGCATGCACCAACGGCACCCCTACCTGATAATCTTCATGTCCCTTGCCAGCAATGACCACTACGTCACCCTCGCTGGCCATGGCCACAGCACCACGAATCGCCTCCTCGCGGCGCGGGACCACATAGTATATATGCCCGCGCTTGTCCTTTTTGCCCATAGGAACGCTCATCCCAGCCTGAATGTCACCGATAATAGCCACTGCGCGACAATCACACATCAGGCACCCACCTTTTTTCGTACATCGCTCTCTCAGTGCGGCAAAAGGCAACATACATGGGTCTTCGGTGCGTGGGTTGTCGGACGTGATGAACGTGACGTTGGCTTTTGCAGCCGCAATGCGTCCCATCATAGAACGCTTGCCCTTGTCACGATCACCGCCACAGCCAAAGACGCATATAATCTTGTTCGCCCCACACTCGCGCACGCTGTCAAGAAGTCTTTCAAGCGCGTCAGGTGTGTGGGCATAATCTACAATGATGGAGTAAGGCTGGCCCTCATCAACCACCTCTGCGCGACCGGGTACGCCATCAACGGACTCCAATCCAGCCACAATTGACTCCAGCGGCACTCCCAAAGCTATTCCCGCCGCAACCGCAGCGCATATATTGGACACATTCATCCGCCCTGCCAGGAAACACTCGCGTAAGCTGGACCGTACAGACCCTTCAACAACAGCCACAGCACGCGAGTGATGATGATACCTACAAGGCCTGATGAGAATTCCAGCGTGCCATTTGGTGTGCGTATCTGCAGGTCTGTCTCGAACAGAGAAAGGCGTGCACGTGTTGGATAGACGTCTGCACTGGGGTCAACTGTTGCAAACGTCACAACAGGCACCTGCACCGATTGTAGAGCTTTCATGCGCAGCAGCGTGCGACAGGTACTACCTTTCATCAGGCTGAGCGGCTGCAACACTTGCAAGGACTACTGTACAGCGGCTTACCTTGCAAGCGGCCTTGAAAAAGGGCGCCTCCCTGTCATCAATGTTTATGACCTGTAACACAACGAGATGTTGGGTAAGCTCAAAGCGCGTGTATTAGCAGGCTCGCGAAGACAATGTGTACGCCTGAGTCTCAGCTGCTACGCACCCCACGTTGCCTGCTTGGGTCTGTCAGAAACTCAAACAACCTGGCCTTTGCCGCTCGGTAGCCCTCGAACGTGTCATGGAAGTCCATGTGGTCCCTTGTCAGATTGGTGAAGATCTGCACGCAATCCACAATTGTCACGCTGGTTTGCCGAGTGTTTGGCACGAAAGAAGCATCGGCACTGACCGCCACGTCAAAGTCAACGGCATCGCAGCGCCGCAGCGCCAGTGCATGTGAGGAAGCTTCCATGCACACTGCAGCGCACTGACGCACACGCATCAAGTATGCAGAGTCAGCAAGCAACACATAATGTATTCATGCGCACGCAAACATGCACGGTGTGTTTACTTCGTTATGCAGCATGGTAGCTAATAGCTGCTGAAGCTTCACGGCATCCGGTGTTGTTTTGTTGGACTTGGACCTGTATTGCAAGGGTAGAGTTGACAACTGCAGTGGCTGGGTTATTGTGCACAGCGATAACAACCACAGCAGATGTAAGCCTTGCTCACTCTTGTCCAGGTCGCGTGCTGTAGCCTATGGTACCTATCAACCCGCACCTCTTGCCCCACGCTTCCATGATACCCCTGCCGATCGGTGAGTTTGCACAAGACACGTATCAACCCTGCAAGTCTCATCATCATTGCGCTGTACGTGCAGAGTCCACATGGCGAGTGATGGAGGCATGACAGAGGGGGGGCTATACCTCAACAGATAGCTTGTAGTTGTTTTGCCGTTGGTGCCAGTGACTGCAGCCACAACCAGCTTCTTGCTAGGGTCCCCATAGAAAGCCGCCGCCAGCTTCGGCAGTGCATCTGTTTCCAACAAGCAATGAGTGCACATATGCACAAGCTTGTGCATATGTGCGTGTACCGTTGATAACCCATGACTCGACAAGGCTGAGGGTCATGTTTACCGCTTGTGTCTGTCATCTTAACAACCGTGGTGATGTTGGCTAGGTCAGCCCCAACGTCTTCGCAAGTGATGAGTGCGGCCGCCCCCGCTTCAGCCGCTACCCTTGCGTACGCGTGTCCATTCACCGTCAACCCACGCACGCACACAAACGCATCCCCAGGAAGGACCTGCGTGACAAATATTGATTGCTTTCTTGGACTGGACTGCATCACCTTGCACGTGGACTAAATGGCGACTCTACTTCGCGGGAATCGTGAGCAATTCCCGTAATGACGGTTTGATCATCTTCGCCTTCTATTGATTGGGCCGGCGTGCCTGCTGCACTTAGCAGCTCTGCCAGTGTCTGCGGACACAACACAATGTTGATAAGAAAATTGTGAATTGCAAGAGGGACGGTTGAGACAGTTGGTGCTAGCGCACGAGTAACAAAATGTTTCTGTGTAAACAGCAGTCCTGCAACACAAGTCCCAAGAAGCTGCATTGCAAGCGCACGGATCTATTGGCAATGCTGCGGTATGTCAAAAGTGCGAGTGCATAAATGCAGTTAGTGTTTTGCATGTAGGCTAGCATACTACTACACCGCACTCATGCTTCATGCTAGCAACGTGCAAACCTGCCGGACCTGCAATTTGAAACAATACATGCAATGCGGTAGCGTCACACACCATCGTTCGCATTGGTAGTTCTTGCTCTTCGTCATCAAGCCCATAATCCCCGACATCGTCAATATCATCAAGGTCTGCTAGATCTCCCCCTTCCCCGGTCGACTCGCGGTCGGGATCAGCGGCGGCATCGATGTCAATGTCGTAGTGGTCGGTGTCTGGGTCCAGCAGAGGCCGATCCAACACGTCTGTATCGACATCGCCATCAGCGTCAACGTCATCCTCATCTTCTTCCTGTTGCGGAAAAGACACTTCTCTCGTTGGAATGCGACTATGGGTGTTAATAATGAAAACGGAGTTTATAAGAACTGAGCTCATGCATCATGCAACAGTGTTAAGTTGTTCAACACTGCGCAGTCTGCAGTGCTGTTGGCGCTGACTACCACGATTACTTGTATGTGCGGTGTAAGCTGGCTGCTCCAGCACAATCTGGGGTTGAAATCCATCTGTGCATGCGCTCAGCACCGACTAAACGCCATGACCAGAGCACCATCAACGCACCTCATTGCCTTCAGCGTCGTCTTCTTCTTCAAAAACGTCAGGATCTCTGGCATGGATCCTCCACCCCTCTTGTGTCTGTCCTCTCCTTCCCGCAACCCGCCCCCGCCTGCCCCAGCTCCCGCCCAATGCCCATCCCCTGGACCTGACACCCACCTTCCGCCCAATGCCAGAGGAACAGGAAGGGCGCGCAGCAGGCCTCGACCGCCTTGACACGTTCGGCTGCACATGCGACAGAGAGGCGGCCAGCGGCACCACCGCCGCCGCCGCCATGGTTTCCGCCATGTCGCCGGGTTACTTTGAACTCGCAGCAAACCCTAACCACTGTGTCCCGACTACAGCCAACTTCCCTTGTTGTAAGACTAGCTATGCCATAGCTGCAATGGTCGATGGCTTCCCGCCCATGCAGGAGTTCTCCTGGACGACCTTAGAAGCACGTTTGCTAAACTTACATCATGACTGGATCATTGATTGGCACAGGTGATGGCTCTTGTGACATGAGTTACGTCACATCTGCCATCTCCATCGTAGCCTGTTGTGGTCGCACACAACAATTGCGACTCGCAGTTGATGAGGCCCATGTTTATATTACGAGGGTACAAGGCTGAGGTCGGTTACGCTGAATTGGTAGGGAGTCGTATCTAGGCGTAACCGTGCTCAGCTCGTTGACCACCACGTAGGCCTGCTGGTCGGCGTTGGCGGTGGCGACGGGGTCATGGGAGGCGGCGTTGCTGGAGTGACATGATCGTGAGGCGAGGGTTGAGCTAGCAGCGCTGACGGGAGAGTTAAGGCTGTCCATGGCTGCCTAACAATCGGCGCCGTCCTCTCAGAGGAAAGGAATCTGCCCAGCATGGCCGCCGGCGGCGGCGACGGTGTGGCGCGCCGGCACACGAGGCGGAGGCTGGAGGAGGTGTTTGGGATGGGAGGACGGGCTGGTGCCCTTCAATACCTGCGACACATTGCCTTTGTCGCCGTCGTGGCCGTGGTCCTCGCCGTCCTGCCAGGTAGTCCCTCACGCTTAGACAGCCAGTTCAGCAGCTCTCCTTTTGCATGTTGCTCGCTGCTACTTCAAATCAGAGTGCATTGCAGCGTAACATCGAGAATTGCCCGCTGGACACGCTTGATAGCCTTTCAGCTGTGCACAAACCATGCATTGCCTCCCTGTCTCCTCACTGACAGGTGACGTGGGTGCTTCATGTGTGCAGAATGTGTTCATGCGGACACAGCACTCCCTATTGATTTGGACGTCGTCATGACCGGGGAGGTTCGCGCCGGCGAGCAGTTGCTGGTGCAGCTGCCAGCTGGGGCGTGTCCCGTAGGCAGCTACCTGCAGGCGCGTGCATTGTGGCATGCGAGAGAAGCCAACAGTACTGGCAAACAATTGGACTGAGCATTTGCTCCTACAGGTTGAGCTTCACGATGTGTTGGCAGAGGCGCAAGAGCTGCCTCCGCCAGCGAGTGAACGCGCGTCCGTCATGCTTTTGCTGAGCGTGGGGTCAGAGCCGGAGGCGAAGCCGGATGGCAACAAGAACTGGGTGTTTGGCAACTCCACAATTGCCGATAACATTGGCAAGTGTTTTCGTATTGTCAATTTGCTATTGGCGGCCACAGTTGATGCGTGCGCTGAGCTAGCTGATTTGCAGGTTTTCAGCTGGCGAGCACGTACATGAATATAGTGACGCAGCTGCGTACGAATGGCTCGGTGTTTGCTTCTGTGATGAACATCCAAGTACATCAGTGGTCTCCGGTCCTGCTGCAGTACACCCTTGCCGTCCACTGCGCAGGTGACCTTGCAGCATGTTTAGGCGGTTGCATGGCGCCGTGCATGGCACCAATTGTGAACACGTGTGCAATATGTGTTGGCAGTGAACCCGCAATGCCCTCTCGCCTGCGACGGCCATGGCACGTGCAGCAATGGCACGTGCGCGTGTGACAGAGGATACGGTAACGTCGGTTGCGACACAGGTGCGTGCTGAATCAACTCTGCTGTGAGGGTCACGCTGTACAGTGCAAGCCATGGCTCCCTTCCTGACCCTAATCAAGCGCTGGCGCTAATTTCAACTGCAATGTTCATGTTGGACTGTTTCATGGCAACAGTTGTCTGCAAGGAATAGCACCATGCGATTTATAGCCAATTTGCTGTGCAGTTGTTCCCATGCTTGGTGATGGGGCAGTGGTGAGTCAGTTTCTGGCGGTGCGAGGGTGGGACTACTACGCTGTGGACGTGAGTTTGCTGGTCGTATGTTCTTCGTGCATCTTGTTGTCGCTGTCACGCTTGGCAACCATGCAATAAGGTTGAAAAACAGATGCTGTGTTGTTGCGCAGGTGGAGGCAGAGGGCAGCTTGAGTGTAGGTCTCACGCGCTCGAGCGGTGACCCAATTCTGTTTGTGATGCCGGAAGGGCAGGGCTTTGTGAAAAGCAACGGGCTGCCAACGACATTTGATTACGACAATTTTGCTGATTCGGATTCCTTTCGAGAGCGGCAAAACTATCATAATCGAATTCTGCAAGACATGGCACCTGGTCGTGTATACATTGCCGTTTACAACAACGACGAGTATACCAGTGAAGAGTGCTCGTATACCATTGACATCAAGATTGCCTTCGGTATGTTGTGTTGTGCACAATTGCATTGGTGACGTGTGGCTGACAGCGGTTTCGACAGGTTTGGGTGCTGCAGTGTGTCCAGCGGACTGCAACACACCCAATGGGCGCTGTGTTTATGCAACAACGGGCTCATACTGCGAGTGCGCAAACGACTTTTCTGGTGCTCTTTGCCAAGGAGGTGAGCACTCCACCACATGGCCTGGTGTTGCAACAAGCATGCATTGGTCATATATTACTGAAGGAGCCATCACAGCGCTCACAATGATGCATGCTGTTAGTTGCATGACAACCTTGCCTCTGCGGTTGCAGAAATACACTACATTGGACCGATGGCCAACGAAAACGGAGAGGTGCCCGAGGGTGAATGGGTGTTCTACCAGCTGGAGGTGACTGACGTAAAGACCAAAAGGGTGTTTGTGTCGTTTACGGGCAACCAGGGCCAGGCAGTGCTGGTGGTGAAGCAAAACACGTACCCGACACTCCTCCAGTACGACTACCAGTACACTCGCAGCGATGGCAACCCCGGCAGCTCCTCCACTTCATTCAGTCTAGATGTTAGCCAGTATGGCGTCTACGTGTTTGGCATCTTCAACATGGACTATTATGTCCACCAGCCCACGACGTACACACTGGAGGTCTCTGAGAATGGCAGGTCCGACAAGTCCAGGCTGGTGAACCCTTTCATCAGCATCGTCCTCGGCTTGTCCAGTGCTGTGGTGTTGTGCTTGTGCATGGCCATATGCAAGCGGGCGGCTGTGCGGCGTGCTTTCCATCGTCGAGCTCGACGCTTCACCACCTCCCTACCCACACAAATCTCCTGGAGTGACGGGGTAAGTGCATGCAGCACGACACCTTTGAAGTAGAAGAGTGTGTTTGTCGGCAACATGCACGTGTATTCAGGCGAGGGGAGAGAGGAAGGGTTTGGTTGATAGCGTCGTGGCAACGTTCCCGATATTGAGCTATAAGGAGGGGATGCTGGACACGGATGACTGCCAGTGCAGCGTGTGCTTGTGCGACTACGAGGGCGGGGACGACCTGAGACGCATTCCGCTTTGCGGGCACACATTCCACAAGTCCTGCATTGATCTCTGGTTTACTACTAACTCCACCTGTCCCCTCTGCCGCATCGCTCTTGGTGAGGCATCATCTATGGGCTGTAAGTCATTACATTTAGGATCCGCCCCCGACATGTTGCTCGTGTATCTGCAGGTAATGAGGACGCACGGTCCCCACTGGCGCCACCTTCAGCACAGCCTATGCCTCCATCGCTAACACCGCTGATGACTCAGCTGCAGCTCCCGCAGCTGCGCACGCGCCCGCTATCAACAGCGTTGTCTGCATCATCTTCGGAGTCGCCATTGACAGCGTCACCTCATCTTCTTAGAGATGCTACGGGCGTGTCTACATCTGTCAGGGTAGAGAGCCCCAGCATGCGCGCGAGAGGAAGTACCCCACGCAGCCACAACTTGAACAACCACAGTGGCGCCACGCTGCAGATTGTGTCGCAGAGATGACGAAGTGTGTGGCGAACAGCATGTGTCACATGATACTATATGTTTGTTTGATAATGGTACGGCCATGCGGAGCGAATGGGCAGTATATTGCGGTTAATGCGCCTTGCTGTATGGATTCCTTTCCAGCAGGTATTCTTTCCCAGAGAGTCTCTTGGCTGCACGACGCTATTAATGCCACAGAGACTTGCTGTCTGTTGATGAGCTTACAGATGGTATACTGATGGTTACCTCTGGTAGCGTGTTGTATATGATAGCGTGTTGTACTAGTTTGTTCCTGATCCTGTTGCCTTTAACACGCAAGGTGTTATTTTGCGTTTGTTGGCTGCAAATGGACATGTGGCTTGTAAAGTTTGCGTTGTTGCAGGTCAGAATGTACAAGTCAGGAGGGATAAGCTTGTTGATCAGATAACGAAAAGCTGCGCTAAGCCTAAGCCACCATGCCAGCTTCCTGTGCATGCTGAGGTGCACAGATATGCTTTACAGTGGATGTAGTTTGGAAATTGCTTGTGCCAGGTTACACTCTCGAGCAAGTGTCTCAGGCAAGGCTCATTGCTTACAATCTAGGTGATTTGGCCAACAAGTCTATTCAACTGTAAGTACAGCACAGAAACGCTACAAACACTACACAAGAACGCTATGCGACGCTACACAGTTCATGACTTATCAAGAAGAATGGGAATTTCAACAGCTGAGAACCTCATTCAAAAACACAGCGAACGTAGTGATCCACCTGTTGGTTGCGTGCTCATTAATGCACTGCCTCTCGACAGCATATGTTTGCGAGTTGATCTGGCAAACCTGCCAGGTAGAAACAAAGTCAGCTTACTGGCACTGATGCCTCTGGTTTGGGTTGATGAAGGCGCGCTTCTAACCACGTGACGATGCCACGTTGGCTCAGACTCCTCACATGTGTGTGCAGTGACATACCCGACAGAACACAACAACACATGACGCCAATGCCTCATACCAGCTGCTTGACGCAGTCTCCCTCGCATGGTTCAGCCGGCCGATCCGCGCTCTCATGAAACAAAAACCTCTCCCTGACACCAGAATCTTCGCCAAGCCTGCGCGCGAGCTCTGCGAACACTCTTGGCGAGAGCGAGCTCGCGTTGTACTCTTTGGAGAAAGCATATGACGTTTTCCACTGAAGCTCGGACGGCGATGAGGCGTTGCGGTTTGAAGCTGCCAAGTCCAGCCTGCATGTGGCAAGCAAGGTTTGCATCTGCATGTGTGAGTGCTTGCGCACGCATACCTGCGTGCATGCAAGCGTGCACGCATGCAAACGCACGCACATGTACATGCGTGCTTGCGTGCGTGCATTGAGTACACTGTTGTGGACATATGCAGCAGTCGACAAGCGCTTACGTATATTGCGTGTAGTTCAGCACCTCGCCAGTGTTCACGTCGTAATCAAACACGCGCGCGGATGGGTTTCTGCTCGTGTACGGCGTCACCGACCCCGTCATCAACGCCACACCCAAAGGCCCTACACAACCCACATTGTAAGTACTTCATGCACGCCTTCCATTCAACACTCGAATGAATGCACACGTACGTGTGAGCGTGGTACTGTCATAAAACAGGTGGAAGTGGTCTCTATGCGTGTGTCCGAAAGCTTGAAGCGCAATAATGGCATGAAACTCCTCCACAATGTTGGAATACCGCCTCGAGTATCGCACGTAAAACGTCCCGTCTCCGGGCGGGATGTGTCCGATAATCACCACACGTTCATTTGCAACCCTCGCAGAGGTCAACACTCTCTCCAACCACGCAAACTGCCCCGCGGGGTCGTGTTCGGCTTCGGAGCCATCCAGGACATACCAATTGAACAAGTCGTAAAAAAGGGTGTTGAGAGAGACTATACGCAAGCTCGGGTTATGCAATGCGGAGTAATAACCCCCCGCGAGCACTGTCTCTTTGCATTCGAGTGGCAACCAACGCGACCACGCTGACCATGCCGCCTCGTACAACCAATCGGTCGCCGGCGCCTTAGGGAACTGAATAGCGAAACGTTGTTGCTAATGGTACTACGCATGTCCTACACACGTCGCTAGGTTGGCAATGTGTTTTGCTTGCCTGGTCTGCAGGCACGCCTTCGTGGTTGCCGAACGACGCATAAACCTTCTTCCCCGCGAAAGCAGCACCGAAGCGAGCCGAGAAGTCCTTCAGATGCGCCACGCTGTCCTCTCGCGTGCCTATCGCACACACACAGTCACTGGCATCAAGTAAACAGGGCTTGCTTATCCACCCACACGCACACACGCACTGCACATACCCTTCCATATAATGTGGGGCACAAGGTCCCCCGTGAAGACGACAAAATCAACGCCAACATCCTCTCCTTCAGCTTTGCCAAATGTGCCCAACATGGAGTCCAATAATGGAGCGGGGGCATCGCATCGATAATCTCCCCATCTGAGGAGAGAGACAAAGGGCACAACAACGACGGCGTGTCACGCACATGTTGGGTGATCGTGAAACACACTCACTACCTGCCTGCGGCTGCGGATGGAGAAGCGGGCACGCCATCCGTCGCGTGGCAGCAGAGTGGCAGTCCACACATTGCGTTGGCACCCGCTCGATACTCGAAATCCATGTGTATGTCGGTCACATGCAAAAACTTCCCAACATGACCACTTGCCCTCCTGTCAGTCAATGCCGTCCTTCTCTCTCGTCCGTGAGATGTTGTTGTTGTTGTTGTTGTTGTTGTTGCGTCCTTCTCGTCGGGTGGGAACCACGAGGGTTCGGGTTGTTGTCCACTCCCTCGCTCAAAGGCGCATCCCGAGGCGGTGGAGTTGTCGTCGGGGCAGAAGCCGAGCTTGGCGCACACGAAGTGAGAGTCCAACGCACGTTTGGACAGCAATGGAAGCACGATGGGGCCGTACGCCTCAATAGCACCCTTGCACTGTGAGACAACAACTCAGTCTCACACCAGATTGGATGAAGAGAGACACTCTCATGCTCGTTCACGCACGCGCCAAGCTTTGCGTACCACTTGTGCTGGTGCCAGGCGGAGGTTTACGCATGTGGGTATGGCGACGTATTGGATGAAGATTGTCTGCGCCGCGGGTGAGGTGGGGGGCAGGTTGCGTGCGAGGGCGACGGCGTACTCGCACGCGCTGCACGACAGCGACGCACGCGCCAGCAAAGGACTCAAAGGCTGCCAGCCGGACTCGTACTCGTGAAGCCCCTCCTGCATGCGTAGGGATGTTGGGATGTGTACCAATCCTTGCAGGCATGCCAGTTGTGGATTGAGATGTCACAATTCCTGTGAATGGTGCGCAAATGATGACCATGTGGTTGCCTTGGATGGCCAGTGATTGCGGTGCAGGTGTGAGTCGCACAACACGTATGTGTGGTGAGAGGTCAGAAGCAGTTGCACGCATGCGCATATGCAAGCAACCCAGCCGTCGACAACTGACCGCTGTGACCGTGCTTGCTCGTGCCTGCCTGTAGCAGCTGGGTTGTATGGTGACATGCATGCCGCAGCATACCATACCAGCAGCTTCATCAAACCGCTTCACACACGGTTTCAACCGCAAAGATGGATACGTACACGCAACCTGTGGTTTTTGATGCTGTTCTGCTCCCTTACCTGGCGCATGCCATCGCCATCATCACCACCAACGACCTCCTGCAGCAGCAGCTCCACCTGAGCGGATGCATGAGCGCTGGCGAGCGGCAGGAGGCGGAGGAGGAGGAGGAGGAGGAGGAGGGGGAAGACAAGAGCGAGGGATTGTGCGTGCATTGTGCAGGTAGAGTGGGGCAGGATGGGGAAGGCTGCGACGAAGCCGCCGCCCCTTCAGCGACGACAATGACGACCGTGGTGCCAACACCAGGCCTCATGTGGGAAGCCAGATTTGGTTCGCAACCCGATCGCTAACAGAAGCCCCATGACGCAGAAGCAAATTCCTCAGGGACCCCCCCCCCCCCCCCCTTGTCAAAACCCTGC
>RHPI01003366.1:78191-127793 GCA_009103225.1 Chlorokybus atmophyticus
CCCCCCCCCCTTTTGTCAAAACCCTGCCAACTATACAACAACAGTTGATTGTCACAAGATATACATACCGGTAGGGTGCACATGTCACCAAAGGTGAGCCACCAAAAACCCAGCACAAACCGTAAGAAGCCCTCTTCTAGTTATAATCTCTTCAGACTTTTTGGCATAATATATCATCTACACAATTTGTGATTGTTTAATGTTTCTTCGTGATGATTTATGCATGTAAATGTATGCACCGTTACTGTTACACATAATGTTTTAATGCATATTCTAATTGCAAATGGTTTGCCCGCCTAAAATAGGACAACCTTTTGCAAACACTTTCAATGCAATCGTATTTTAACATATTATCTTTACGCAGATATTCGTGTGTTGATCCTTTTGCATTCATATTGGTAGTCACATATTATGCGTGGCTTGATTGCTACATGGCTTGCTATCTACTTTGGAGTTTGCTCCATGCAACTTTTGTGTGTTATCATGCGCATGTGATAATGACTGTTACGAATATATTAGCGCTTGCTACAAGCAAACAATGTTTTCACTCATGTAGCGTATGTAAATCTACTCAAACCAAATTTTGAGAAATGCCATGATACGAAGCTTATCTCGTGCAGATATGCATGAGGCTTACATACATTGTAGGTACATACTTATACACGTGGATCCGTCATAAACGATTTGAGGAGTACCGAGTACCTGATCAATTGTAGTACACGGGCCGATGACTTATCATCCCGTGTAAAGCAATGAGTGCCCATTAGTTAATGTAAGAGCAACCGTCTTATTATTGATGATGTGATGTGTATGTCTACTTGAATTTCGGGCCCCTTTGGTATGACCTATTGCAACCGAACCTAAGAACTTGGTTACAACTTATATAAATATGTAACCCCCAAGTTGCCATCTAACAAACACTATGACAATATTATATTTACTCAGTTCTAGCAAATGCATTGATTCATATGCCAAACATGAGTCACGTGTCTTGTAGCGTATGAATTGAGGACCCCATACTTGCAGTCACGCATAGAAAGGACAAAACATTGATGTTTGGGTCAAGTCCTTATGCGGTTATTGAAGCCTGTTACGCCATTCGCATATGAAGGGATGTAAGATTGCAGACCTTTGTAAGATGATGTCACGATTTGTTCTAAGCGTAAAGACTGAATCTTTGTACATCTTGAGAAATTAACTTAACAATGCGCGGTTTGTTGAGCGCCACGTCTTGTTGTGAAGCCTTCACGTTTGCGTAAGCGATTTCTAAATTGTTGAGTTATGTATCGCATATCTGCATTCGGTAACGCACTTTCATGGCTGGTCAACACGCACGAGCACACACTTGGCCGCAGCATCAGTCTGTGAACAATAAGCGCAAGCAATCTGATAGTAACTCTCATGGTCGCAGTATTGCTGTTGGAGCGTTGTCAGAGCCTAGCATAACTTGTAACCATATGCGCATTTGTGCAGCATGGTTTGCAAGTTGAAACATATATGTGCGACACGGCACTCGCATGCACATGCATGGTTCACTGTCACATGCACATGAATAGGGCAACTGCAGTGCATCTCAGACACGCACAGCATAGCATACACCTCTACCTCTGCCATTGCTGCTCGCCTAGATGTCAAGCGCGCACGCCCACTGGACAATACCCCGATGTGCACTCAGGCAAACACACCGCATTGACAACCATAAACGTGCAGCACGCATGTGCACATCACACTTCTGCGCGCGCCCCATATTGCACTTTGCTACCGCTTCTTGCTGAGTCGTCTAATGCACACGCCGTTTAGGCAAGACCTATGCATACGCAAGCTTGTGCATGCAAACTTCCTGCAGATGGATCAGCTTCAGCTTCACACATCATAGCCGCGCATCACTCGCAGGTTGCAATAAACCGCCCAATGCTGTCACAGCATGACGTGATGATAGTCATAACTCACCCACAATAGATGGCATGATCCTCACACACCAAGCGCACTGTATCAAACAAACTCTCACCTGGTTTGCAAGCAGATGCGGGGATGAAAGCGATGTTGCCTCTGTACAAGTAGGGCAATACCAGCACGGCATGGCAGACATCCAGTCAAGCGCAAAAGCCTCACTAACTCTGCTGCTGGCTTGCCGTCCTGCCAAGCAATGCGTTTATCAGATTTGTTCAGCACGGGTGAGCGTGTGACTAGATGCACATACGCATGCACGCGGGCGTTCTTGCGCGTGCGTGCATGGCTGTGTTATCCCCACCATTGCTTACCACACTTGTCGGCAGCGCACGGCCTCCCTCCTCACCCCGCGCTTCCGGTCATCCAACGCCCTACCCAACCCTCTCAACACCTGCACACCACAACACATGAAGGAGCACAGTCACCACACGCACGCACGCACGCACGGCTAGGCACCCACTCCCACACGCACACCTGCCCGCGATACGGGTACGTCCCCGCGTGTCCGATGGCTCCCGCGGCCGCGCACAGGCACTGCATCGCCGTCTCTCTCACCCTCGCGGACGCCTCGAACCTCGCCGCCGCCAGCAGCCTGTCCACGACCGACGCCGCGTGCTGGACCAACAGAGAATGGCTGCCGTTATCGGTGAGGAAGACAGAAAGGAGAAGGAGCGCGTTGTGGAGAGCCTCCGCCGTTGCGGACGTAAGCGACGACGATGCTTGAGATGAGACGGGAGTGGACAGCACCCGCAACGCATCCAGCAGAGGGCCCAACAACTGAGACAAGGGGATGCATGTTGCCGTCAGACAGTCTGTACAACGCGCACGCGCACGCAACAAGAACAAACCTGTTGTGCGTGTTGCTTCAGCACTCCCGGCGGGGTCTCTTTCCCCATCCCAACCAAAGCCGCATACACGGGCCCCTTTCTCTCCTCATCGGCCTCGCGCGCACGTGCCAATACAGTCCCGATCATCGTGGAGAAGAACCTTTGCTGATAGAGTGGTTTTACGATAGCGTGGGACTCTCTACTCAACGCGTCGGATGAGGAGGAAGAGGGAGACACGATGAAGGCAAAGGCGCGCGCGGCTTCGTATGAAAGTGTGGGGTTGAGAGAGGAGGAGGTTGTGACGACATCGAGGAGACGGGTGGCGATTTTGGTCGTGCGGGGGTGAGCGCGCAGGGCGAGGGATCTCGATATCCATGCGAGGGTGGTGATGCTCTTGCTCGAGTGCGTGTTGGTGGCGGCGATATCGGCGAGGGCGCGGCTAATATATGTGTCGATGATCTCGCTGTCCCCGCATTTGTTAACTATCGATGCAATGGCGTGGGTTGCAGCATTAACGGGAGCGGTATCGCTCTCGTCATCACTGCCGCGAGGCAGGGTGATGAAAGCGGTGTATCGATCGACCAGCTGCGATACCAATGGCACCGTCGTGGATATCTCTGGCCGCAAAGCCACCACCGCCGCAGACGACATTGATACCACAACGTCCTCGGAGACCTTCGATGACAAAGTCAGTCACACAAGAAGACCAAAAAGATACGATGCAATGCGCTATCCCGCGATCACACCTGTGTTTGTTGGAGTAGGTCACACAGGCCTTGCTTGACAACAGCCCGTTGCGAGTCGGGGCCGAGCCGCTGCACACAAGCGCGCACGGCCTCGCCTGCCGCTCCCACCCATCGCGAGGACAACGTCGATGATGACGATGCTGATTGTGGTGAAAGCAGAAGACGCAGCGCCAGTTGGCGCAACGGCTGGTCTTCGGCCTGACCGCACCTGTAATGATGATACCAATCAGCCTTGCAACGAACGTATGCACCTGACGTGTAGCCACATGCTCACGCCGGTATGATCTTCTGCGCGAGAGACGCCAATACTGCCTCAGCCCGTTCACCATCTTCCACAGACACCTGATGACGAAGTTGAATGAGAGAGAGAGTCAACAACGGGTCCAGCACGCGTATGCACATACACACAATGAGCCTCCTCCACCTTGTCTGTAAGCGCCGCCAGCACGCGGCGTCTCATTCCCTCCGGCCCGCGCGCGGCCACGTCCGCTACGATCGCAAGCGCATCGTCGCGGTGATGGGAAGTATTATCGTTGATCCTCGCTAGCGCTGGCACGCAGCAGAGGTCCCACACCGCGCTGCTACCGTCCTCCCCAACACCTTGACACAAAAGCGGGACACGTAGGTGTGCTGCTCCACATGTGGTTGGGGAGCACAATGACGATATCGGTTCAAAAGGGATACCATCGACGCAGGCAAAGAACTCTTTTACTTGCGCATGCGACGAGGGCGTCGAGGGCGGCAGTGCGCTTGTTGTTGTTGTCGTCATGGTTGGTTGAGGATGATGTTGACGATGTTGATGATGGCAGCAATAGTGCTGCGAGGGCAGAGACGGCGCGTGTGCGGGCGGCGTGCGGCATGGCGGGTGAAGCGAGCGAGACAGCCGCGAGCAGACGTGCTGCAGATACTGTGATATCTTCATCCGCAACATCCGCCAGCCTATTGCATGCACACTCTGCTACCTGCGCCATCAGCGCGTCGAAGCTCGTGTCATCGATGTCATCGCCGCCGTTGTCCACATGCATGCGGTCTCTGCCGCTCGCCGCGTGTGACTGCTTCATGGCCGACAACAGCGACGCCAGCAGTGTCATCGCTGTGCACATACACACACACATGAGCACACAGTCATGTGGTCAAAGTGAGAAGTCACACACCTGCTGCTTCATGCTTGGTTGTAACAGCATCCAACACCTTCGGCGCCACAGCCCCAACAATCCACCTTCCACTTCCTTCACTCCCTTTCGCCGCCGCCATAAGCATAATCTCCCCCCCTCGCCTCACATATACACCCACATCACTCCCAAGTCCATTAATCACATCCCTCAGACGCAGCGCCCTGGCCGCGGCGTCGATATCGTCCCCGGCCGCCGCCACCATCGCCGTCACGCATGCCGCCGCGGCGGGTATATCGGAGTCGGGGGAGGAGGCGAGCTCGAGACTCAGCGCGTCGGCGATATCGGAGGCGTAGCGAGCGATGTCGGGGTGGAAGGGACAGCGTGTGAGCAGCGTGCGGAGCACATGGAGTGCGCTGGCCTGGCGGGTGTGATGGTGGTGAGAGTGTGACACACGTAAACACACGATAGGTGAGAGGGGCTTGCTTTGCTTGCAGCTTCATCATGGCGTACCTACCTTTGCGGAGGTGAGCGTGGATGAGAGCTTCTCCAGCACCATCGGTATGACGTGGGGAGCGAACACGCGCGAAGCCGTCATCGCATCCTGTGCACAAGGTGCTTCTATTCAAATGATAATCACAGTGTGATGTCATGGTATGAGGGGTTGCTGGTTACTACAATGTTGCCTCCCTTCTCAGGTGCACTCACTGTCAAAGCGTCCTCGAGCATGTCTTTGGTCACGCCGTACGGGTCACCGGGAGGCTGCATTGACGAGAGACACACCACACATAATCACTCACACCACAACAGCCACATATGCGCACGAGTAACACGCGTGTGTGCGAGGGAATGCCGCATCCTCACAGGTGTGAACGTGATTGGGAAGTAGCACGCGAGCACGTCCGCCACCTCCTCCGCGGCCTCCATAAGAATGTGGTTGTTGCCATCGCCCCCGAGTGCAGTCGGCAGCAGAGATATCAGCGAGAAGGCCACCAGCAAGCAGCGCGGGTCCTTCTCGCCGTCCACCGCCGCCAACACGCCCTCCACCAACAACGAACCCTGCGTGTTGACACACATGTATGTGTACACGTGCGCGAACACGCTCACGTGTAATGAGCCTATCTGTTACTGTGAGTGACAGATGTACTCACCATTGTGGAAAGCGCGGTGGGAAAGGATTGCAGCAACGTGTGCATGATCTCGAGGCCAAGCTGTGAGCGAACAAACCAACATGTGAGTGGTATGCGTGAGAGCGCTGAGAGTGCCAACACCTTGCATGCAACAAACCACCTTGCGGTCTCTGAGTGGGAGGCTTTGGATGTGGCACTCGGCAAAGATGCGCTCCGCTATGCCCTTTGCCACCGCGTCCAATGCCGTTGATGATAAAGGCGAGGATGAGGGTGGAGATGTTGATAGAGACGCCAGTTGCCGTGTGCACGCGTGCGTCCCTGCCAGCGCGCTCGATAGCGACGGGTAATCCGCCTGCACGTGCTCATGTATGTGCACGTGTACCAGTGCGTGCGTGTGCGTGTCAGCCACCAGAGTGTGCACACGCATGCGCGTGCATGCATGTGTGCGCATCTGCCTGTGCTCTTGCTTGATGCTGCTGCAATCGATACCAGTCTGCTGGTGAAGAACTGCGTGATGGCTGCGAGCTGCGGCAGCGTGTTGTGGGAGAGTTGGTTGAAAGGGGCTCCCGACTCCACGCAGCGGGCCAGCAGCAGGACACCTGGTGGAAAAGATAGACAGGCAGTTGGTTCCAATGCTGCGAAGAGGTGATATGTAGCCCTCTGTTCTGTGTGACTTACCTCGCGAGCGGATTGCGGGGATGTCCGATGCCAGCACCTCGTCCATGGACAGCACCTGCGATGTTTGGGGTGGTGACAATGCGTCACATGTACACACGCAGCGTGTGCGTAGGCGGGTTGGGCGTGCGGTTACATGTTCATCACATGCGCGTGTGTGCGTGTGCTTGGTGCAAACAGCATGCATGCATGCATGCATGCATGCAATCAACATTCAGTGCCGTCGTGTACCAGTTGTTGAAGACTGAGTCCAGATAAAGCACTGCTGCTGCTGCTGCTGGTAATCCCCTCAACCAGCTGAGCCAGACTCCGCTCCTGAGAGAAGAAAACAGGGAGACGCAACGCAAACAATCAGATGCGGTGTGACATGCCATGCAGAAATGCACGCAAAACTGCCAACATTGTGTGCAAGTCTCGTGCGATATGCCATGCCTTCAAGTCGCCCTGAATCTCGTCGCACAACCTCTGTATCTGTACCTGGGCGTCGGCGTCCGCGTCTGGGTCGCAGAAGACGTCCACAAGGCGCTTCACCTGCGTGTCTGCGTCGGCATCCTCCGCCGCCATCGCCACCGCCGCCGCCGCCGCCGCCAAGGCAATGCCCAGCTAGTTGCAGGGGAATCGACATAACGATACATGCTACAGGAATCGGGTGCCGTTCTTGTGTGACAGCAACATGAGTGTGGTCTGTGATCTGGAAAACCGATGCAGAGCCTTTTTTGGTTGAATGGCAATCTGTGCACAAGTTGACACAGTGAGCTGGAGGTAGGTGGACATATAAGCAGAAAGATGAGACTGCAAGTAAACAACAGGCACACGCGCATTGCTACATTCGTATCTGCGTGCTTGAGATAGGTGCATTATTGGTCACTGATGCGTGGAAGTGTTTAAGGCTTTAATGATAGTCCGTGTCACAGCACTAGTTGCATGATATTGACGGATGCAATCACAGCATGCATTCACCTATACCCCATGCATTGTAGCTTGCAAGCCACTCTTGTGATAGTGCTCATATTGCCCATGCTATGTCTACACGCAATCTCTTGGAAGGCAGTCCCTACAATGTGTGTATCACACGAGCGTGTGTCAGTGCCAAAAAGATGCAGGCTTGAATCAACAACCACTGGGCACACAACTCTAGGGTGGCTCTCTGGGTAAGGAATTGGTGCATTCAACCTTCAGAGCAACCATGTTGGATCAGAATGTCAGTGTTGACATTGCACCGACCAATGGACAAATGCCACTTGTCGCAAGTCGTAAGCAACACAACTGAAGAAAATAAAGTCCAACCTTGTCTCTTCAGCTCACACCCGCGCAATCAACCAAATATGGAGAACTGAAGATGGACAACTCCAAAACTATTAGGCACTACATCTGTGACTATTATTACTACAGAAGCGTGACCACTTATTACTGCCAAGTAGTGCTTCAGGCAGTGCAGGCGGGTTTGCCAGCCACCTGGCCAGCACCAGCGCAGGTGCATTGTGATTGATGTAAGCGCACAGCGACTCTCTTCCAAAATGCTCCCTCCCTGTGTGCGTGTTTCACCTGCCTATTTCTTGGAGAAACCCAACCCGTTCTCTTCGGCAAACCTGTTCATGAAGCGCATGAACCTACATCACAAGCGAGCAACAAGATGTAAGCATTTGCCAGCAACATCATGAAGGCGAATTTGAGCACAGAAGCTATTGCAAGAGACCTGTCCCATTCGCGGGTATTGCGGAGGGCGAGGCGTGCTTCAATGCGTGTGGGCTTGCCATTGACGAACTTGGCTGAGACGTCCACTGTGGACAACTCCCCCTCCTCGTCGATGATGTACATGCCCGTGATATCTCCCAGCTCGCCTGCTGCCTCAAACACCGCCGGTTGCTGTGCGCAAGACAACACATTTCGTCATATTTGGCACACAACAATGGTGGGCATTCAATTCTCCGTTCTTTCTCAAGTGCACACAGTGCTAATGTCTTTTCACAAATTACTGCTGTTGGTGCAGCCGACGACAGGGAGCACGTGCTTCTCAGCAGGTGTGCAATGCAATCGTGACACGCATCTCGCGCACAAGTACTATTCACAATGTGTTGGTTGCTCACTACAATGCAATGCGACTGACAATTGCCGCCAGCAGCAGCAGCCATTGCGTGCACGCACGCACTCACGTCAAAGAGGAAGATGGCTGAGCCGTTGCTGCCATCCCTTGAGCGGGTAAGGCGCACGTCCGGTATGCACGGCTCATCAATACCACGGATGAACTGGATGGTTGTCGAAGGAGACGATGAGGTGGAAGAAGAAGACGACTGTGCCGCCTGCTGCTGCTCCGCCACCGCCCTCGTCAACGCCCTGCTGCTGCTCCGCCTCTGCGACTGCTGAGACCGCTTCAAAGCCGCCGCATTGCTCCCGCTGTCCCGCACGCCTGCCAGCCTCAACCTGCTCGCAGCCAAGAACCGAACAATGACACAGACACAGAGTTTTGGCTCTCTCCTTTCACTCCTCCAACGAATATTTGCTTTGGTTGTGCGACCGCAACCAACACTGCTTTGCTGCTTTGGCTGCTCCGGTCTTAGCACAATGCGCTCACCTGGCGGAGGAGGCGGCGACCAGTGACTGCTGCTGTGCGCTGCGGCGAGTGCTGCTCTGCGCTGCAATTGCTGTCTGGGGTGCCTACGGACAGGAGGTCAGTCGAGTCAGTGCTGGGGTCAGCAAGCGGGTGAGAGAGGGGGAATGCGCAGCAGCTGCCAGCTGGGTACGCGCACAGGAGCACGCGCTGCGGCCACTCACCGCCAAGGCCACACTGCTCAAAGACGCGACGATGGCCGTGGACGCCGCCATTGTGCTGCGCTACTCGCTGACGTCGTCGTCGCCGCCGCCGTCCACACCACCACCACTGCCACAAGCACGACCCCAGGCAGCCACGTCGCGGGTGAGGGGCTGAGAGACTGACTGCAAAGTGTGTGGCTGCCTGACAAGATCGATTTGATCTACTCAAACGCCCCGGCGGCTGTGGAGATAGCCCCTAAATGCCCTACCACACCGTGCCTCATGAGTCATGAGCCATGACGTGTGGCTTATGAGACGGACTCCAACCAGTTGACTCGGTGAGGGTCTAAATTTGATTGTGCATGTTTTCTTGCGTGGAAGGACTTGGAAGTTGATCAACTTCGTAGAGTTATTGGATGTTGTTAGCGCGGTTTTATCACATATTCATAAAATTTATTACACATCCCACATAAGTTGAGGTTCATTGTAACCATTTGTGACGTCGCAATGGGCAACCTATTATGGCTAAAAACCCACCTTGTATTGTTGACATTATCAACAAGTCCAAAGTTTGGTGTACGCTTGATTGATAGCACATATCACAAGGTGTAATCATTATCGTTGTCAATGATTGTGAAGGATTAAACATGGTTTCGATGTGCATAACCAATGTTTTAAGCTTTTCAACAACAACACATTGGTGCAACATGGCTAAGACCTTTTGCACGAAAACGTGGTTTTTATAACATGCCCATAAGTCACATTCATTCGAGTGGCTATATTTGTTAGCTAACTGATCAACATTCATGTGTACGTATCAACCAGCATACATCTAAAATGGAATTTAAATGCATGATGAGTTGCAACCAACAATACTTGCATGTTGTAAAAGCATGCAAGTACTGCATCACAAGTAGCAAATGGCAATTACTACCACTTGTAGTCAGCGACTTTCTACGTGATCACGATGAGGTAATGCACCATCACTTGCCATTTGATGTGAAGAGTGTTCAACACTCTTCAATTGCATTGTATCAAGTAAAGGAGGTACGTGCCAGCAGGAGTTTGCAGTGCAAAACTCCTTGCAAAGCGCACAAGTATGCCGGGCCACTTGCAGCACCACACTCCCCCCACCCCTTGCATGCCCGGCCTTGCTACTGCCTCTGTGTTCGCTTCGGCCCATGTGCTTTAAGTTCAAGGTCTAGTGCTGCTGCTCATGCTTACCACCTCCGTCCCGCTTCTCTGCAGCACATTGGCGCAGCACTGCCCCTTGCCCTGCCTTCACCAGAGTCCGTTGTGGTTGCGACGATGTGTTGCAGTTGACGTTCGGCGCCACACAGCATCGTTCCGCCCATGCAGCAGTGGCGGAAAGCACGGAGTGTGCGTTGTGCATCGCTGCTTGAGGCATGCATGACGAGGGGCAGGCAATCGGGCAGCGTGAGGAGATGTGGATCTCTTCGTGCAGCAACCGCGCAGGCAGGCAGGCTGGTGGCGCGAGCAACGCCGCCGCCGCCGCCACTTGCACGTGACCAGTGCTGCCGCAGGAGTACGTTGCTCAGTTACGGCGTCCCGCCCCGTGACGCTGGCGAGCTGAAGCGTGACCCTCCAATGGCAACTCGCAGCGCAGATCGCGCCACGTCACCGCTATGGACCCGGACGGAGCGTGACTGCAGCGCAACGCTGCGTTACGCCAGCCAGGCACGCTGGGGCGGGGAGAGATGCACGCTCTGCCACGCACCGTGCTGCCGAGAGCGACCACGGGGACCATGGCGGCGGCGGTGGCAGCAGTAACGGCGATGCCCTCCCCAGTAGCGGCTGCTGCTGCTGGGCCGCAGCGGCTACTCAGCTCAAGAGCGGTGAAGCTTCCACGTTCATCTCCACGTCGCCAGCAGCAGGCGCGTCAGCAGCGGCAGCGTCGCCCCACCGCCGCTGCTCTCAGCACGCAGCGGCAAGAGCAGGAGGAGGCGCCAGTGCCGTCGTCGTCATCCTCGCTCAGCGTCATCAAGGAGGAGCAGGAAGAGGATGTGCAACTGGATGTGCTGACGGCCAGGGAGAGGCTGCTGGAGCTGGTGGGACGGCTGGAGCAGGGCAGTCGCGGGGCCGGGGCGGCCAAGGAGGACGTGCAGGAGGTCAACAGCCTGGTCGCTGTGCTGGAGGAGGACGGAGGCATGGCGGATCCGGTGAGTGGACCGAGGGGAGGGCTGTGTGTTGGAGGGATGGGCATGCATGAGCGCATGCAGCATGCACGCACACAAGCATGTACGTACATTTGTGTTTGATTCGTGCGCGACAGGACAGGCTTGTGCACATTGTGGTGAGCTCTCGCTGTGTGAGTGCAGGCCAGACATCATCTCTACCAGTAGTATAATCAGTGCAGGCGCATGGCGCGCGACGCATGCCACAGATTACTGCACATGCCGAGTTCAGGCATTGTTACCTGTGTACCATTGCATGAGTGCGAGCTCTCATCATCACAAAGCGATCACCCTAATGTACTCTCTCGTTCATGTGCACGCCGCCACCCCCTGACACAATCACCAACACCACAGGCCCTGTCCCGCGCGATCGAGGGTCGGTGGCGCCTTGCTTTCTTGACTCGTCCGGGTTCCGCCTCTCCTATCCAGCGCACATTCACCTCCGTTGGCGCCTTCCGCGTGTACCAGGAGATCTCTTTGATCACAGACGACCACACCAACAACCCCGACCCCCGCGTGAGCAACGTGGTGGTGTTCGGTGACCGCATCGGCGAGCTTCGCGTGCAGGCGGCCGCGTCGGTAGCACCGGATTCGGGCAGTCGCATCGACTTCCGGTTTGATCGGGCGGCGTTCGAGTTCAAGTTTCTGCCGTTCAAGGTGCCGTACCCGGTGCCGTTCAAGTTGCTAGGAAAAGAGGCGGAGGGGTGGCTAGATACGACGTACCTATCGCCCGCGCTGCGACTTTCACGTGGAAACAAGGTTGGTCCACCCTTCTCTTCGCACGTGCATGTGTGCGTGCTTGTGCCTTCATGTGTGTATCTATGTCTGTACCTGTGTTCTTGAGTGTGCGGCGGAGTCTCACATACCATATCAACTGCATACAAAGGTGCTGGCTCTCACGTTTCGTGTACTTCTTCTCCAGGGGTCGTTGTTTGTTCTTGTGAAGGATGATTCACCAAAGGAGCGCTTGCTGAAGGCCATCGAGACCAGCAGCGGCGTGCAGGAAGTACGTGGGTCTGATGATGTACATGAGCTGGACGTGCCCACTCCATGCCCTTGTGGTTACATCTCTGTGCCATAGTGGTGAGTCACTGGTGACATGTTGTGTGCGGTGTCACGAGCAGGCGATAGATGAGCTGGTGCCTCTGAACCCGAGCAAGGCCCCGGCACGCGACAGACGGTTGAAAGGGCGATGGCAGCAGCTGTGGACCAGCCAGGTTTGGCTGCCATGTGCTGCATTGATGAATAGACTAAGGTGCATGGACCAGGTCGCAGCAGCTGCTGTCCATTGCCATTAGGCATCCAACTCATCCTGCTTGTTTGCAGGGAAAGAACGCCAACAGGCTGCAGAAGCTTGTGTCAAATGCTTCCAAAAACTATCAGGTAATTGACGATGAGGCCGGTGACGGCAGGTTACTCAACATTGCTGAGGTCGCTGGCGGGATCGCCGTCGTTGCCGAGGCTTCATACAGGTACACGGTACATATGCATACACTTGCAGTATAGTTATAGTGAAGTACATGCCCACGTCGGAGTGGTGTGAGGTGTCAACTCATTTTCTGCTTTGCAGTGTGTCGAGTTCCAACCGCGTGGATGTTGAGATTGATACGGTGCGCATCAAGCTGGGACCCCTGAATGTGCCTCTTGGACTGAAAGGGGAGGGCTACGTTGACCAGCTGTAAGTGGCATTTTGTAAGCAAGCAAGACATGCGCTGCATGCATCACACTGCCTCTTGTCACCTCTTCAGCACGCTCAGCTGTCATGCTGGCAGGTACTTGGACGAGACTTTGAGAGTGAGCCAGGGCAACAAAGGCAGTGTGTTCATACATAAAAAGGTGTGCTGAGGGAGCCATTGTAGAGCCTGAATAGTGCCATTCGGGTTAGCTTAGGGGTAGAGAGTTGTTTTGAGTATTTTTTGTGTGTATGGTGTTGTATATGCGGTTGTTGCAGTTGGTGTGTGGTGGTAGAGTTTAATAAGCAAGTTGGTGTGTCGTGAAACTTTTTGTTACACCTTTTATCTGTGGGCCTTCAGCATGTGAGCTGCAGTGAATGTGCTTATGTTACTCGCGTTGCGTTCCATGGGGTTCACTACTGGTTTGTGCTCTGCATGCTTTAGTGCAACTCAACCTGAACAGGACTCTTTCTTTGACTGGGTCTACAGCATTGTTTCCTGGCGCATGACTACGGCACTTTGAGTTGCTGCACTCATGTCATGTGTGCATCAAGAACATGGTGCAGGTAGGTCGCACATGCATGCCACAACCCCCTTGTTGCATTCATCGCACACAAGCACATGCAACAAGGTCTAGCCTGGCAGTGACAACCAAGGTCTGTAAGACAAGATCACAGTTCCTTTCTGTCCTGCTCCCCCATCATACTGCTCGCGACATTACTGGATCTGCTTTTCGCGCTGTCGTGTAAGAAACAACCAACTCCTGCACCAAGCACATCAGTCCAGACTCGTCCATTTCGTTCCCCACACGCCAAGCTGCAATCGCCGCCTGCCTCTCTCTGCTGCCGCACACGCGACACCACTGTCTGGACTGGCACACCACAGAAACAACAGCACTAAGACCACTTACACACAAGTCATTTTGTCACGGTGGTGCGAGCGTCGCTTCGATTGATTGCTGCGCACGCGCACGCGCCGACAACCGTCGGATGATTTCATCTCACGGCGGTGCTCGCACGACAACGCGTCGACGTGGCCGCACGGCTGCATGGCCAGCCGGTCAGGGCGATATTTGCTCTGGCGGGCGGCGATGTTACCTTAGAGACGGCGGCGACGGCGGCGGCGACGGGGTAGTGGGCGAAGACTTGGAGGTGGCGGCGTGCGGCGAGAGAAACAAAGGGCGTTGGGTTGGGGTTACTGGAATAAGGGGTTGCTTAGATCAATACCTACAGTGGGGCTATGAGGCGTTGTTAGGTCAGTCCGCCGAGACTTGGAGGAGGATGTGCACTGGGCTGTGATTAGGTCTGTGTGTTGGCGGGGATACATGGGCCCAAGCGCGACGCAGCAGCAGCAGCAGCAGGTTCAGACCAAGGCAACTTCTACTTCCCGCCCCTCAGACAACCTGCTGCACAGACTCGTGCAACGAGAAACGTGTGCAGCCCGCCCAAGCGCCTCTGTACGTACCATCTCATTTCTACTGATGTACAAATAACATTGCAGTTATGCATTGTCGTGCATGCACGCAGCGAGTGTATTTGTTATGTAACACTTGGTTGACTGGTCAAATGCGTTTCTTGTTGCTGGTAGATAAACCGCGCGCGGACGCTGTACGAAAACATTGTTCCTTCTCATAGCGTCTTCAACGTGGACTGCCCAGACGTCAGCTACCGCAAATTCACGCCAGACGGGAGATATCTCATCGCATTCAGCAGAAGCCAACAGGTATGCTGATGTTTTTCCACTCAGTATTAGTTCTGAGTTGATGGCATTGCAGTCACGTTGCACTCACTCGTTGGGACTTTTTAAATTTGTTGATAGTAAGGTTTGTGCGTTGCCTGTTTTCTTCCATTGGGCACACTGGTGTTGTAGTACACTCTTGTATATTCACAAAGATTGCAGATTATGCATTACCAACAGTTGGAAGTCCGTGCTCTTGGCCCTGCTGCGGGTGTGTGTGCGTCCCCTTGTTATCACTGTGTAATCTGGACGCTTCACAGCGTTCCCCAAATCCTAAATACTGTTGGTAGAGGGGTCCTTGCCTGCTGATTATGGACACTTGTTTGATGGGCCCACATATTGCAGGAGTTGGTGGTTTTCCGGTACGACGGTTTGCGGTTTTGCTGGCGCGGTGAAGACAACGATGAGGACGAGCAGATGCGCTACGCGGACCACGCGAAGAAGTTTGAGAACCACTTCACGCACCTGTATTCCAAAGCCCTCACGGGCGGTGCCGAGCTGCTGTGCAAGGAGTTTCTCCTCATAACATGCAATGGGGAGTTTGCTATCGTGGCATCATCCACCCCACCCGACAGCAGCAACAACAACAACAACAACAACAACAACAACAACAACAGCGATGCCAATGCGATGCCGAAGGTGCCGTCAATGGAGTGCATCACGTTTCATCTGGTGAGGCTGGCCGACGGGCGCATGCTGGACCGAAGGCAATTCAAGGACGACTTCATACAGCTACCCAACAACGCGGGAGTGTTCTTGTATGAAGACCTGCTCGCCGTGCTCTCCATACGCTACCAGAGCATATATATCCTTCAGGTGCGTACACGTACACAACACACTTAGCCACAGGAGGTGCACAGTTTTGGCAGCATCGTCACCGTTCCCCTTTTACTGAGGCGACTTGGACAAGGTTGTTATCGTGCCTAGTAATTTATGTCTCTGCCCAGATTGCATGTTTGTTGAAAGCCCACTGTGGCTGTGCTTGACATTGTCACAATACTTGTCCCGCATGCAGGTGCGACCTTCAGGGCAGTTGATTGACATCCACACAATCGGCCCGCACTGTCGAGCGGACGACAACCTCGTCATCAGTCTTCAGCTGGAGGTGCGTGTCCGCAAGTATGTGTGTGATGCTCCTCACGTGCAGCAACTGACACTCTCACCTGTGGCTCAGGCTGAGGCCAGGCACAATAAGGCCACAACAGATACCAAACACTGCACCTTCCAGCGTCTCGCGCCGGCGGGACCAGAGTTGCAGGTTGTCCCGTCCATCGCCAGCGCCGGCACGCAGCCCACCGGGACGGGCCGGGGCGCTGCCGGGGCTGGCAGAGGGCATGCGGACGGTCTCGATGATCAACACACGCACACAACGACTACTACGGGTCATGCGGGAGGTTTCGCACCTGGCTTTGGTGCGCACTTTGCGGGGAGGGGAACGGCGGCGGCGGCGGCACCTGCGGGTGGGTGGGCTTGCCGGCAGTTGCTGCAGTTGACCGTTTTGTCGTTGTGCTATTGTAGCTGAGTTGGTACAGCAGGGGTTGGGCGAGGGCACTATATGGCAGCATTGATGGCGCATGCCGCTTCGCCACCGGCGCAACCGCAGGTGCGTGGGCGGTTACTTAATCACTGGCTGGAAAGAGAGCGCGTGTGCGTGCGCAAGTGTGGCCTCAGCTGTGTGTTTGTCACCTCATTTTCTGGTGTCATGTGTTCCAGGCTCCTGATGGGCCTGCAGCTGAGAACGTTGGCAATCATAATAACAATGCCAACAACCAGCACGCCGCGGCAAATGAAGGTGAAAACGCAACAACGGCAGCTGTGGGTACCGGCAACCAGCCGCTGCCATCAACAACGGCAACCGATGGCCCTTCAGGCAGCAGCAGCGCGCGTGCTTCCCTGTCTCAGCTGACGGGTCTGAAGCAACGTCTCCTCGCGTTCGTGCACCGTTCCGCTCTGGCGAGCGGCGGCGGCGACGCGGTGGCTCGCTTCCACTACCACCTGAAGCACTACGAGGAGCTCGCCATGTGGCGCGTGCAGTTCCTCGACCGACACCACCTTCTAGTGAAGTACGGCAGCGTGGAGGGCGTGTTGCAGCGCGCGCACGACCACGCCGCCGCTGCGGTACAGAACGCCTTCTTCATGGTGTACAACCTCGACACCACGGAGGTGCTGGGCTTTTATCAAAATGCGTCGGACCAGCTGCTGTCGCTATATGAGAGATTTGGAGACCAGTTTCGGGCGTGTAATCGCGAGCCGCTCACGTTGAGCTACGCATCGTCGCCGAGCAACAACGACTTCGCGCGAGAGCAGCTGCTCAAACAGAAGGCAGCAGTCTCGCATGGATCGAAGACGAACCGCGCACAGGTTGTGAAGCGGCTGTTGCAGTCGCTGCCGTTCAACGCGCAAGGCTTCAGCCCCTCGGCGTATTTCGACCAGTCCCTCTTTCAGTTTGATGAAAAGGTACACGGCATCGGAGGATGGTTGTTGTGCTTGCTCACTTAGCTGCGGAAAACAATAACAACATCTCATGTTTGCTTGTGCGCATCAACAGTTGATATCGGCATCGGAACAGCCCAAGCCCTTTGTTGAGCACCCCGTGAAGTTTCTCTCGCGTCGAAAGCCCAACACTCTCAAGTTCAAAATAAATCCCGGTAAGGAGCGCGTTTGCTCCACGCGCATGCCACCTGCAATGTGATGCCTGCATTTGCGTGTGTGATGCCATCCTCTATGCAAGAACACTCGTATCTCGGGTTTAAGTGCAAGGAGATGAACTTGCATCACCGTTGTAGGTTTGGATTCTGGAGCAGCGGATGCGCGCAATAAGCGGCTCGCGTGCTACATCTTCCATCCCATCTTCCCGTTTGCCATATCGCTGCAGCAGGCTTACATGCAGCCGTCACCTATGAACTTCCATCTTCGCCAATGACTGATGCTGCCGCTGGCTTTGCCAACTGCAGAGTATGTCCTAGTTAGCTTCACTACATAGAAGCTGCCAATATATGAGTGGTTGATGGGGATGGTGCTGGAGGACATCCTACGATCGGCAAGTGTGTCTGTGCATATTGCACAGGGTAGGGCTAGCTAGGTAGGTAGTTGATAGACTGCTGGTTGCAAGGCTATCAACCGAATATTTTCCATTCAACGAGTTGGCGAGTAAGGGAAACTGGTATTGCATACGCCGGCAGGGACTGATGTTGTGGTAAACTTCCGTTGACAGTGCGGCTGTTTGTGGCAGCCAACAGTACACAATCCCAAACCCGCTTTTCATGTGGCGCGCGCATCTGTGACTGGTTATTTCATTGCGGTCGCTTGGTCGTTCCCTGCTCAGATCATCACACATGCATACTGCCCATGTTTAGACAATGCACAACTGTCTGCGAGATTGCGTCCAAACAGAGTTGCACATGGCGTGCAAGTGTAATGCATCAACAATCACGCATGGTAACTGACTGAAGCAAAATCAGCTGGCGCATCTCTCGGACGTGGCTCAACGAACTTACAATAGACCGCGCGGTGATCAACAAGTCACAGCTGCTGGTGCTATGCTTACATGAAGCTCATTCCATGCTAGAAGCTCACTTCAAGCCAAGTCGCGTTGATGCGCCTGTTGTGCAACTGCCTGCCAATGACCGATCACGAACCACGCATTTCTAGACAGTTGTCAGGAGGGCAGCTGTCGTCGTTCTGCATCTACAACATGCCATCAGCCACGGCAACACGCATGCTTGATGGCGCTTTGATGTGGCTGTCAGGCTTGCTATTCGGCATGTGGTACTTGCTGCACATGCTGTGCTCAACCACAGTACGCCATGTCGGGTGTGTGTACAGAACTGCATGGCACCATACTAGTAAAGCTATGAGACTCCTCCTCCTCCTCCTGCTGCTGCTGCTGTTTTCTTTCCTCCTCCTTCCAGCGCCTCCAGCTTGGCCATCAGGTCCCTCTGCTGCGCCTCAAACTCGCGCCGCATCTCCTCCTGCAGCTGCTCCAGGCGCGACACCACGGCCGACTCGACCTTCTGAGTGATCTCGTCAGGGATAGCCGCTGCAAGCACGCACAGTGCACACATTCAAGCAGTCGACATGCAGAGAGTCGTGTGCGAATGTGCTATGTGTGCAGCACCAACAGCCACAGCTCCCTCACCCTCGTATGCCGCGCGTATCTCCGCCTCCTTGGCCTCCTCCTCTGCCTTGAGCCTCCTCTCCTCCTCCTCACGCGCACGCTCCTGCACACACACAATCAGAACACACGCACGTCGCGCCCTGAGACCCAACAACGCAATATTGCCCACCGCTTCGACGTGCGATCTCTCCACTCTCCTCCTCTCCCACTCCTCCTCGTCCACGGCCATCGCCAGCGCGGGCGGCACGGGCGGCGGGGACGGGACGTCCGCCCGCGTGGACAAGGAGAGAGACATGTTGGAAGCGAAGGCGTGCTGGTACAGACGGTAGTGCCGATAGTAACTGCAGATGGAGGAGGAGGAGAGGTTCATGCGTGTTTGTTGTGATGTTGGTGTGATGCCATGTCGAGTGTGCCTACGTGTTGAGCGTGTAGTCGGTGATCTTCTCCACGTCTGGGAGAGAGAATATCCCTGTGGAAAAGGGTGGCCGCTGCACGCTGTGGGTTAACAACAGCGCCTTGAAAAGTGCAAAGCTAGCCGTAGCCGTCAACCTCCCACCTGATACAAACAATCATGTCTTGAGATGGACAGCAGTCATACCAGCATGTTGTGTGTAGATGTGTATATGAAACTCACTGATGGCGTCTTCGTGGTTGCGCTTCAGCACGGATACGAGAGCGGACGTTCTTTCGCGGGAGAACGCGCATGCGTCGCGGGCGAAGCGCAGCGCGTGGAAGATCATATCGATCACGATCGCGCCTCTGTGCGAGAAAACACCATCCTGATCCATGCGCAGGAACTCCGCCAGCTTGCTGCGTGGGTGGGTTGGGTTGCTGCTTGTGTTCGTGTGTGTTTACGTTGTTGGCATCGTGACTGGCTGCTTACGTGCGTGTGAGGGTGTCGTCGGTGGATGTGGCAGCGAGGTCGTCTAGTTGCGAGCGAGAGAGGTCAGACCACAGCAACACCTTTGCATGCGGGTGGGGGTGCGCCTGCGTCAGGTGCATTGTATGCGCGCGGACGTGTATGCGTACGTGCGTGCGTGTGAGTGCGTGCGTGTGCGTGTGCGTGTGCGCGTGTGTGAGTGCAAGCGCCTATGAGTGTAGAGCGGGGATGCGCATGTACCAGTGGGTACTACATTAACTGTGTAATTGCGTACTTGTGTATCTGTATGTTTGTCCAAGCTTCGGCTGCCGCCTGCCGGCGGCAAAGCCATCCCCATCGGCTTGTCTGCAGGTAGAAAAGATCTGGCCGCTAGCTGGCTCGCACAGCCTGCTAGCTGGCTCATTCCACTGCCCTGGCCTGAATTAGACGCCCTCGGCAGTTGCCTGCTGCCGCCGCCCCCTAACGCGGTTGCCCTTGCCGCCGCCGCCGCCGCCGCCCACTTCGGCCTGGCCTGGCCTGGCCTGGCCAGCCAGCAGCGACGAGTGATTCGTTGGACTGGTTGCGCTTTCCTGGGAGTGTAAACCACGTGATGCGTTGTTGTGTAGAGAATTATGTAACGCAAGAGAATAATGCGCAAAGGGGAGGTGCCTGACACACTTTCTGTGTGTACGTGAGTTTGTTAGCAAGCAACGCGCATGCTTTGAACACTAAAAGTTCAAGCATTGTGACACAACATAGCGCTATGACATAATAGTTGATGAACAAACTTTGCTGTAATAGTACTCCACTGCTTTATCGTGCGATGTAATTTGTTGCATCCGCTTGTTGTACCGGTTTTCCAACTCAACTTGAGCACGCATGTTAATACATGTATAATACACTACGATTTCTATCGTTTGCATCCCATCCATTGGCATTGCAATTTTATCATTATTTCACAATGCGTAATATGACCAGCACACTCAACCATAACTATGCTGCTCTTGCATGGATGTGTGCCGGATACTTAAATGAGAACTACTCAACATGACTTGCTTTATAACATTGTAACAACAACATTATTATAAGTATGTATGTAATCAATAAACATCATTAAGCATTATAAAGCATAATGCTGGATGTGCATCATTCATTTAAGATAATGACCTATGCGCAAACGCGCAAGGTCTGCTAATATGGATTGCATATTGCACTGCTAATAGCAGTCTGCTTTATTAGACTGCGTGCATTATGTTTCCTTCATGGCAATTAACATTCACACTCATACCAATGCAACTTGGTTTATTTTTATGATTTTGTAACATGTATTTGATGGATTAATTATGGATTTGTCATACTCAAATGTGCGAACTATAATGTTCCAAACGATATTACGAAACTACATGTGTTGCATGTCTGTAACACATGTATTATATACGGGCATGTCTCGTCAACTATCATAAATCGTGTGGTAAGATGTTGTACTTTGATTTACTTATACCTGGTGCACAATGCGTGTGCGTGTGTGTGACGCATACAGAGCAAGGTGTCTCACTTTTGAATACTTATTCATGATAGTAAGTCAGGCTGTGAGGATTCCGCTTCTTGTGCATGTGTACTATGTAAACTACATTATTTCGTTTCATGACTCGTGAGCAAATTGTGTAGTGCTTGTGCACAGTCTTGCCTTAAGACCATGCGACCTTCAAGGTGGGCATGATAAACTGCACAAGGCATAAGTGAGCATCAAGTGCACAAAGCTGCTTAATGGTGATGGTACATAGCTCGGCGATTTCACATTGATGCCTTGATGACAATGTCACTGTGACATTCTCACTTGGTGCTGCCATGCAGCAGACCTAAGCTCATCCCTTAGTAGAGGATAACTCGGAGTGCGTCGCAAATTTTACACGGTGACTGACTAGGGACTGAGGGACTGACGAGTGCCTGACCCTACCTGATTGTATCTAACCCTAACGACTTGGGCCATAAAGGGACTGACTGGACTGCCGGTGTATATTGTGGATACCAATCTACGGCCAATGGCCTATCGTACAATATAATGGACTGCTGCCTGTCATGACCTGCTTGTAATATGTGTCGACGGCCGACCGATGGTTGTACAGCACCCGCGGCGGCGATCTACCTGTTATGGCAATAAAGTCACCTCTCAGTCCCCTAGTTCCGCTAATGATACGGAATATTTACGTAGTTAATACGACCGACCGCCGATCGTATAGCATTTTGCGACGGTGATGTATTAAAGATGGCAAGCAAGTGACTTATCAGTCCCAGCTTAGGGACGAGCGGTGGCGGTGAGTTGGGACAAGTATCGATATATGATACGATGGAAGTTTCGTCTCAAGACAATGGTACGATCGTACCATCGATATGGTACAGCAAGACCATTACAATGGTACCATTGTATTGATACTTTTGTACCATTACGCTGGTACAGCATTATCATCGTAATGGTACGATAGTGTCATAAGGGAAGCCGTTGGATTTGTAAACTCAACAGCCCCCTTGTGAATTTAAGCGCTAAGCCGCAACACAACGCTCAACTTTGCAAGCTGACTTGTGCAGTTGAGCGTTGTACTGCTGCGGCGGCGGCGACGGCGGTGGCGGTGGCGGTGGCGGCGGCGGCGGCGGCGGTGGCGGGTATGAGCTTGTGTGCTTGTGCATGTCTTGTCGTGTAGTGCGCAGCAGCGCAGCCTGACCGCCCTTCCACCCTTCGTGTTGCAGGGCGGCCACCAGGCCAAGCCAGGTGGCGGCGGCGGCGGCCGCCAGCAGGTGCGCTGTTGTTGTGGTGGTGGTAGTGGTGGTGGTGTGTATATGCTGTGTTGCGCTGCCCTAGCT
Source organism: Chlorokybus atmophyticus (assembly GCA_009103225.1). NCBI lineage: Eukaryota > Viridiplantae > Streptophyta > Chlorokybophyceae > Chlorokybales > Chlorokybaceae > Chlorokybus > Chlorokybus atmophyticus. The sequence continues at coordinate 100,823 of RHPI01003366.1, forward strand.
AACCGCCCCTCTTTCCTCAGAACGACCAGGCTAGGAGGGCGGAAGCAGCAGGCAAGCGGCAGCACAAGACTTAGCGGTGGCAGACTGTAGTGTAGTTGGTAGTACTACTGCGGTAGTAGTGTAGTAGTATACCGTGGTACGTTAGTATTGGGGCTTGTACTGTGTAGGTGACATGTATATGACTGTGATGTAATCAAGTTGTGATATATGATTGCCGTCTTGCACAGTCGATGTCACACAAACGCGGTACCTACTCATCACTGACGGTATTCTAAGGTACCATAAATCAAAACTAGGTACCTGGCAGTTAGGGACGATTACCACAAAGTTGCCGGTACTTCACTGATAAGTACCGGTTAGATACCTGTTAGTTAGGCTAAGTGACCTTGGCTTGACTGATAGGTATCCTACAGATACCGGTTAGTTAGATCAAGTCCCTTTTGCTTGACTGATAAGTACCTGACAGGTACCTGTCCGTCTAAGTCAGTCCTTTTGTGTAAACGGCCGGGGACGGCCATTATACTCAGGTCTCTATATCGAGATTACAGGTGGACTAAGCCACGACAGTCCAAATGAGTATCCTCAGGTGCACGGCCGTTACCTGTTTTTGATTGGCCGGCAGGGGAAACATTTTGCGACGTGCCTTGACTCCTGGTTGGTCAACTGTCACGCTCGAAGAACTTGTTTGATTCACTCACAATTCCTTACTTATGTGGTAAGGAAGAAGGGCTAGTAGTCATGGCCCATGACGGTGTGTGTGGCATACATGCACATAGGGTCAAATAATAAACACTTGGTGCATGAGCACATCATGATAGCAGCTACACAAGGTCTACAAGTAGGTACAGGACTCTTCATTGTCAAGTGCAGAGTCTCAAAAGCACCAACAGTGTTGCCTATATTGATGTTTTTAAAGGTGGACAAAGTCAGCACGTGCTGACAAGTTTGCGCCGTGGCCTAGGGCATCCAGGCCAACAAGGCCATGGTGGCGAGGCCTTGTCCTCCAACATCCCATGTGCTAGGGTCGGAGAGCAACGAGTGATATAAGGGTGTGACTGACACCTTGCGCCACAGTGGTGGCAATGAGTTGCTGGCCTTGCAAGACTACTTGTGTGTGGGGTGCCTGGCTAAAAGCTGTTGGAGGGCTCTCCCCATCCACTCCCTTGTGGGTTGCTGCTTGCAAAATGTGTATACACATCTTTTATTATGAAAATTCACGTGGTTGTGCAGAAGTTTGTAGCCCTCATCAGCAGCCTTACCGGGTAAATGAGGGGCAAACGTGACATAAACATAGCTGTGGACTCCTTCGGAAGGCACGGAGCCTTAGCATTGGTTGTTGCTAGGTCTGAAGGCAGCAAGGGGGACTCCGGGAGTACATTGGGGCGTTGCCAACAGGGTGTTGGGCAATGGAGCTCGAGAGGACTTACTCTACTCTTAGGTGGGGTGTGCCTAGCTTGGTTGTTTAAGGGCCCCGGGCCCTCCCCATTCCCATGCGGGGGTGCTTGTTGACAATATTTAGTAAGTGTTTTGGTTCTTTCTTAAAGCTTGCTACGCTCCAAGACAAGTACGTGTGCGTGCGTGCGTGCGCGCATGAGTGTGTGCGTGTGTGTGTGTGCGCGTGTGTGTGTGGTACATATAAAGCTTGCCGGGCAGCATGATGCTGCCTTTGCATTCATAATCACACATACTCAACATGCAGGCTGCTTTCCCACAATACACACAACATGCTAAGTCTAATTGGTACCAGCATTGTTGCTGCGCGTTTGCTTAGAACAAAAGTGCATACGGTCCAATACAAGACGTCCACTGCGAGATTTTCAACACAAGCTTTGATCTTGTTGCAAGTACTACAGTAGCAATCAATCCAAATGTTGATTGCTACTTGCAACCATAGCATTTGACAATGAAAACGTTTGTCATCCTAGCTAGCATGAGGGAGCGACTGCCATGTTTTCAACCAGTCAACATGGCTTCATCAGCTTTGCGTCAGAGCAACATTGCTAACGCACATTAACGTCTTTTGTGATATAATATATAATATGCTTTCATTTCACAAAGACACCAAGACATTATGTATGCTTATAAAAGCTTATCAAGCACTGCTTTAACACAGCGTGGTAGGAAGTTAATCCACATGAATGCAACACAATCGTATCAGCAACGTGGAGTTAAAAAAAAACGTCATTGAGTGACATGATATTAGATAGCCTCGTTGACTTGATCAACATCGCGTTTCGCTCGTTTATTGCGACAAGTCAAAGTCTCACATGCGTACATATGCAAAGAACGTTTGTAAACGCTAGAACAAGTGATATGACAAGTGCAATGGGCAACCAACCAACCAACCAACCAACTAATTTACAGTCATAACAACACAGCACACGGCTATCATGTTGGTGTTGGTGTAATTGGTACAACTAGTAATAGAGTAAGAAAGCGCAGTAGAGTACGACAATGCAATAATACGCTGGCCCCCTCTGCGCATCCACTGGCATCGACACATAGTAGGTAGTGCCGCACCGAGGGCCTCGGGCTCACCTACACACAAGCGCCCACAGTGAGTTAGCTGCTATGGGGGTACATATTGTGCCTACTGATGCCATCAAGCACAACACAAGGCAGTGCACGCTTGCAACACAAGCCAAACAATGTACAAAGAGCACACTGCCATTGTGCCCTTGCACGGTGCAAGGGCACAATGGCAGTGTGCCCTGTGTTAACAGATTCAGTTAGGCGAGGATCGGGTCAGCTATGTCTGGTTGCCAACAAAATACCCTTCAACCAAGTAGTTGACAAGCTCCCAGCTCATCATCATTGGCTGTGACAGTGCCGCTGTCACAGCCCATGTTAAGGCGGCCTTTGTTGCAACATGTTACCCCTAACAGTTGATTAAATATATTAGACGGTTGTGGGTTCAAGGATACTCAGTTAGACAATTGTTGTTCAGTCTACCGGCGATCCTGATATAGGGGCGTAAGCATAACGGCCGTCACCATTAGTCGGCGACCGTCTGCATCAAGGGACTGATCCTAACTAGCAGGAACCTGTCAGTATACCCATCAGTCAAGCAAAAGGGACTTGACCTAAGTGACAAGTAACCAATAGGTACCCAACAGGTAGGTATCGGCAACTGCACACTAACTGATTGTGCATGAGGTACCTTATAATACCTGCCGTTACCAAATGGAACCGTTCAATCATGACTAGATACCTCACGTCAGTGTTGTCAATGATAAAAAATAAGTAAATCATAATACATGTATTGCAAGTCATACTGGTTCCATGCTACAACATGAATTACTACTACTACTACTACTACTACTACTACTACCTACCCCCACTCTAATATAAGGTTGTACAAAGCCGCCGCTTCTGCGCTCCACCTCCGTCGCCGCTCCTTGTCGATCGCCGCTCCTGCAAGCACAAGTCAATCACACTAGCGCCATCAACAGCAGCATACACAATAACACTCAAAGTGTAACAACTTACACACACATGCTGCCGCCGCCTAGCCTGGCCTGGCCTGGCCTGGCCTAGCCGCCTTAAGATCAGAAGGACAGTTAGCTTATATGCACTGCTGCGCACAACACAACGCTACAGCACAGAGCTTTACTTACTTACTGTTGCCACCACCACCGCCGCCGCCGCCGCCACTGCACAACTCAACGGTACAACTTGCTTAGAGTCGTTGAGCGTTCGAACCTTGGCAACAACTGATTCAAATGCGTCGTCACAATGGCACCATCATACCATCAGTATGATACGATGGTGCTATTGTTATGGAGTTTCCGTATTATTAACATGGTATGTTAGTCGCCGCAGTGGTACAGTAATTGTACCGTCGTTACGCATTACTCTTGCAAAAAAACAAAAAGGGACGAGTAGTCACTTGCTGGTTATGTGATAGGTCGCCGCCGCACCCACGGACGGCCGGTGGTCGGCCGTCCGTGGGTGCGGCGGCGACCTATCACTTATCAAGATGCGGGCACGTCACGGAATAGGATGCGCCCTGTAACACCCAAGCCAGGCACCTTATACACACAGCAAGTCAGCACCCGGCAGAGTTCCCATATAAGATTTTTGTTTTCAACAACATGCTGGCTTAGCTCTGGGTACTTACCTCTCTTTATGTTAACATTTCCTTCTCACATGGTCGCACGTTGTCCTGCAAGACTCCAATATAAGTCACGCGTGCTGACCGTTAGCTTATCACTTTTCGGCCCCATCGGTCTCATGATAGTTATATGACCAGCATGAGCCTTCCGCACATTGGCAGTCATGTGCTCATTCCGTTACTCAAGTCCGAGTCACATCTCATTATACATCATTATATCATATCTCACAAGCATCAATAAACATCAGCATATGTGCAAATATATCACAATTAAATGGCACCATAATTTGTAGTACGATACAACTGCCCTTTACATATTTTTGTTGCACACTACCATGCTGTACATCCGCATAACAATACCTGAAGAAGCCGACTTGGCCAAGTTGATAGCTACTCTTTTCAAGATTACTTTATCTAGCTGAGCGTACGATATATCAGATGGAAATTTGCCCTCACGTGCAATCTCAACCACTCTGCATACACTTATGACAACGTACCGCCTTCACGTACACAACATGCTTATTACGGATTCCTTGCTTTTGACTTCCTGAGCGACAGCAAGATACTCTAAATGACGCGGGCATGCCCTGCCTGCGGATGCTTGACTGAAGTGGCCTGCAGGCGGGGTTAATCACGAAGCAATTGAAAAGGTCACCTTTGCAAACGGAAGTAGCACGGGTCACCTGTTGAAGGTGCAATGTTGTTTGTGTGCCTTCTCAATGGACTCCGCCTACAGGCCACCTCAGTCAAGCGTCCGCAGGGCATGCCCGCGTCCCTACCTGCAACCTTTTCCGTCCATCATCATTGCACCTTGCCATGTTGCTTTGCTGCGCGGTGGAGCAGCGCAGAGCACGCACCAGCGACCTGCCTAAGCATGCACTCGCGCCGCCGACGCTGGAAATGCTTTCAGCGTACCTTTGTCATGATGGAAGGTCCTATCCATGGCGTATCAGGCCTTCGATACTATTGTTTATATAGGCCTATGGCAGCGTGCGCAACGCTTGCTCCGTTATGTGGCTTCATCAAGATGTCTTGTCCGCATGCAAAGCCACAAAGTCGGCAGCACACCAGCGACTTGCCTAAATCCCGTCTGCCGACGCTGGGCGCTGAACCTTGCAAATGCTCAGATGAGGCGAGAGCAACGCAGAGAACCCTCGCAACCATGCCGGGCGGGTTGCACCAAGCTTAGCCAAAGCACTGCCGCCTGGCGCCTAGGTGGCCCTGTCGATTACTTACTTGGTTGTCCCAGTGTGCTGTTGTAGCTGACCGCGTGTGAGCGTATGCACTTGCGCATAGCGAGGCGCGCCTAGTTGCCGCCGCCGCCGTCACGCCGTTTGGCAAGGTAAGTGTTCGGTGTTCCTGGCTCTCTCGCCCGTGCTGCCGCCGCCTCGCCGTTGCTCGTCCTGTGTGTGTGCTGCTCCGCTGTCCATATGGGTGTACCATCTGCGTGCGTGCGTGTGTGCGGCGTGTGAAAACGGAAACCGTCGTCATGCATGCAGTTGTGTCCCCATGACGTCGCTTTGCTTGCTGTTCATGTGTACGTTCGTGTGCATACGTGTGCTCGTCCGAGTGAAAGTCGTCACTAGAATGCCGTTTTGTGCCCATGGCGTAGCTATTTCGTCGCTCCTTGCGACACTGTTTGTGTGCTGCGCTGTGCATGTGTGTGCATGTATGCTTCATGACTTTGCTGTTTCTTCCATGCGCTAATGTCTGCTTTCTGCTCGCGACCATCGCGACTGCAAACAAAGGAAACCGCAATTCTCAACCCTAACTCGTCTGTGTGTCTGCATTGTAGGCCGTAAGGATGGGTCGAATGGCTTTACCGCTGCTGTTGACAACGGCGGCAGCATGGATGCTGTCTCTTGCGCTTCTGGCTTTGTGTGCCTCCTTCGTCACTGGCTCTGGCGTAACGTAAGTCACATGCTTGCCATCTGGCATGCGCAACGCACGAAAGGACAAAACCATTGCGTTCGGTGCCCTGTCTCCTTGTGTAGCATGCATGTCAGTCTGCTGTGCATCTCAGCGTGTTCATTGAACTCTGGTCACATTGCCAACTTCAGCATAGGAGGGCCGTACCGCTCGGATGAATGCAGCACCATCCGGCTGCGAGCCAGTGCGACCGCGGATGCATGTGGCGTGGATCGATTGCTGGCTTGGGACCTGAACAACGATGGCGTGTTCGATGACGCGAGCGGCGGCTTCCTCATCATCCACGCCTACAACAAGGGCCTCGGTCCGGGTGTCCACACAATCAGCGTCCGCGCCACCAGCAGCTCCTGCCCAAACTCTCCTTCCGAAGTGGTGAGCACCACCATCACCGTCACCGTCGCACCCCTCGTCATCACCGCCATAGGAACGTATCCGGCGAGCAACCTCGGGGTCGCGAGCGTCGAGGAGCGCGTTCAAGTGATTGTGCGGAGCTCTGCAGCAACCTGCGTGCCTGACAACCTTGTGTTAGACTGCGGTGCAGACAGTGTGGTGAGTAGCGCTTTCATCGGCGTGCGTGCGTGCGTGTAGGCAGGCAGAGCGGTGGTATGTTGGTTGGATTTCATGCACACCTGCTGTGCGCAGGGCAACGAGGCGGGATACTGTCGATATAGTAAACCAGGCATCAAGACCATCACCGCCACTGTCGCGCAGTTTGGTGCCGTTGCATCGCTCTCGAGCAACATCACAGTCACAACTTTCTAGTGAGTGCTGTTGTTACACCTGTTGCCTTACGTGTGTATGCAGTGCACTTACGAGCGCGCGCGTATGTGTGTGCGTTCTGCACGTGCAGCATGGGAGGGCCATACACCGTCGCCCCGTGCGCCACCATCCAACTTGCAGCGCCTACCACCATTGATGCATGCGGGAGACCGCGTGTCCTTGCGTGGGATTACAATGACGATGGTGTGTTTGACGACAGCACGGGGAACAAACCCTACCTCTATAATGAGCTTTCTCGCCTCGCTCCCGGCGTCCACCCGATACGTGTGCAATCCAGCAGCAATCCCGCCTGCCCCGCCTCTCCGGCGGAAGTGCATACAGTCAGCGTGACTGTCACTACGGGTGCCAAGCCCGAGATCCGTGGCATATCCACATTTCCGGCGAGCAGTGAACCTGTCACCAGCACTCAAGCAAGCGTCCAAGAGGAGATCCGTGTCGTCGTGGTTCCGTCATACGTGTTCTGCCTGCCTTACACCGTCACCCTTGACTGCGGCGCCGACAATGTGGTCAGTTGCAACCGTCTTATTGCGGCATGTCGCAGCACTGCCTTCATAGTTCTTTGCTGACTGTGCGCGCACATGTGTGTACAGAGCAATAGGACGTCGTACTGTCGGTACAGCACGCCCGGACAGAAAGTCATCACCGCCACCATCACGCAGAGTGGCGTCTCCGTCTCGCGCTCCGTCAACATCACAATTACTGGCTACTTGTGAGCGTGCTCATGCATGCGTAGTTGTCGTCGCCTTCATCAGGAAGTCAAACTGATCCCGTCGAGTATGCAGCATCGCAGGGCCGTACTCCTTGCCCCTGTGCTTCGGTGCAATTGCTCTGACAGCCGAGGGGGGCGTCGACGAGTGCGGCCATATCCGGAACCTGGCCTGGGACTTTAACAATGATGGCGTCTTTAATGACGCAATGGGACCGAGCCCAGTTTTCGATGTTGCCGTACGACAGCTCCTGCCCGGAGTGTATCCTATAAGTGTACGAGCCAGTAGCAACACCACCTCCTGCCCCGGCTCAGTCCCTATTTATCTCACCACCAACGTTACCATTTACGGCACCATAACACCCCCGGAGCTCTTCTCCGTGCACGGTTTCCCAGAAAGCGGCAACGGAAGAGCAACGGTGGGGTCCTGGTGGGAACACACTCTCATGCACACACTCTCATACACTCAGCTCTCACAACTCAAGGCAACCCACAGGTGGGAGAGGCCATTGAAGTCAACGTTGAGTACTCGACGGCTGGCGGTTGTCTTCCTTTCAACCTAACCATCGACTGCGGTCTGGACGCCGTGGTGAGAGCGCACAGGTGCATGTTATTCTGTGTACACAATCGCAGCACTGTCTGCCTCAGGGAGTGACCCTATGGTGCCAACTACAGGGCAACAAGAAAGGATATTGCCAATATGGCACGAGTGGAGTCAAGGTCATCACCGTAACGCTCTCACAGGAAGGCGTTGAGGTGTCCCTCAGTCTAAACGTGACAGTGACTGCAACCGACCCATCATGTGCAACGTAAGCGTGTGTACTTGCAATCATGCACATGGCGCGCACCACTCCGACATCAATCGCACTCAATGTGACCGACAGGGCGGCGTTTCCGGAGGGGAGAGTGCGCGGGAAGCGGGGTTGTTCTGCAGAATTTTGGCCGAAGTTGCTGGCATGCAACCTCCCCAACAACATCAAGCCATACACCAAGCTCTACGATGCTTTTGCTAGCCGAGCGAGCGAGGATGCGCGGGTATAGATTGATGCTTGTGTCTTTCTTTGTGGTCTAAGCTACTGCCTGCAGCGCCGTGTATGCAGTACTTATGCATAAATGCCTTATGTATGTGCAGCTCATTGAGCGCCTATTTGGCAACCGTACCATTTCCCAAGCCTTGCGCATCTCAACCCGTCAGGTACGTTTCTTATTGTGGATGCGTATGTGCGAACACGCGTGCATGTAATGTCCGCGCACGACTGGCTGTGCATAAGTGCAGGTTTGCATGTATGGACAATCAACTATCCAAGCCAATTGCCTGCGCAATGTTTCATGTGTCTCTTGATTCTCAACACCGTAACGCTTCAGATTGACACCTTTGCAAGGGAAGCCACTGCCGCTCTGCTGAATGCGGAGACAGTGTACTATGCACAGGTTCGGGCTTGTATTACCCTCTGCTTGTGTTCTGTTCATGCTATGATTGCGATGCATGCATGTGGCACGTGAGCGCTTGGTTTTTGCTTGCTAGTGTCCCCTTTCGGTCAAGCTCGACTTTCGCCATGGCTTGTACAATGCGAGCAACATCACAAGACGTAAGTGGACTTGCGGTCGCATCAATGATTGCACGCATGTGTGCCAATTTCTAACACGTCTCTTTGTGTAGTGACTAATACAAGAAACAAATTTTTCACTCAAAACAATTTTGTGGACGGGTGCCCCCTTGGGACAGTGTGTAGCACTTAGGACTAAGCAGTTCAAGTTTGACAATAGTGGATTATGTGATGGACGTTTATGTTGATGTCTCTTTGTCATGTTAATCTGTGTATAAGAGTATGTGAGATTACCAACATGCATGGTGGGAGGCTCAACATGCAATGTCATGCACAACACGCATTCAACACATGCAATGCCATGCCGATATGTCATTCCACCGGGTCGCTGCTAGTTCCTACCACCAACCCCTACCCTGTTGATTCACACAGCATGCATGTTGTCAAATAGTTACTTACTTAAACGAGCTGTGCGCATGCTTTTACTCATCAGGCTTACTCAGCGAGTAATGTTGCTGCAGAGGTTTTATGGTAGTGGCACGTGATAGATAGCTCATTCTTGGACACCGCTCCTTTACCATTCAATTGTCGTATAATGGAGCAGATGCATACACGTGCTGAATACTGCATATTTTTGTCTCACACACTCATACATCATAAACTGGTCTAATTTTCACACGAGTGCCTAATTGAGAAAGTTAGGGAGGTTGTGCGACCTATGCGATGATAACTGATATGCCAAAGATCATTTTGCAAACTACGCCGGTGCATCTGATTGCCTCGTGAGCGGCGTGGGTGATGTTACTTTCTCAAAGGAGACCAACATTGCCGACTATGCCAGTGATGGATCCATCCCACATGACTGATCTTCAGCCCATTGAGACTGCCGGTATGTTTGCAAAAATGACGCAATGGTGTGTGTCATTTGCGTGAATGGGACACGCCATGCCTGTTCGTGCTCATGTATTTGTGTGTATGCTGCATATGCAACGCCAAGCTAGCATGCGGTTCCTACCCACATCCACAGGTACATGTGCCATGGTGGCGGGTGTGCAGACATTAGTTTGCATGACCCAGTGCAACCTTGCGCTTGTCCCGGCTCACGCAATGGTCGTGTCTCGCGCCATGCCACAGTCGCAGCTGAAAGTAGGCAAAGACATGTTGGATGTCACTACCTTCTATGGGTCTTAGCTGCTCTCTCATGCTAAACCAAACCAGTCATTGCCAGCATGATATCTTCCCTCCTCGCTGCCAGCGATACACATGAGTTCCAAGCCTTCCTGACGAGTACACCTGCTCTTGTGCACCTAATTGTTTGAGTTGTATTGCACATGTACACCGCAACTGATGTGACGCATGCCCCTACCTTGTGCAGGTAGTTTGGCAGGTTCACGATAGCTGCTGCTGCCTGCCTCACTGCCTTGCACGCACATAGGTCGAGCCCCATAGCTAGCAAGCTAGCTAGCTGTGCCTTGTCGTCGTGGTTGATATTGGTTGTGTGCTTGAGTGCTTGCTTGTTTGCATCTTTGTGGCCCCTGTATTACCCTATGCCTGTGCCTAACAGCACGTCATATAACCTGTGCACATGCGCAAGCAAGCACTGCCAATAGCAACATCCTTTCATCCTCGACAACTTCCCTGCAGCACGTTAGTGACCAGACCATTGGTGAGTTCCTTGGCTCAGCTTTGGCGATGTACGAGGGCGTGCAGGAGACTGGCACAACTACATACTGGCCCACACCACCCTCAGGCTTACTGCAGTCAACCTCCCGCACACCATCGACAACACCCACACCTACCATCATCAGGTGTGGGATGATGGGTCATCAGCCACATCTAAGGGTGTGGAGGACAGCGGTCACCTGCTGGCCCTCAAGCGGTCGCGGAAAGTGGCTTTAGGCTTCTTTAATACTCGTAGGTCATGAGCCTTGTAGCAAAAGTGACTGCGATCACTGTATGGTAAATTCACTTGGTTCCAGTGTTTTAAGCCTGGCATTTGGCAAGGGTATGCTGCCACATGCTGAACAAGCACATGAGCTGTTTGTTGCCAACACGACACTCTATACTGTACATGGAATCATAGACTTCAATGTAGCCGGACATATCCTAATCACAACATACACAATAACCTTCTATCACATCTGCACGAGAGGTGCTATCCACAATGTGAGCTGAAATGTACAATTCAGTGCCTCTATACAGACACCAAGCAGAACGGCTGCTGGCCAAGTTGCAAAGAGTGTGAAAAGTGTGCGTCTTCAGCTGGAACACCTGCTGCCAAGACCCCAGATACGAATACGACTGCAACTCGCCGTAGACAAGACGCTACAAGAAATTTCCGGTGTCTTCCGACCGTAAGCCTCAGAACTTGAAACCCTTCATGTCTTGGGTTGGGAGGGAGAAGCAAACACTCAGCTGTCATAGGATGCATTCCAATGCTCTGTGACACATGCCACGTTGTTCAGGCATGCCATACGGCACAAAGGCCATCACCTGTTCCCAACAGGAAAGCAGCCTCACCTGCCAGGCGCAGCATGGAAGAGAAGTAGCTTATTGGCCAGGTGTCCATCAATTTCCCAATCGGTTTTGTAACAATACGAGCAGGCCAGCTCCTGACAGTTGTGTGTGCCAATGAGTACCGTGCGTCGTCATCTTCATAATGTTTATTGGAGGTTGTTCCATCGCGCAAGCTGCTTGGCCTGCCAGAGCTGTCAACACATGCAGATACACGTAAAGAAGCAGAACTGTCACGCTCAATGTGTCACCTCGCAGCGTCCTTCTGCATTGCAAACTCCACCAAGTCCTTCGCGAAGCCAACCAGTTCTGAGGCCAACCAGACAACTTCAGCAAAACATGTAATCAACACGGGTCTCAGCGTGCAGCTGCAGTCGTGCTCACCTTCCCGCAACTCCTGCCGTGTGATGCCACTCTCTTTACAGCCAGCATCACCGTTCTCCTTCACATTAAGTGGCGTATTGTGTTGAGCGCTGACAGCATTGGCAAGATCACGCACTGCGCTCGTGAGGTCCGTCAGCTGGCGCGAGTGGTTATCCAACAGCAGCGTGATGCGCTCACACTCTGCACAGCAACCGTTGGTGTCCTTGAGCTGCAAGGAAGGTGTACTAATGGGTGGCAATTGGGGCGTGCTGCCTTACCTGTCGCATGCGTGGAAGTTGTCAGGGCAACCGCTTGAGAGGCAGCTTCGCGAGCAGCTACAGTAAGCTCTTGCTGTAGGCCAAGCACAAACCAAGTTAGCACAGGCAAGGTGCTGCACGGTGCATGCTCGTGCTCGGTGTGTTCTTGCACGCTCTGCACGCTTTTTGCACCTTGCGAGTATCAGGTTGAGTCGCGGCAGCTGCCTGACTGCGCTTCGACCCGCCAGCAAACAACCACTGCCAGCAACGGCGACATAAACGGTACACACAAGTACTTGCATAGCTTCAAGGTCAAGCGGTGAACCAACTGCAATTCGCTGCTCACCCATGCAGCTGCTGCGGCTACAGCTGAAGCGCCAGCTGCTGCCGCCACAATGACAGTCTGGGGCAATTGCGGCTCAGCAAACAAGCGCTGCCAGCTGTTCAAGAGTGCATGCTGTACAAGATAAGGAAGCAAAACACACGCCTTTCAGGGTGGTCTTCAAGGAGCAGTACCGAGCACACTACTGATTGGTTAAGCAAGCATGCAAGCGCCCACCTGTGGTGCGACGTTGCGCTCGTCCTTGCCATTGTCGTCCAAGGGCTCACAGCCAGCCAAAGCGTCCGTTGGCGACGGCGACAACGCCGCCGTCAACGACGACGACGAAAGCTCAGGCATTGCTGACATCATGTGACTGACATGGCATGCACAGTTGCTTCAAGAAACCACCACCTGCCGAATAGTATACATAGCTTCAGCGCCACATAGGTTGCAACTCAGAGTCCCACTAGCCAAACACGGAGTACAGCTCAGCCAACTTGACGCCAACACCGCCGCCTAGGCGCAGGAAACTGCGCCACGTGGCGGAGAACCCATAGCGGAAGCAAACGGCACGGAAGGGAACAGAGCACAGGAAGCCATGCATAATCCATGAATGATGCATTTCCCCCCCCCCAAAACTGTGTTATCAAGACCCAGTTCATGAAACAGCATTGCGATGACACTGTCATCATGACAGCCATTCTAACTCGGGTTGGAATTTCCACCCCTAATCCAGCCCTCTTACAGAGTTGGGACACACTGCAATTGAAGTCCCGGCCTGGGACGTTTTCCAGGCAGCAGCCATGGAAGGCGTGGCGAACGGCGACAAGGAGGCGGCGACCGCCCCGGACGCCGAGGCCTCTTCCTCGGGCAAGCAGCAGGAGCAGCTGGTGGATCAGCTGCGCAATGCCCTGAAACAGGTCAGCCAGCTTACCTAACTGGGTTGACTTCGCTTGCATGGTTGCTGGCTTGCCTGCTTGTTCGTTGAATGGCAGCTTATTGTTGTCACACACAAGCACACGCACAGTCCTTTAAGCACAAACTACGTACAGTCCTTCAATGCCGGGGCTTAAGGCACGCAAGCAGACACTGCGCTGCACTCGAGAATTGAATATATCAAACTTAGTTGATCCCATTGCAGTTGACATTACCACCACGACGACAGCATTGGCGGATGTAGCTGCTTTGCTCTCAGAGTGTGCTAGTGTATTGTGTCGCTGTACGGCTGCCTAGTATTAGCAGGTGGTGAACTTTGTAATGACTTGCCACATTCCCCATGGATTGTGTGTGTCTGTCACTCACATTGCAATTGTCACACGTCCGAACATAGGACAAGCAGCACTCTGTTTGAATTTGTGTGTGTGCATGTGATGTGGCTGGCAGGCTCTGAAGGAGCAGTCTGTCTTGGAAGCAAAGCTGCTTGCTGCCACGCAAACCAAAGCTGCAACAGAACAGGTGTGTAAACAATGACATCACGCTGTCGCTGTCACTGGTGTTGTTGTTGTTTGGCTGATTGTTCTTGTACACTTGTCAAGGAGGACTCATTGCTGGCGGTTCAGTTGAAAGAAGCCAAAGGCGAAGCCGAGCGTGCGAAGAAGCAGAAAGCCGCGCTTGAGCAGAAAGTTAAAACCCTCGCGGCCGCTTTGGAAAAGCGCATACAGACACTCAATGCCAGCGTTGAAGTATGTTGCGCGCACCAGTATTCTTACATTACAGAATTTTGCATTGTGGTCCGCTTGATAATTGTTACACCCTCATAGGGAAGCAAAGCAGAGAATGATGAGCTTAAGGCGGAGAATGCACGATTATCGGATACGGTCTCGGAGCTTGAAGACCAAGTTCAGCGTGTGCTGGCAGGTGCGATTGAGTGGTTTTCCTGTTCAAGCTTTGCACTAGCAATCGTTGGGTTGATAGTCGAATGTGTCATCAATAGATAAGACAAAGGTTGTTGAGCAACATCGGGCGACAGAAAGGCAGCGCAGCCAATCTGATGACCTGGCAACAAGGCTGCAGGCTGAGGTGAGCTTTAGAGGGTCATGCGATGCCTGTGCGTGTCTAAGTGTGCTTGCGCATGAATGCGTACATGCATGCGCAATGCGTGTGACACTTAGCCCACAGGTGGCCACAGCGCATCGCGAGACAGCTGAAGCCAATGCGGCCCTCGCTGAGTGCCGGTAAGTGTTCACTTAGCATGTTGTTGTGTCAGTTGACCAGACTCTTCGCATCTCACATCAGATCTATACTGCTGGCAGGTCGCAGCTGTCGGAGTTGCAAACCCGGTTCGAGACTGAGTCTGCGGGTCGGGCGATGAGCGAAGATGAGCGCAACGGCTTCAAAGCTGCATTATCTGTTGTGTCGGCAGAGAAAGCGGCTGCCGTTGCTGAAGCCGCGCGTTACAGGGATCAACTCAGGCAGGTTGGTGTGTGTTGAAAGTTGTCATCTTGTGTTTGTTGCTTCTGTGTGTTGACTTGGTGTTTGACGGTTGTTCAGGTTGGAGAAGAAGGCAAGCGCGCGGTCAAGGTGGCATCAGCAGCGGATGCGCGTGCTGCTGCGGCGGAAGAGCGCCGCTACACTGCTGAAGCTGCATTGGCAGAGATGATGCGAAAGAGTGGGGAGGTAAGCAACAGCAACTTGCACATCCGTGCTCGCAGGTTTCTCGTGCCTGTGTGGGCGTGTTTGCTGAACCTGAACAACAGCAACAGTAAGGAACAGCGTGCACGCGAGCTCACATGTGTGTATGTGTGTGTGCATGTGCATGCGCGTGCGCGTTTTTGCCATCAAGTATAATACGGGCGTCTTGCATGCTGTGATTGACGAGGTGGTTGCGTTATAAGTCCACCATGCAGCTGTTGACTGCTGTATGTGCATGTGACAGGCACAAGGCATGGCAGAGAGGCTGAAGGAGGAGGGCGAAAGGAGAGCAAAGGCATTCAACAGGTGAGAGGACATACCAATAATCAGTCGCATTGTCACACGCAATCATTCTGCATCGCTCGAGTCAACTGACACCAACTTCTATAAGCATAGCGACCAATATGCACATGTTCATGCAACAGTGCCGTGAAGGCGGCGGTGGGGAGGATGCAGCAGGAGTGGGAGGAGGAGAGGGCGGAGCTGGTGGAGAGTTTAGACAAGGCCAGGCTGGCTGCAGAAGAGCGCGAGAGGGAGGTTGCGGAGAAGCGGGAACGCGAGCGCCGTGACTGGGAAGCGCGCTTGCTAGAAGCACAGGTGCACACCTGTGCACACCTTTCTAGGAGGGCATTGGTCTATGCAAATGGCTATTGTTACCCTTGTATAATGGCATTAAAAGTGTGCATTGCACGTGTCAGCCACAGCTGACAGCTACGGTCTGTAGCCGAAACTCTCTCGTTAACCAGATTGTGTTGTTTGTGTTTCTTGTGCGTAGCTTTGTCAGGTTGCCATGCAGCATGCCATTGTGACGGCGATCTTTACCGTGTGGTGTATTTGCATGTGCAGACTGCAGCCACAGCAGAGGCCGAACGCTTGCAAACCAAAATCGCCGAGGCGCAGGAGGCCTTAACGTCCACGCGCACGGACCTTCTCGCACAAATCGCAACCGCGACTGCCGCTGCAAGCAATGCACAACAACTTGCTGAAGAACTACGCACTCAGGTACCTGAGCTTGTGCGTGATTGTTGCGCTGATACCTGTTGTACTGACCCTTTCGCTGTTGGCCTTGTCTCATGTAGATGCAACAGAGGGAGGCGCAGCTTGCAGAAGAGGCACAATCGGCAGGGGCAGCCGAGGAGTCAAATATTCGGTTGAAGGCTAAAGTGGAGAGCCTCGCTAGGGAATTGGCTGACGCAGAAAAGCGTGTTGTTGCAGCACAGGTGGGCAAGACATCCAGCACCTTGTGTTTGCTTGCCCCTATTCTTGCCCCCATTCTTGCATGACATCAATGTTGCAATGCCAATGCCTTTCTGACAAAGATTGCAGAACAGAACATCAGAAGCACAACTGCACATGCATTGGACCAGTCTACAGGCTGACGAGTGTGATTATCTTTGAGCCAACACACCGCGTGTGCACCAAGGTGTTGTTACTCACTCTGCATATGTGTCAGGAGACGGCCAAGGTGGCGCAGGCAATTGCTGCCGCAGCCGCTGCCTCAACTGCACCTCAGGAGAATGGCTCCGCGGTTGTTGTGGTCGAGCTGGAAGCCCGTGCTCGCGCGGCCGAAGCGCGAGTGCGCGAGCTTGAGCAGACCCAGCAGCTTGCACAGCAGCAACAGGTTTGTGAGCTAACCCTGCGCGTGCGCACAGAGACACACGCGTGCGTGCATGCTCACGGTCTTAATATGGCTACCAGTCCCAGTCGTTGGTGTTCACTCAAATGCAATGCAGAGCTGAGGTTCTGTCTGCATCACTGCTGTATATCCTCAACACACTCCAAGTCACAACCAGCATGCAAGGTCAAACCCATGTTTGCAGCAACGCATCAACGTCTTGGAGGCGATGGGTTTGGACTCAGTGCGCGAAGAGCGGTTGAGATGGGACGGTCAGCTGAAGCAGGGTGACATTGAGGTACGCATGCCTTCCATGGCATTGATACCATCACTATCACCCGCAGTATCACATGCAGCGTCATAGTCTTAATGGAGTTGACCGTCGCGTGCAGTCTGTTGGCGTGGCGTTGATGCGATCCAAAGAGAAGCGGCCACCTACGCGCAGCGCCACTTCAACAACAGCGTCAACACTATCAACCGCGTTGGCTTCAGTCCCGGTGATAGGTGGCAGGCTGGACGCTGTGTTGAAACGGTTGCGGTTGATTAACAGCAGTACCAGCGACCCACGTTACCGAGGCACCATCTCCATGCGCAGCGCCCTCCTGCTTGGCTACCTTGTCACCCTGCACATCATGGTACACATTGGCCTCGTTTGTTTACATGCATGTGGCTACTCGGGTTCTATACACCTCATCCATGCAGAGACACAAGTGCGTGGTCACATTGCAGCCATTAAGCATAACGCTTGTTTCTCAGGCGCTCTCTCTTTCTTGCTTGTGCTGTATGTGCTGCACATCTCACTGCACACGCAACAAGAACTCTGCTCTTGCTTTTGTAAGAGTGTGTTGTTGTGTCCAACACACTCTCACAGGTGTCTTGCAATGACACTGGTGTCTGGCTGTGCAGGTGATGACATCTTATGCCAACCACCCGGCCACAAGCTGCGTGGATGCGAGCAGCGAAATCCGCCAGAACCTTCCAGGGTTTGTAGGGTAGCTCCACAACCTACGTGTACAGACGACGAATACGCTTACTGATCAACATGCCATGACAGACCATCTCTTTGTGTACGGGGTGCTGTGTGCAACCACCATTGACCTCAACAAGGCCAACGCAAGTGTGTAATGTGTGACATGAGGTCGCTGCGCTCGCATCAAGCATTCAGGCACATTTGATGTGTACAAGCTAGCACGCCCGCATGTGCTGCACACAGCCAGCATGCAACAATAGCTTGTGAAACTGTTATAACAACACCATACTTCTGTGCCACACATTTATAGAAGTTCTCAGTTGTCAATCCATGGGCCTGGGCCTGGTATTGTGCTGGCGTAGTGTAGCACCTCCAATTATGGCTGGCATGCCATGTCGTATCACAGAGCAACGCCTAACAAACCAACACAACCTATGCCGAGTTGTCTGGGACAATGTACGTCTTTGTGAGCCAAGCTGCAAGGAGCTAGCCCAACACAGTGCGTATAGCCCGGTGGTTGTGTTGCTGTGAATGTGCTTGCATGCTGTTTGGCATGCTGTGAGTGAGGTCATGCATGTCTCCAACTACTGGCAGCATATCCTGTACAACATCAGGTACGAACATCGCATAGACAACATGGCGGCTGGGGCGCCTTGCCCCAGATACTGGGCCATGCATTCAACAGGTAGAAAGCTTGTACTGCCTGCAGTTGAAGATTGGGACCCTACAGCTGCACAAGCAGGTTGGATCCGCAAGGCGTGCCTAGCGTGATTGGCCTGTCTGGTTGCCTGTGGTATGCTGACTTAGAGTAACCCCTGACTATGTAAAGCACTTGGTAACTTGCTCACCTTCGTAATGACTTTGTTGAATGCCGGTGCGCGTGTAGCCACAAAAGCAGAAACAATGAAAGCAATGGGCAAAGTGCTCAGGTTGAATGTCCTTCTAGCACAGGGCCAGCCATGGAATCAAGGTCGTGAGGGAAAAACAACCTGTGAAGCATCAACAAGTAAACCACACGTAAACCTTGAGATTGAAACATGCTATTGATACAAGAAGCTGCACCAACATGTGCAGAGATCAGCACCTGCAGGTGTTCTCGTACAACATGCGCGCAAGCCCTGCAACGTTCTTGATCTGCTTGTGGCCCGCTATTACCTCCAAGACTTGCCTAGCAACACGCAACATGTTCATGTCTTGTCATATCAGCACAGGAGTACACATCAGCAGTCTTGATGAGGTAACACAGCTGTATTATGTGACACTGTGCGTTGCTTTAGATCAAACCTGATGTGGCAGGGCTCATTGCGGCCCTTGACAGTGGACCCTTCCTCCCACTTCTCCTTAGCCTTCACTGGCCACTTCGTTGTTATGTGCTTGCTGCCTGCATGCGAGTTGCGAATCTGACAAACGCAGACAACAGTTATTCACAATTGCAGGTAGGCGCACAGAGCTTGCAGTCAACATGTAAGCCTCTCTTTGTGTTGCAGAGCTTACATCACACCAGGGAGCGTCCGTTTCAATCATCATCCTCTCAACGGGAATGGAATCAAGAACTTGAAGATTTTCTTCCGTTTTTAGCGAGCAGCCATTGATGCCTGCATGTTGAGGTCACGTTTTAAGATTGGTCAGACAGATATAATGTTGTGACAATCAACACACATCATGACCAAGCACTACAGCAAACAAACCACAAAGCACCTATATACACATTGGGGAATGACAGCAGCTGTTGCGCTTCGTCTGCAGTGCCCGTAAACGAGTGCACCACACCCCCTCTAAACCTAAGCGTACAGCCAACAGAATGACAATCACTTTAACTCGCAGTTTCTCTGTCAATCACCTCTTCTCAGCGTGTTTGGCATGCATATCGCAAAGTCATCTCATGCGCTTCGTGTACGCTTGACAAGTACACTTGAACCGTCATTGCATATATGTGTGTACGAGGTGCACGTTCAGCAGTATGACCGACATGCACATGACATGCACTAACCTGTCTCTGTTGCGTTGCAGAGCCTCAACAAAGTCCCCCGCAGCTGCGCGCAAATGCAGAAACATTGGCAACCCTGTCGATTGCGCCACCTCAAAATGCCTCTCAAACCACCTGATTGGGCAACTGTGTCAACCTGTGCATATGAAGCAGAAAAACTACGCCAGTGACGGTACCTTATTTGCACTTCCTTTGGAGAGAACTGAAGGCGGTCATAATCCAGACCGCACTCGCCAATGGCAACCACCTGTGTATTGAGAGTTCTGCATGCGTAATGACAGATACCCTGAAACACACAGTGTCATCACAAGGTGCCACATTGCTGCTTATGCTTAAGCCACCTTTCCTCGCGCAGCGCCTTCTTTTGCAAGTTTGGTCAGGGACGCCAAATAAGACTCTGCATCAGGCGCATTCTCAAGCTCCTATACGGATTATACAAAGAGATTGATAGCTGGCCTGAATCAAACACTGTCGCGGGTACTGTGCAGTGTATGCATACACTTGACTAAATACATGACAAAGAAGAGTATTGTGTTTACCAGAGTGCGTGTTGGGTGGACGCCAACAGTAGAGTACAACCTGGCTGCGCAAATCATTCGTTTGACACGCACACAACACAGCATCTTCTGTAGAATGCACTGCGAAGGCCCCAACTCGGGATCAACACAAACTGTACTGAACTTCTTACCATCAGACTCTGCCGACTCGAGCGCTTCTCCCGACTCTGCCAAAGTGCCGCCAGTGATCTGGAGTCACATACACAATTTCAGGAGAGAAGTGGAAACAAAGTTTACAAACAGAGATTCTTGCCACAATGACGGAACCCACGAACCATTATCCTCTCAACACCGGCGTCCCACGCCCGGCCCAGCACGCGATGGAGATCCGGAGGGTGCGCAGCCTTGCCATGGTACACGCCTCGGAACATTGAATCTGTTATGTTGGGAGTTGTTGCATGGGTGACAGCACACAACACATGTGTTATAACAATGTGTTCTACATTGCTTTGAACCAATGGAACACAAGATGGCTAAACGGAGTAGACAAAGTACCTGTGAGATTGGCGCCTATGTCTGCGCAACAAGCGAGCACGTTATGAGTGTTTAACAACAGATGCGCACAGCAAACAGCGCTAAGCTTTGACACATGCATACACACACCACGGACAGGACTCAATGAAAAGTTTGGTACAAACAGTGGACAGAGCAAGGCCAAGAGCATCCGAACACGTGCACAGCTATAGCAACCACCACAGGCAATCAACAACGAAACAGTGAATAGCAAATCAAGGCAATCCTTTTAGTACCTATGAACTTGAACGCCATTGTTGCCTGAGCAGCCGTCTTGACAACCACAGCCACCGCCGTCGCCACCACCGCCACCGCCGTAAACGGCACACAGCATAGGCTGCAAAGCATGCATTTAGTGCCTTAATGCTCACGGAAGCTTTCGTTACAATCAGCGGTGGAGGGTCGTTAAGGTCAGGTGAACGGAGTGGGTTAGATCACTGAATGACTCAGAGCTGAGCTGGCGGTGGTGAAGGAGGTGGCTGCGGCGGAGGCAGTGGCGTAGCAAGGCCGGTGCTGGACAAGCAGGACGAAGCGGGAGAAAAGGATTTGTCCAGGCAGCACAGGGGTTTTGAGTTTCCCTGATCATGGCGAAGACGCCATGGGTCGTAGTGCCCATGGGCGTGCTGTTCATGGCTTCAGGACTGCTGGTCAGTGACAGCTTGCTTGACGATGATGCTACTTCAAAACTGGCAGGAAAAATTTTGGCATGTGCCAAGTTTACACGCAAGCAGTTCCAAATCACTGTTGGTTTACATGCGTTTCGTGCTGAGCTTGCACAATTGGAAGCGTGACGCAGACAGTGCTCTGTGCCAGGTTAATGTGGTGGAGCTGGCGCTGCTGCTGACTGTCTGGCCTTTGTCCAAGCCCCTTTACCGGAAGGTGCGCAGCACCTATAAGTTTATACGACCAGTGTGCAACGTCACATGTTTGTTGGCACGTGCATGTTGTCCATGGACACGACTCTGAGCAGCAACACACAACTAGCACGCTGCATTAGCTTGCTTTGTTCTGGCTCTGCGCAGGCATTAAGATTATCTGCTCGTCGGTTTCAGCTTCTGAAAATGCTGTTTGAGTTTCTCAGTGCATGCATTGGAGCAAGTGGCATACTGCATTGCTCTGTTCATTTGTTGTGTGCAGTGCAACAAGGCAGTTGACTTTGCAAGGCATTGGGTCACATGACAAGCATTGTGCAGTGCGTGTGGGTGCTGTCGGGCCTTCTCTGGTCCCAGCTGGTGTGGTTGGCTGAGTGGTGGGGTGGTGTGCGCGTGCGCTTGCACGGGAATCCCGACATTTTCAAGCTCCTTGGCAACGAGCATGCGATCTGCATTTGTAACCACAGGCAAGCTGTTGGTAATCAACCTTCATAACCTGTACACTGTGTGCATGCGATGCAAGCGTTAATGCTGACACACAATGCAGGTCAGACGTGGACTGGCTTGTGGGTTGGGTGGTGGCGCAGCACTGCGGTTGCCTGGGTGGCTGCAAGTCCCTGATGAAGCAGAGCTCCAAGTACCTGCCCGTTCTCGGCTGGTCATGGTGGTTTTCGGACACAATCTTCCTTGATCGCGCCTGGGCCACAGACCAGGTGCTGATTGCAGTTCTGTCTATGCTTGGACACAAATACATGCATGCAGATGCGCGTATGGGCACACATGCGCACACACAGCATGCGAAGGTGCACAGGCACGCAACTGCACGCATAGACAAATCGTTTCAGTTGCCTTGTTGCCTTGCATTCTCTACTTTGTGATATGGTTCTTGCATGGTCGGGCACAAGTACATGAAGTGCAATCACTATTCAAGGTCGGGTCTTTTTGGTCACTGTGCAGCGGAGGTTGGTGAAAGCGTACTCCTCGCTAAAGGACTTCCCGGTCCCTTTCTGGATGGTGCTGTTTGCAGAAGGCACTCGCTTTACTGCCCCGAAGCTTGCAGATGCCCAGAAGTTTGCAAAAGAGAGAGGCCTTCCTCACATCCCGCGCCATACACTTGGTTGGAAACTGATTTCAATCACATGCTGCCAATACTCATTGCTGGGATGCATGCACATCATGACTGATAACATGGGACTCGTGTGCTACTGCAGTGCCCAAAACGAAGGGCTTTGTGTCCACGGTGGAGAACTTACGGGAGTTTGTGCCTTCAATAGTGGACGTTACGTTTGCCTTTCCAGCGGGGAAACCGTCACCGACCATGACAGGCATTTTTGGGCGTCAGGGAGGGGAGGTATTGTTGTCACTAGATATCATCTGCAAACAATCAAGGGCATGTGCCTTAAGATAACTTTACGCCCTTCAGGTTGATGTCTTGATACGTCGCTTTGATATAAGCTCTCTGCCGTCTGATGGGGAGGGCATTGCGGCGTGGTGTCGGGACCTGTGGGCGGACAAAGACCGTCTGCTTGAACGGTATGCGCAGACTGGGAACTTTGGGGATGACGTCAAAGAGTATGACTCACCGCCACCCCTCTACTCTGTATGGGTAAGTGCAGACATGCTTTGCGTGTGCTTGTCCGCCTGCTTTCTCAACAAGCACTGTCGCGTCCACGTGTTGGTCATGCCTCCACGTTTATATACAGGCTCAGGCTTAACTCTAGCATGTTGTATTATGCTGTCATCTGTGTTGTTCGCCACAGCAACTACGCACAAATATGACAACTGCATCCAGGCAATACTCAGTTATAACTCAAGTGCGCTTGCCTCAGCAAGCGCGCCTGTTTGTGCCGGTGTTGTGTTTCATGTCTCATGTTGGCGTCTCGTGATCTCCAAGTGCTTCACTGGTCAACTTTTCATTGTTAACATCTGGGCTGTTGCCGACTCCAGACATGGTGATGCTGTTTATAGTACGTTTTGTTCACCATATTTCGGATGTGGTGGCGACGTTGTAGTGGGCAGTAGTTGCCAGTGGTCGGCCGTAGGCGGCAGTGTTGATTTGAAGTGTGGTTGTGTGGTTGTGGTTGAAGTTGTTTACCTACAACTGTGCTTGTATTCGAGAATCATGTTGTGAGATGCGAACCTTGCCGCTTGGTACAGTAGTAGTTGTCGTGTGCTGACCCTTTGATCGTGCGCCACAGGTGTTGATTGGGTGGTTGTTGGCGGTTGCGCTTCCCAGCCTGTACGCCCTTTATCGTGCTGTTGCCACGGGTGCATTCACCTCAACCATGCTGCTCATCTCTGCTGGCGCTGTTGGTGCTGTCGCCTTGGCCATGAAGATATTCATCAGATACTCACAGGTAAGTTGACTGGTTGTGCAGTGATGAGCATCTTGCACGTTAACTCTTCACTCTTGGGTCCTAAGCTAAGCACATGCAGGCGGAGAAACCCTTGCGTAGTGCGCCCGCAAGTTCATGACATTAGACCCTACCAAGAGTTGGCTGGCTGTTTGCTCGGACTTAAGTCTAGAAATTATTACTGTTGGGCTTGTGCCAGAAAGAATTTATGTTTGTGTACCGTAACTACCTACCATACCTATTATAGTGTCACGAGTGTTTGGGTATGACTGCAGCTTGATAGAGGCCGGTTAATGCAAGTGCCACACATGTGGCTGCCACATCCGCCAATTGGCACCATTCAAGACTGCACCTTGCACTAATCAGAGCTTAATTTGAGACTCGGGCTATGCAAGGCTCCAGCAGCAATCGTTGTAATGGAAAGCGACAAAGTTGCACTGCAGCCAATGTGCGGCACCTTGGTTTTGCTATGGCACTTACATGTATCGGCTCGTGTATCAAAAATGTAAATACATCTCATAGGCTGATCTAAGTAGCAGATGCGAGACCCCAGCAACAATGCAACAATGTCACAATGCACAAAGTTAGATGCAAGGCATGATGGCATAGACACGGCCGACAAGGCGTATGCAATTGTCAACATGTAAGTGGTAGTACACTAGCATGCACACAACTTATAACAATCAACAACAACAAGCAATACGAACATGTTCAAGCATGACAATTGCAACATAGGCAGCAACTTGCATCCACTTTGTACTCATCATATCTTGTCCACATCGTCGTGCATGTTGCTGCTTCTTAACCCGGACTTGACCTCTGCCTCTCCGCCCTGCGTTTAAGCTCGGCAGGCTGTTCTTGCTGTGTTGGCTGCTTGCCATGCTATTACTTGAGACCTCAACAAGAAACGGTTCTAGTTTCAGCAAAGATGAAGTCATGTTTTAGTAGATGTGCCTTGGCCCATGTTGATTACATGTCTGCCTCACTGCTTGCTTGCACCTTGCTACCTTGTTTGTACCTTTGAATCCGCTTGATTAACTGCAACTCTACCGTATGATGCGGTGCTCTGCAGGTGCTTCCTTTGCTGCTTGCTGCTGCCCCTTCCGTGGGACGGGCGTTCCACGACGTCATCGACCGTTGCGCGCGACAGGCCGTCGACATGCAGGGGCTGCCACGTCGACGACTGCCGGGGTTTTTGGCGATTTACCACCAGCGACTGGCGTGCGCACTTCAACGGGCCATTCTGGAGCGCGGTGCGGCGGCGGTGGCTGCGGTACCAGGTTGGGGCCCTGTGCCGACGTCGACAGTGACAGCCGAGGAGGGCGCCATGCTCGCTGCGGCTGCTTAGCCGTGTGGGATATAGGCATGGTTGGCATGATGCATTGATGAACCATGTAAATTACATGATGTAATAGAGTTGTTATATATACTTCCCCCTTCCCTCTGCCCACACTCCTCCCTTGGTCTCAGACCTATGATAGCTAGTGCACTTAGCTATAGCTTAGTGGGGCCCCCCACCCCGCTATATTTACTTTGTTTGTGCTGAATTATCAAGCTTTGCTGTGTTGTGCTTGCTTGCTTGACTCATTGGCTCTAATTCATATGTTGTGTGCTATGATATATATACGCACATAAAGCAAAGAGGCAGTACAAGCAATTGTGGTTGTGAGAATTGCAAGCACAACAAGCAAGGCCAACATGGTACATAATGAAGGATAAACATGGCTCATTTTGCTTCTGGCGACAGTCAGTAAATAATGTCGGGGCTATGTTGTTACTCCTTTACGGAAACGAATGCATACAAGGCATCAAATGTGTTCACACAACATTCAACATTCGCTTTATTGACTTTTGCATTGAAAAATCACAATCTGATTGTTGGATGTAACCATACAGGGCGAATTGAAATGTTTTTGCGATAAACTACTAGTTCATCGCCGATTAATAGATGATAGTATGTATTAGTTTATCGCCGACCAATAGACCAATAGATGATCTCAACTTTCGTCAGTGTGCAATATATTGTGTACATGCGCATGTACAATCAAACCATGGTAGTTTAAGTCTACTTCAAAGCAGCAGTTGATTGCCTGCTCGCAGTGAATGCACATAACAGCCCATTTTGTTCATGGGCTGAAGCTGTTGTGCATGGGCAAGCGGCTGCTGTAACAGCACCACCGTCGCCGGTGATGCCCCTTCAATCCTCTACCCCAACACCCACACCGCCTATGACAAGCCTTTCGACGGCGTGGCCGCCACTGAGCAGAGAACTGAAAGTCCCCACATCAGATTGATGTGACCTTTTATATCAAGAGTATATCAACTATATAACTCTCGATAATTAACTCACAACTAGATATCGACCCTACAGATAGGGTAGTTAGGAAATCTAGCGTGAGCCAATCACAGCTCAGATAAGGTACCTATCGATAAGGTACCTATCCAAAGATACCTATCGTAAGGTACCTAACGAGATAGTGATCACATTATATCGAATGTGACACTAAATAGGCTTGAATAAGCGGTTCTACACCCATTGGGACTTATTTAAGCTATGATAAAGCATCATAGCCTTTAATAAGCGAGGAACCGTAGAAAAGAGGTATAAATAAGCATATGTAAATACTTATTCATACAAAATGTGTTATTCAGGTAGCAATAATACCCCTATTATTATTGCTCCCGTTACATTCCCCCCCACTTAGGTTTTCAACGTCTTGTTGAACTCAAGTTGATCAGGCTTGATTTCGAGTAATTGTAACCAGTGCGATAGCAGGAAATGACAGGGTGGTAATGAAACTGCACTGCCAGTCTGTCATAAAACCAAGCCCATAGTTCATGGGACAGGACATGAATCCCAATAAGCTCGAAGCAACTCGCGGCAGTGCGTAAGATGCCTGTCGGGCTCCCAACTGTTATGTTCCGGGCCATACCCTGTTC
>RHPI01003369.1:0-80079 GCA_009103225.1 Chlorokybus atmophyticus
ATGCGCATGCAGCAGGGGTCACCACCTGCCAGCGAGTCATCAGAGGAGCTGGCCGCAACCCGCATACGGCCATCAGTCATGCTAAATGGCCAGCTCGCCTCATGGGACCACTTCAATGCGCCAACGGATGGTAATTGCTTCGACCATTGTGTATTTCGCGCCAGGCCATCCATAGCGCAAAGTGTCCTGGATGATCACAAGTGCCCCAGCTCGAGCAGATTTTGGGCCATGCTGGACACCATGGACGACGACGGCAGGGGGCACACTCTCCGCAAAATCACCGCCAAGGCTGTCGATGCAGGCGTGGCGAGCAGAATCCTAGACTTCTGCAGAGCCACTGGTGCCGCGGGAGAGATGGCGCAGTATTACGACAAACTGCCTGCGACCATGTTGGCTGATATCAACTGCAACATTGACCTAGCCATGGCCAAGGTGCGACAGATCGTGCGGAGAAAAGATGTGTACGTCGAGCACCTGCAGATGACCATGTTTGCCAACAAGCTGGGCTTGTTGATTGGCTGCGTGACCGTTCAGCGCGAGCATGGGGAGTGGGTGCCACGGCCCGGCAGCGCAGTTTGGGTTGGAAATAAAGAAGCCCCCAACTCAGTCCTGGTGGTGGGCAACACTGCTCCTGATGAGCCAGAAGCACACTTTTGGCTCCTCAAGCCTGCAAGCACCGAACAGTGGTCGTGGCCTATGCATGAAGTGCCACCGGAGGTAACACACCTGATCGGAAAGTGGCGGAATGGCGTTGCCAAGTCCCCGCTACCACCGGCTGTGACCCAGAGTGCTGCGCCAACGCCTCAGGCCTCGCCTTCGTGTGCTAGGCAAGAAGTAGCCGAGTGTTCTGCACATCCTGCCTCCCTCAACCACAGCCACATGCTCGCAATCCCAATTCAGCACCCTCCCTTCCTGCCGCGGAGACTCACTTGCCACCGCACTCTGCCATCCGGAGGCATCTCCATCAAGAAGCAGCTGTAGCTCGCCCTCTCCCTCTAAGCTTGCCACATTGATCCCGGCCTGTCTTGTTGGTAAAGAGATTGATCGAGGTGTCCTGAAAGCTGCGCTGAAAGACAAAGGCTTCATACTCGACCTTATGAAGCAACATGAGGTCGTGGAGGAACGGGAGGCAACCAACAAGCGCAAGGCTGTGGAGCAAGAAGATAACGCCTTACCTCCTCTGAGTGACAGTGCCACGGAGAGCGCCTGCCAGGATGTGCAAGGTGACAAAAAAAAAAAGAAGAAGGTTGTTGGAACAAAGGACACCGACAGGACCAAAAAAGGAAAGGTGAGGCATCGTTACAACATTAGAAGAAGCACAGCGCCTTGAAGCCTCACTGGGG
This sequence comes from Chlorokybus atmophyticus, assembly GCA_009103225.1. Lineage (NCBI taxonomy): Eukaryota > Viridiplantae > Streptophyta > Chlorokybophyceae > Chlorokybales > Chlorokybaceae > Chlorokybus > Chlorokybus atmophyticus. The sequence goes on from RHPI01003369.1 coordinate 1,344, forward strand.
CTGACTGTGTGTCCTGAATAGGCACATGCGGGCTTACAGCGTCAAGTGGTTGCTCAGCATCGTCCAGAGAGACAGCCGGTGCGGCACGAGCTGCCTAAGCTCAAAGCACCGACACGCAGACGCTTTGGGGGGCTGACTCGTAGTGCAAAGGAGTTGATCACCCTACAGTACGCCCAAGACGCGCTGCATCACCGCATGCGGCATGCCTCGAGGTGGGTGACGAAAGTTTGCAATAAGTGGGAGCAAACGCGGAGAATGCGGTCTAAACAGACCTCTGGGGATTGGCCGTGGTTGGAACCCATACACGATATGGCCATCCGTAGTACGTTGTTGCCCCTTGCCGTCCTCGATATGATGGTGTTGTTGCTGCCGCAGCACCCCGGCAATGTGCAAGAGCTATCTGCGGAGCAGAACTTCGACCTGCTGCAGCAGATGTACCTGTCGATGTCGACTAATGCGGGTCGAGATGTGTGCCACTACCTGAGCAAACATACGGGTGGCAAGTAAAACTATTCAAGCTGTACTTGGCATGCTTTGGCTGGCACTGGCTGTATGTCATACGGCACGTCGAGCTGATTCTGTGGAAGCTCAAAGAAAATGACGATGCGGGGGAGTACACGAGTGACGACAGCCAAGTCGAGGGCCTGGATGAACGCATGCTGGACGAGACCACCAAGACCAGCAGGTGGTGTGTGGCGGCAGATGGGCGTCAGGTGATTGAGCAAGCAGTGGAGCGTTATGCTGCGTCATTCAGATGGGAGTCGCTACGCCTGCGACGCGATAACAGAGTTTGGTGGCAGAGGCAGCTTGCACACCCGCGTGCACCATGTGTGCTGATTTGTCGCATTGAAGAGCCACCCCCCCCAGCGGATGGGGAGACGCCCTGTTGCAAGAAAGCGATGTGCCATGTCTGCATCATAGCACATCAGAAGACTGTGGCAAATAAATCAAAGAATCTACAAGCGTGTCCATTCTGCAAGCAACCTCACCCGTTTTGGTCGCCACGCCTGATGCAAGACGCCAATGTGTCGGCGGTGATTTGGCCCCCGCCTTGATGCCAATTGTGCATGTATTGTAGTTTTGTGTTGGCTTCCTGTGAACCATGTAGGTACATGTATAGTTGCAGCATGGTGCATGGTGCACCAGAGATCTGCTGTCGTTAACAGCATTGGCTGTACATGTGTATGATGACTGCCCGGCGCATGAGTCAGTGCATGGCTTGCATACCTCGCTGGTTTAGAGCGTGGTTGACAGCAACAAACTCGGACAGCGCTCTGGGTTCCATGGCATGACAGCACAGTATTACTCTACGATCGTGGTAGTATGCGAGTATCCTTGTACTGTAGTACCATTAACAGATGGAGTACCATTCATGTTGATGTAGTACCATGCATGGTACTGCAATAGCGTATAAGGTACAGTCGTGCTTCACTTGAAGTTTGACCCATTTAGGGTTCGTAAGCTGGCAACCCTAAATTGATGCCCATACCCTAAAGTCTCGCTCAGTTTGTGGGCAGCCGTGCCGATTCCTATTTTGCATGATGTCGGCGGCAGCAGTTGAATCACCCTCACCTAGGAGACCATGCTTGGTGTGCCCACAATGCAATGCGTACGTATGTGCCAATGGCCGTAGGCAGCAAATGCGAGCACACTTGACCGAATGCCAGCGAGTGCAGACAGTGTGCCACGGTTTTAGTGCTGCTTGCTGGCATCACACCACACACAATGTCGACGTGTTTGGCTGCCGCCTCGGCCAAGTGCTGTGCAAGGAACCCGAGTTTTTCCATTGCGTGCAGTGCGTGTGCGAATCGTGCTCGCGCTCATGCTTCGAGTGGCGAGGGGAACCCATGCGCTTCTTCACATGGACAACACCGGGACATGTGGTTAGTGGACAGGTGGTGGATGCTGTGGAGGTAATCCACAAGAGTGGACCGCGACGTATCACTGCATGTTATGTTGGGCGTATGCTTATTTCATGCATGTTGAAGCTGTTGTCGCATTCAGAGCAGTCTTGCACGGTGTGGGCGTGGGCAGTTCCATCCCCTGGCCGCTGTAGAGGAGGCAGACCATCGACCGTTGGACAGCGCACTGCATCGGCTGCGGAACGCAGTTAAGTTGGGATGCGAGCAGCTGATCGGTGTGAGTGTCATGGTGCATTGGCCGCTGGATGGGGAATGGTATGCGGGCGTTGTGGAATCATTCAAGCAAGCGTCAGGTCAGCATCGCTTCGTGGCGTGCGAGATTGAGGACGCATCATATATGCATGGTGCAATGGAAAATGTCTTTGCAGGGCAGCACCGTATAGTATTCGATGACGGTGATCGACCACAAACCATCAACTTCAAAGGGCACAACGTATTCGCGTACACATCAGTTGACGGGGCACGCCATGTTCTGCGCGCCGGAGGGGAGAACGTCAGTCGCAAAGTAAGCCCGGACGGCATCATTGTTAGTCCCTGGCCAGCACCACGGCCAGCCTTGACCACATACACGCCATTTGACAACAAGCTGGGACGCACACGCAGACCAAGGGCACTCGACCTATTCTGCGGCGGTGGCGGTGCCAGTGTCGGTCTATACCACGCAGGCTTTGACGTGACCGGGATGGACATAAGTCCCTCCTCTGAGTACCCGCTGCCCTTCATACACCGCGATGTATGCACCCTGAGTGCAGGAGAGCTGAGCGAGTACGAGCTCATCTGGGCCAGTCCACCATGCCAGGCCTATTCAGGTGCTATCCCGGCACCTCAACGGGCGGCACATGGCACATCCTGGAGACACCAGGATATGATACCGCTCGTCCGACGTCTGCTGCTTGCAAGCCAGGTCAAGTTTGTGATTGAGAATGTGCCAGGAGCAGCTTCCTCATTCAGACCCAATCTGTCCCTTTGTGGCACGATGTTTGGCCTATCAACTTTCCGACACCGTCTGTTTGAGACACAGCCAGTGGTAGCTACCCCACCAGCACGCTGCTCGCACGCGGGCAAGGCAGTTGGACTGCTATCGCCGCACCTGTCCGCTAGCGCGAAGAAGACAATCGTGACATCAAACGCGCCACAGCAGATGTACCCGGTCTATGGCCTTCCAAGCACCAGGGGCGGCATTGCTGCGTGGCAAACAGCGCTGGGAGTGCCATGGATGACCTCGGCCGTTTCCATAGCGAATGCAGTTCCTCCCGCAATGGCGGAGTGCATAGGGCGTCTCATGCTTGAAACAATGGATATGCGCTGTGACTACCCTCCTGTGTCATGGAACTATGAGGCTTGAGTGTGGTGCACTGTATTGATGCTTAATGCCACACGGCGGACTGATTGTTGAATGTTGCATGGATCATTCGATAGTGGTGACAGGTGTGCAGTGACAGCTGCCCGGTATTGTACACGTCTACATGCAAAAGTCTTGGCATACGATTAGCAATGCCTAACTGACTGATATGCTCCAAACTCAGAGTAGTTAGACAAGTACATGTGTCACGTGGAAGTGCAGTGAACGTTCACCCAATACTTGCCCTCTTGTACACGGGCGCTGTCCTTGTCAAACATGGGGAGCAGCTGGACAATGCCTTTTACTTGCTCCAGTCACGACATCGAGATGTGGACCGCCTCGACGCTTTCCCCATTCCAGAGCGATGCACTTTGTGTCGCTCGTCACATCCAGCTTCGTGTACCAGCGGACAAAAACGACCTCCTTCCACACGCGCTCGCCGCTACCACCCCACACCACCACGCGCAGGAAAAGGAGTGCCTGAGCCCACCACGTCACGTTCACACCGTCCTCATCACCTTCCAACTCAAGTGTAGAGAACCAAGGCCGCCCATGAAACATCCCAATTGCGCGCGCCATGCTGACTCCTGATGTCATGTACACCGCTGCGCCTCCGTTCACCACGCGAACAGCACGCCACCCGTCGGCCAACTCCAGTTGTTCCCTCCTCAACCAGCTGTCCAGGGTGGCAGGCAGCTTGTCGGCAAATGGAGTCTTCAAGGCGACTTGGCGGCTACGCGCAGATCCGCTCCAGTACGGGCTTGACTCCCTCCTTGTCAGCACATCCATCCGTAGCAACTTGTCCGTCTTCTCCATGACATTACAGCACTGCTGCCGCGCCTGCGCCATGACCGAGCGCATCTCGGGATCCACGACCATGCCATCCTCTCTCACATATTCCGCACAGCTCCATGCCTTCAGGATACGTGCCTGGTAGTCCCGGTTGTTGCCACCACGCGCCCATCGTTTGATATTTTGGGCGTGCGTCTGCTCCATGCGGTTGGCGCTGAACCAATCTGGGTGTCCACTGCTGACAATTGCCGGCCCAAAATGAGTGAGCTGATGCATCTTCTCGATCTTCCAACCTGACTTCTGTGCAGAATATGACGACAGTAGCAAATGCATTACTGCAGCTTTGAAGGCAGCCAGCTCGTTGTCGGCTGTGGTCAGGGTCTCTCTTGTGTGTTCATGCGCCTTCAGCAACTTCTTGTTCCACTGGGCAAGCGATGCGGCAGCAATGGTGAAGAAATCGTTGCCCTCACTGTCGAGCAGCAAACCGTCTGCGAGGACCGGCAGCAGCTGCAGCACCGCCACTTTCTCCACCACCTGAAAGAAGTGGTCGGACAGCAAAAAATCCACTGTGCTTGTGGGTGCCTTGAAGTGCGAAACCCGCAGAGTCGCCTTGCATGCATTCAGCCTGTGCACATCTGCTCGTGAGCACGTGTTGTTGGCTTTTGTGTTCAACACAAAAGCAACACCAAAGACGTGCCGGGCCTGCAGATTCTGTCTCGTGGATGGACGCATTCGTTCCTTCGTGGTGTCGTACACAGCAGCAAGCAGGTGGTCAATGATGCCTCCTAGCACATGCATTGGGTCAGGGGCAAGACGAGAGTAGCAGTCAGCTCCCGGCACCCGCGACTGTCGCCAACCCCACAGTGCATTCTGTTGCCAAACCACATTGCCTGGTTTCACGGAAAGCCATTCATCCTCACCAATGCCGATAATTTGACCATTACCTCCTCGACATGCATGGAGTGCTGCTCTTTGAAAGCCTTGGCTGTCTGGCGTGCATTTCTAACACCGCTATGCAGGGCCGCCCGCGGCTGACGTATTGCTGGTGTGTAGAAGGCCTCGATTCTCAATGCCCGGTCCTCATCCATCTCCAACAGATCTGATTTGGTGACGAGACAAACATCGCAAGGATGTCGTGTTTGGTTGCCCGACACAGTGCGTGCGAGTGTGGCAGTCTCCTACAACACGACAAACTCAGATGTTCTGCTGACAACATCCTCCATGCACTGTTTGCTGGCAGGCTGCATCCGGTTACAACCATTTATGCCCACTACCTGCAAATCGCTGATGTAGTTGGCAAGCGCGGGAAACACACGACGCTCGATGCCATTCGGGTCGATGAGCTGCAGACCTTCCCAACTCGCCCGCTTCACATCCCCTAACACTACATTCAAAGCGTCATGAAAAATCTCACGTTTCCGAATGGAGAACGATTCCTTGCCCTGCGCCCAGGTGGGATGCCCGGCCACTGCGTGAACCACCGGCAGAAGCGCTATCATAACAACCCCCATGTTGCTAGCATACATGTCCCAANCCGCTTCACATCCCCTAACACTACATTCAAAGCGTCATGAAGAATATCATGTTTCCGAATGGAGAACGATTCCTTGCCCTGCGCCCAGGTGGGATGCCCGGCCACTGCGTGAACCACCGGCAGAAGCGCTATCATAACAACCCCCATGTTGCTAGCATACATGTCCCAACTGTAGTTGGCAAGCGATGCCATCAGAGGGTAGCCAGAGCGCTTGCCCGCGCTGTCCAGCGTGGTCTTGTCACTGTACAGAATGGCAGGCGCCAAGTAGGACGCTTCCCCCACCTCTCTCCTCAAATCCACCTCCACATCCTTCCACCAATCGCCCGTGGAAGGATGGCCAAAGCTGTGCTCGTCACCAGTGTACTGGAGATTGAAGCCATTGGCGGCATGTGGATTGCCATACAACCGCGCGAGCCATACCTGCTCCGACCAAGAGCATTACTTACTATGCTGGCCTCAGAATAGATACTGCATCGATACTGCATTAGGTACTGCATTTCACAGACCTTGGCCGGCATATATGTGACGCAGATGTCCTGATCCTCAGGGTCTCCAGGCTTGCGCAGGTCAGCCGTCACGTAGTTCTGATACGGCAGCACACTCGCATGTGCATATGTGACATGGCTCTGATGGTTGAAGCACATGCACCGCACACCGTGAACACACCTCAGACTGAGAGAAAGCAATCGTGGTCCGGAGGTAGCCGTCAGCCGTCAGGAAGTGTGCATTTCGGATGCACTTGATGATCCGCCCCATGTCGGAGGCCGACAGGCCTTGGCCGTTGTTGCACTGCACGAATGCCACTGCAAGAGCATGCTCCGAGCCATACCACCTGGATTCCGACGCGTGCGAAGGGACGCCTCCACTTCCATGTTGGCGTGCCACAGGTTTCTCAGGCACACGCACACATCGAAAGCCCTCGTTCACTTCCTCCTCCTCCTGTTGCTGCTGTGCGTGTGTCTCCTGGAGGAATCCTTCAGCATCAAGCATGTGAGCATCCTGGATCGAACTCCCCGGTTCAACATGACCCGCATCGTACTGTAATGGACGCTGGCCGACATACAGCTTGATCTGCTTGCACACCCTGCTGCTAATAATGTGCATGTAGACCGAGCTGCGTGTGGCGAAGCGCATGTGGCAATACGGACAAAGGACTCCCATATCTCACTACTAACGTCGACACAGGTGTCGCCAATGTAACCTGCATCATATCCAGCAACACGCACACCCGCCGCCGCCGCCGCCGCCGCCACCGCCACCGCTACCGCTACCCTTGCATGCCAGAGGCGGGAAACTTGGCCGCCAGTCACTGGCTCCGTCGTACCATTATAATGGTACGAACGAGCCATTGCACGTCCAGGGTGAGTCTCTGGATATTTTTATATACATATATATTCTGATTGAACCGTTTCAATGGTACGAAGATGCCTTTGCCAAAAGGTCTAGGCATTGTACAAAGGTACCATTGAAATGGTACCTTTGTACAATGGCAATGGCAGTTCGTACCATTGACAACTCTGGCAATGTCAGTCCCCCTGCGCATGAAAACACCATTGATAGCTCCGCCAAGCTATGCCCTTACAGGGGCGTGATGCCGAGGGTATGTGGCGTTTGGAAGATCGTTGGCGGCGCTGCCAGGGGCGTAGTGGGCATTGTGGTCGAGGTCCGGGATGAATTCCATGTTCGCACAGGGCGGGCAGGGTGCCGGAGGGGTGTCCTCGGTGTCAAACCCCACCAAGACTACCAAGGGCACATCCAATGACAACAGTGACTCGGGCGATATCTTACAGGGCTCCCCCTCCGAGTGGGCAAAGGCACACCACAATACTGCCTCTAAGAAAATCCGACCCACCAGCAGCTGCGACCACGGCGACATGATTGAAGGGACCAAACAAGACTGGCATAACCAAGGTGGGTTACGATGCACTGTCAATGCCACATGCTAGGGTTCTTTTATCTTGCACATGCACAGCCTCAAGTATCTTGCACTTGACATACATTGTCAATACGACATGCACACCCTCATGCACAACCTCCAGTGTCATGCACATGAACAGCATGACCAATCTCGCAAATGCACAGCCTATTTCTACTTGCGGGAGCTCACAAGTCGCAAAAGAGAAGCTGCGGAGTCAAACGAACGGGTAATCTATGACCTAGTTTAATGTTTCTAGCGGTAATTAAGCAGTATGCTTGCAGATTGCCATGTTGATCAGAGTGAACCAAGAGCAGCGCGGCAGGCTGACTGTCTGCCTGGCGGAGTGCAACAAAGCGGAAGACGAGGTAAGCGTGTGTATGCTGATGGGCTAGTCCTCTGGCAGCACGCCACTCTTACAGCATTACCAAATGCAGGTGGTCACTCTCAAAGCGACCATCAAGCGCATGCGCGTGCACGGCGAGGCGCTGACATTCAAGCTGAAGGACGAAGTAGCCGCTGTACTGCCAGCGAGCGAGGCAGCGGATGAAGATGACTCCGGCGTTGAAGCAGAAGACTCGTCGGAGGAGGAACAGGAGGAGGGGGTTTGAGGAGGAGTTCTGAGGCAGGCACCACGGGTTGACAAGCTGCGCATGAGTCCGACAGCTAGACTCAATGTTATAGGATAGTTTCATGTGCAAGTCGGCTGCTCAGTTGTAAGTGGACATACTCTCACCACTGCCCGTACATTGTATATATTGTGGGCTTTTAGGTGCAAGACCAAACAATCAGTCCAAGGTTTGTACAAGCTACATGGCATGTTAGTGTTGGCTTACGGCAAGAACTGCCAACTTTTGTCAAATAGCAAGGGTCACATATTAACAGCAGTGTAACGGCAAAGAAATTGCCGGCTATTGCTGTCAGCTGTCCGTAACTACCGGTCAACGGCCGTCTGTGCACATCGACCAAAGGGTAACTGGTTGACAACTCTCGGCCGGTTAGGGCCACTAACAACCACTTTCGGCCCGCGGCCGTCTGCGTCAGTCCACTTAAGCCAACGGCAAACCCAACAGTCCAAAAGTAATATTTCAGGCAGCAACAGGCAGGCTCAGGCACCTGTCAGTCCCTCAGTCCTTAGTCAGTCACCGTGTAACATTTGTGACGATATGCGTGTGAACTATTTACCAATATTAGCTAAACAACAGGGTGGGCGTGGCTTTCAGTGGTTTGCAAGTAGTCCTTTACTTGGTTTGGATTGGATGCACATCGTGCAATGCAATGCGCGGTTACAGCAGGCTTCTGTGCTGCGATGTGCGCATTGCTTTAAGGTGGCGTACGATCGCGTGTAGATAGGAAATGAGCTGCATTCAACCTTTTGAGTGTGTGCTGACAGCAACACTTCACGTGTAACTTGTGGCGATCTGCTTGCTGCCGCTGCCGTACGGCCATGGCCATGGGCATTTCGTGCCCACCAATTGCATGCACATGGTATCAAGCCAGTACTATATCACTAGCTAGTAATGATGTGGTGACATGCTTTACAATGCAAATGTTGTGTGTTGAGCAGGTCCATGAATACAACTCGGTGCAACGTTTTCCTGCAGCCGCTACTTGAGGATGCAGTGGCTGCTTCATGCTTCGTGCCAACTTCTACAACTACTACAACCCGGTATTTGATAATGTGGCCGTACGCGCAGTTAATGCCAGCACCGGGGCAGAGGTGCAATAATACCGTCAAGTGTTTAATAACTAGGATGGCAAACACACAGCGCGAGTGGCACATTTGTGCATGTGTGCGCTAATATGTGGAGTTCAGTAGGGTTCACCCTGAGGTGATGCACAACGCTCCGCAGCACCTTAATTACAAACCCACAAGATGGGGTAAAGGCATGGAGCTGATTGGTACAACGATGTAGTTTTAAATGCATAGAGAACAACGTGCACATCATCCTCGATTTTACATAAAGAGGGACTTTCGCATGTCTTTCTTAATTATCCACATTAACGTTAGCGCACAATATACATCGTCTTTCGTAATGATTGCATGGATGTAATGAATTAATATTATTAATATTATTCTTATTATTATTACCAATAGTACATTGCATGCAGTATTGAATACAGCATGAATAATGAACAACTCCAAGTTGTTGATGAGTCATGTACGGGGCTATGCAGATGCTATCCCAATGTGATAGCAACTTGGTAGCAATACAGTCAAGTGAAAACCATACTGATTGCAGATTGTATTGGTGTTGCAAGATATGACAATGGCATTGATTGAGTGGTGCTTTTTTCGTGCTGGTGCAATACCGTAATAGCAACACTTGGCAGCACATAACATGTAAGCGTGAACATCAACAATCTCACATCGTATGCATGTCAGCTTTCAGTGAAACGTGTGGTTTTCGCACGTTTTCAACGTGGTGTTTGCATACATAGTTTTGATGCATTAACACCATGCAAATAAATTGTGATCAACATGTCATGCATGCTGATGGCACCTTAAAGGCATAAGAGAAGGAACACATGTTAACTGCACATATAGCTATGTAATACTTGTTAAGACAATAGCCATTGGCTTTGCACCTTGATGACATTGCTAGCGTTGCAGTAATGGTGTGCTGTTGCCGATTGCACATGCATTGAACAACTCTCACATTGCTGCATGTATAACATCGAGGTGTGAAGCTGCCATGACTGCTGCATTTCTTTGTGTTGGTGCAATGCCATCCATGCAACGACCATGGCATTGCTGGTCCACACTGACATTAACACAACTGCGCTGCACTTTGAGGACGCCGGCCCCTCTACCACCATCCCCACGTCCTCCCCCTCATTTTCCCGCTCCTCCACCACCTTCCCCGGCTGCACCTCCTCCCCATCCTTCTCCTCCGCCCTCGGCGTGTAGCGGCCAGTCCGAATGAGAGCGTTGAAAATGTGCGAGCAGCAGCCAGCCCTTGGAGAGCCCCTTCATCATCCTTCCACGCTGTATTATCCTGGTTCCTAGTGCCCGTGGTGGGCTGCTCCAAGCGCCAGCGTTCAGTCCTGTGCTTGTTTGGTGTTTTCAACAATTGTATGCATGCATGCGAGCTCAATGGCTCAGCCAGAGCTTAGCCAGAGCGCGGAGCATTGCTCCCATGGGTGGCAAGTTATGCAACTGAGAATTGAAATAGCTGCTCAATCATCTCGTGTGACACGATAGACCTTGGTGACTCGACCCACGCATTGCACCATACTCTGTATCTGGCAAGCTGAGCAATCGAGGACTTGTACCAAGTAGATGGTCAACCTTGTGTGACGTAGAACTTGTAGCCGACTTGACCCATGCATTGCACCCAGCCCCGACATGTCACTGCGTCCCCTGCGATTGTATTCGCCATGACGTGCAATGCTGCTAGCATATCAGAATCTGCATTCATACCTGCCTTGCATATTCAGCCCAAATAGCGCTCTCTCTCTCTCTCTCTCTCTCTCTCGTGCTTTCGTGTACCCACTCAGCCCTTGTCGATTCCATGGACAAACACCTCAGGGAGCAACAGAAGCAAATCAGTGCACGCTTAATATGCCATGGGACTAGAAGCCGACATATTACTACTATTATTATTAATCTTTATATTTTTACTATTGTTACTATTGATATTATTGTTAGTTTTAGTGTTTAACTATTGCACATCCTAGCATAGAGCTAGATCTGTCCAACATTGCAAGGAGGATGATGCGTGTCACAATGGTTGCGGCACCTGCAAAGACTTTGTTAATAAAGGTTCCTGCTTTCACATGCAAGCTAGACACCTATCGTCTATTGTGCATAGCTTAGCTACCAATGGTACGTTAGGCCCCACGAGCAGTCTGCAATGCATTCATGCATGATAGATTACGGAGCCTGAATAAAAGCTGCTGATGGTGACGGCGACAACAACACATGTCCCTGCTCTTAAACATGAAGTCCCAAGCCACAACATGGCAACCTGCCCGTGAGCGAGTACAGCTACGTGCGTGCGTGCATTTGCCGACACAACATGCTGTCGTCTTCAACAACAACCTGCAAGCGCGTGCCAATGACATGTGTCGCTACCAGACGATAAGGCCAAGGGCTGTGTTTGTCTTTTGCCGGTGCGCAAGGACCTCCATTCCCCGCTATCTCTAATGTGTTTCTCATTGCGGTTGAGGTACATGTTGGCACCGACAATTGCGTGTGCCGTTAGTATATATCAGCCAAGACAAACAAGCAGGTGGACATTCTGCTGCTCATCCATGTGCGTTTATGCATGCATGCATGCATCACATTATACGGGAAACTGTTGGAGATCATGATTGACCGACTATCTGCTGAGCCTGTGTGCATTGGTGGGAAGCCGTCCCCTGAAAGGCGCACACACCACGCAGCCGTCCGACATGCTCGTGACCTTGACGTCTGCGCATCCCGGACCCTGCTGCAGCTTTCAGCAATGCCTGTAATGGTGATGGTGGCAGTGTCGGTGCCTTCAAGTGTTGCGCATGCCATGTGTGCATGCATGCACGCATGTTGATGCGCACATGTGTGTGCATGCGGCTCAGCCTGTGCTCAGGCTGTCGGGCATGTCGCACACACACGGACATGCATGAATGTACGCACACTGGCGAGGGCTTGCGGTTCCGCACGCGGCTGCATGACAAACAATGCGCGGTTACTTGGTTGGAGGCTGTATGTGAACCGTCCCAGTGAGGAGCCAAGCATTGCAACGACGCCCAACTGGCAGATGCGCTGTGGACACACAGCGTGCATGGGACGAGCAGTGCAGGTAGCCACGCACACATGTACATGCAGATGGACGACGGACTCGACAAGCGCTGCTATGGTGGGGACGGGTCGTAAAGTTGAAATCACTCTCATGTCAAGAGATCTCCATGCAGAGCGGGCGTTGCTTTTGGTTGTCATCAGTACATTGGATGTTACACATAGCACTTCTTATGCGTAAGTGTCAATGCGTGTGAATCTGTGAGTGAGTGAGTGTCATGGGCTTGCAAACAAGACTAGACCTGTTCCACATCTGTGACACTCACACGTTTAAGACATTGAGTTCGATGCTGCCATGCACCGAGCCGGTTGTGACGCGAGCGTGCACACTAACACCAATGCATGCACCTGTGCACGATATGCGCGTCGCATGCACAAAACACGCGCATGTATGCACAGGCACGTGTCCAGTCGAACTCCGCTGCCATTTACTTACAGCACTCATGTCGACACCTCGCGCACATACAACACCAGCTGAGGGCGCGGGGAGCTCAGCACAGCACAGCACTTGCGTGCCTTCCCTGCGCTGAGTCTCACACGCGCCCTCCTGCTGGTGGTTTGCTTGCCCTGCTCTGCTCTGCTCTGCTCTACACCGACACTGCACGCGCGCACAAACAGCTAGGTAGACCTAGCATAGAAGCTATATACCCCCTGCTAAATCTATGAGTTTGGGTTGGCAGTGCATGCATGTGTCCAGCTGTAGACAGTGTGCTTCCAGACGGCATGCGGTTGCATCTGGTACTGTGTTGCCCATAGCGTGGCAGAAGTCCAGTCCGATTGAAAGGCGCATACGGGCAACGAACGATAGAACGAACACAACTGAACACATGCAAGCTAGTGCAACACAAGTGTGCAGAGCAAGGAGAATGCATGCATACAAACATGGCCATCTGTTGGCTAGTACAAGCATGGATCACTTTGTACAACGTGGGACACTTTTGTGCCATAACTTTCAATTAATGACAACAACTCAGTAGAATGAAAGATTGGAAACGTTGCGTAACAGCTTGGGTGTTGTACACACGCGTGTGCGCACACAGGCAGACATGCATGCATGCATGCATATGCGTGCGCAAGCAATCACACACATGCGGAGATGTATGTGTTTGCATCATTGCGTCTGTGAACGCAACTGCTAGTACTGCTTCCGTTTGAGAGTAGGACAGATACCCACCCATGTTTGCACTAATTACTAACTGCCTGACTGTTCAGCTATGCACACACACACACGTTGCTGTCCACTGAGACAACGACAACAAGGGTATGACAAATATGGAATCAATCAAGCTAGTGTAGGCTTCTGCAAGCACAATTGCAGCTGAGCATGCTAACAAAGCATGCCACTGACACACCGCTTACCTGTCTGAGCATGCAGGTGGTGATGAAGCACTCAACACAAAGCTCTTCCCCTTGTCGTTCTCCACCTCCACCACCGTCTCAACCAGGCGCTTTGCCGCCCCCCAAACCACCTCCAACGCCACCGGCGCCGCCTCAGGCTGAAGCAGCAGCAGTGGCTGCGCACAGCGTGCATGTCGCTGGCGTCGTCGGCGTCGTCGTGGGCGACGGTGCTCGTTAGGCGCCGGCCACCGAGCAGCCGGAGTATAACGAGCAGGAGGGCGATTTGCCAACGAGGCCGGTGACGGCGACCACGGCTACGACGGGGAGGACGTGCAGGAGCATGCCGCAGGAGATGGTCTACGGGACGGCTCGGAGGGAGGAACTAATTGGAGGAGCTGGTCGGGGCAGCGGTCGCCAGCCTGTGTGGGGTCCACCCGGTCCGCCACGCATGCAGACCACATGTATAGGACTACCTTGCCTATGCGCATCCTTATGTTCATATGCAAATTTGTTTGCTTATAAATATTGTGGTCTAATTGGTAATAGCCTCTTGGATGCCATACGCGCTTATAAGCTTCCGGCATTTGTACAGTTCATTTGCACAGTGCTAAGCCAGATGTGATGAAGCGATTCCTGAAAGCAACCGCCGAAGGCTTGCAGTTCGCTGCATCAAAGCCCTTGGAAGCTGCTAGCATCCTGGTGTTGATTGTCTTGAAAACAAAGTTTGCAAGCATGTTTGCCTTGTAAACATGTACACCGACATACACGCATAGACGCGCAATCTGCGCAATCCAGTATCCAATATATGGAAGCATTTGTGATGTGCGTGTGTACGTGTGCAGGTGTACATACTGTGCATGAATACTGCATGCGAATGCATCCTCATGTTCCATGCATACATGGAACATGGACATGCTGCATTGATGGGCTGCTTATGCGGTTCATACATGCAGAGTGGCGCAGCGGAGCAATGCGAGTCTTCAACGGCGCCGCTCGCTCCGTTGGACATGTAAGAGAATGGCCATGTAAGGATATCGCAGGCGTTTTTGACAAAGCACTTACTGCATGATCAGGGCGAATGGAGCCTCCATGAATAAAGACAGGTAAGAGAGAGTTGTTACCTTAAGTATGATCTACTTTGGTGTTGTGCAAGTTTGCAAAAAGACGCTCTGTTGACGGCAGATGGGATACATACCTGGACTGGCTGTCCAACAACAAGCTGCTAACGACTAGTGTTCAGGTAACGTCATGATGCACACATGCGCACGGGTGGGCCTGCGCACACAGCTACACAAAAACACAGCTTAGATGACAGGCATGCGATTTGCACAAGTGCACGCTGTCATCGCCAATTGCTTTCTGTCTGTAAATGGTGATGTGGATGCAGTTGTTCATTGCTGTGGATAGTCCAGATGCTGATGTTTGTCATGCGCGGTGTCGTCTCATAATCCTGTCAGCGGAGTCAGCGTTCCAATTGACGACTTGCGCCGACGCCTCTCGGTGATGATATCATTACGAGGAGTGACATGGACTCCACCAACTTGTTTACAAGCGACATTTCTGCCATACTAACCAGTGAAGGCTTCATTGATTGTAACAACAACAGTTGTGAATGTGGAGCAGGAGCACCTTCCCCTTAAGAGTGTATAATGATAGCCTTCAACTTTCATGTTGTGGCCTGTCAAGAAAATTAAAGTAGATGTCTGTTGCTTTCATGTTGCGTAGTGTACACGAGCCCAAAGGACAGACTGTCCTTTGGGCTCGTGTACACTACGCAACATGAAAGTAGTGAGAGAGTGACTGGTTTAAAGGACTTGTATACGCTGTTTCTTCTGCAAGCATGCCCTGCCTGTTTGTTTACATGGGCTCGCACCCCCACCCAATCATGTAGTAAGGTGCTTCTACTTTTGAGTATGGCCTTACGGGTTTGTTGCTGTGTGTGACTATTCTTCATGAGGGCACACTTGTCATATGAGATGAGCTGCTCAATGCTAAACATGACTTTCTTGACACGACTGAGCACGTGAAACGAGTGCGCAGTAACCATGCATGCTACTATTGTCCTTTGGACTTCTATACACGCACACACACACAGCTATGTACACATCTATGAGGCTGACAACCGACTGACTGATAGAGTGCACAATGACAGCAAGGGTATTGTGACTCTGCCTGGTGCTAAGGGGCTGTGCATGTTGGGGAATACATAAGGTAGCTGAAGCACATAGCCTGGCGGTGCTAGATACGTTGTTGTGGTGAGTGCGTGTTACAACTGCAATTTGAATGTGCATGGATGCATGTGACGTTACAGCATGAGTAAAGAATGCATGCCTAGCCAAGCACCTAGTGTACAGGTTAACTCACGACCACCGAGCTACACACTCAGCCCTTCAAGGCGTGCTAGAACAGCACACTAGCATTGCCATCTTCAACACATGTGTACATACAAGCTCATGCTTGCCAGAACAGTACACCCTTGCTGCACTGCGCCACTACTGTAATCAAAATGTGCGGGCTCATGAAGTGCATGAAGAGCAGTTCTGATGGCACTTGCTGTAGCACTGCTGCGAGCTACATTGGCAACAATATTCATCAAATACAACAGTACTATGCCACAGGACTGCAACTTGCGCTTGATCACTATGACAGCCATATGCTTGCGAGAAGTTGCATGCATTTAGTGCTATAGTGAAGCAAGCATTCAAGTTTTGGCCTTTGATGCTGGTGATTGCCATCCACTTATGATTGCATGCTTGCAACGGTCATGAAGGTTACAGGAATCAGAGCACCTGGAGGACCACTTAGTTGCTATGCAATGCAGCTGTGTTCTACTGCTGCAAATAGGATAAGCAAGAGCCACACCACTGTATCTTTGCGATTGACGTAGTCGTCGATAGAGACACACCACGACACCTCGCACTGGCCCTCATCAAGGTGCTTTGTGCCTGGAAGGTCACACTAGCAGACACTTGGAGAATCGAGGTGTAGCACCGTCATTGCCAGTGCTGTTTTTGCGTAATGGTGGTCTTGAACGCTGCAGGCACACTGCCTTCAAGTTGGGAGCTTGCGGCGACGAAGCTCAGTCCACGGCAGCGCCGCTGGCGAGCTTGCACCAGCGATGTTGGAACTGTGAGACTTTCGCTGCAGCCGGTCGGTGCGGTGTCTGCAGGCCCTCTAACTTGCCAAATCACCATCCGGCAGCTCAAGACTCCAAGAGGTCCAGAGTACCCAGAGCGGCTAGCTCCCTGAAAATGTTTGGCAGCGCCTCTACTGGCAAGCTGCTGCAGGTTTGCAAGTGGAGCGTCTGCAGAGCCGTGAGCTTGTCGAAGGACTGCGGCAGCGAAGCCAAGCTCTTGCACCACGACATGTAAAGCATACGCAGAGCTTCTAGTTTGCCAAAGGACTCTGGCAGGGCAGCCAATTCTCTGCAACCTGACATGTTCAACGTCTGCAAAGCGGAAAGTTCGCCAAAAGGCTCCGGCAGGAAGGCCGCATTGCAAGTGCTCATGTCCAGCCTCTGCAAAGCCTTAAGTTTGCCAAAGGACTCCGGCAGGAAGGCCAATTCACTGCAACCTGACATGTTCAACGTTTGCAAAGCTTCAAGTTTGCCAAAGGATTCTGGCAGGGTAGCCAATGCACTGCAATGTGACATGATCAGCGTCTGCAAAGCTGCTAGTTGGCCAAACAACTTCGGCAGGGCAGCCAATCTGCTACAAGCTGACATGTGCAGCATCTGCAAAGCCACAAGTTCGACAAAGGAGTCCGGCAAAGCAGCCAATCTCATGCAAAAAGACATTTGTAATGTCTGCAAACTCGCAAGTTCGCCAAAGAACTCCGGCAGGCTAGCCAAGTTGTAGCAAGACGACATGTTTAACGTCTGCAGCAGTTTAAGCTTGCCAAAGGACTCCGGTAGGGCAGCCAATTCGTCGCAACCCCACAGGTCCAGCGTCTGCAAAGCCGCAAGTTTGCCAAAGGACTCCGGCAGGGCAGCCAAATGTCTGCAACGTGACAGGTTCAACGTCTGCAGCAGTTTAAGCTCGCCTATAGATTGAGGCAGCTTCTGTATATCCTCACAAGCCAATATCAACGTTTGCAACACTTGGAGTCTCTCAATAGACTCTGGCAGCTGGACTTCGCGATGATCTGGTAACTCATTGCTGCTCAGAGCGCTAGCGATGTGAAGTACGGCAAGGTGTGTGCAGGTGACAAAGACAGTACTCAAAACACTGCTGAGCACTCTCCGCGGATAATGCCACTCCAGAAAGACAAGCTCATCAGCGTTTAAGTTGCCTTCGAGACCGCAAAATGTGCCATCCCAATCAGCACTGCCAAGGTCTAGCATGCGAAGCTGAGGCATGAAGGGTAAGCCAGAGATCTTCTGCCCTTTGTTGACGGCAGCTAAGGACACAGACTCAACAGTTCCCTGAAGTTTAAAAACCTGCAAACAGCAGCGGCAGGTCAATCATAAGCAACGTGGGCAATGGCCGGCGCCAAATATTTGCACTTACATTATGCAAGTTGACCATGCAAGCAAGCTTGCAAGGCAACAACGAAGTTGCAGCTAAGCTAGTTTGAAACATGTACATTGCCATCGCACCTTCTGCATTGCGTCCAATGCCCCAGGCATCCAAATGCGCTTGGGAGGTTTACATAAACCGGCAATGCTTCGTCCCATGTCGCGAAGTTGGTCATGTATTGTGAGCTTGGGTTCACAATCAACAAGGCTCAAGATATCAAACAAGTGCAAGTAATTTGGCTCAAATCCCACTGCTGAAGGCTGTCGCCATGCTTGAAGTTGGTCATTTACTTTAAGCGGGGGTTGCCAACAAACGAGGGACAAATTTACCAGGTGTTCGATTGTGATTGCCGCAAACTGTCCCCATACTGGCAGCACACTGCAAGCATCCTTCCCCAACGCAAAGCAGCAGATGTCGAGAAACATGTCCTTCTCTACCTCCCCAAGCTTGTCATAGCTGAGCCGAAGCGTGCTCCACAACTTGTCGTCTTTGGTTCCATATAGTGCCTCTGCCTTTTTCAAACGATCTAAGATATACTTCAAGTTAAGAGCTGAGGCCCCAGTAGTTCGAAGATAAGAGCCCACGACTTCGAGCGTGAGCGGCAAGCCCTGGCATGCCTGAATAATGCTGTTGATATCTGTTTCCAAGGCCGTTGGCACCAGCTGCGAAGCAAAGACCAAATTGCGAAAAAGTTTTGTAGCCGCCTCTGCATTGAGCGGGCCCACTTCCTCCTCCACCACCACCATATGCTTGTCACACCCCCGTATGTTTAGTAAACGGCGGTTGCGCGATGTTACCAGCACATAACTGCCGCTGTCAAGCACAGAGCTGCTTGCTTCCTCCAACCTGACGAGAGGCCCAAGCAGGGCATCGGTTTGGGTATCACTCCAAACGTCATCGACAAGAAGCAGCACTTTCCGCCCTTGCAAATACTTCTCATACAAGGCGCTTCCTTCAGCAATGGAGTTGGATGCGATGCAGATATCCTGACCTGTTATTTTCTTCAACACCTGCTGTTGCAGCTGCACCACCCTCGCTTCACCTTGATGGTCTCCAACCGTCATAAAGCAGCTGCTGCCAGCAAACTTGCCGTGCAACTTGTTGTAGATTGCTTTTGCAAGTGTCGTCTTTCCGATGCCGCCCATACCCCAAAGACCCAGCATAACGGCCTTGCCTGGCGCATCAGCCCTCTTCATCTCCAGCTTAACCATGATGTCCTCGACACGCCGTTCGATGTCCACTGGAAAACTGGCAACGGGCAAGGCGCGGGGGCGGACAATTCCCACCACAGCTCTCACCACAATCTTTGCAAGCTCAGCTGTGTCACTAACAACAAAAGTGCCAAAATGAGACCAGCAACAAAGACATAATAATTGAGGTACATACCCGCTAGCTTGGTCAAGCCTCCAGCCCGTTATGCTGAAGACTTTATCCAGAGCATTGTAATACTCAGCTTCATGATTGACATAATACGTCCCACCACGTCGACAAGCACTGCAGACAGCAAACACGTTGGCCACGCTAGTGGAGAAGAGAAGTTTGGTTGGCTGTTGAACTGTGTCTCATTATAATGTTCATTACCTGCTGACTTTCTTCTGTAATGCGCCTTTCAATGTCTCAAACTCGCCGCAGAAGATAGGCATGATCTTGCCTGGATCCGCCATCATGATGCGCAGCTCCTCAAGGCAGTAGCAGGAGTCCCCGTAGCCTTGAGATAGAACAGGCATCTTGATGCGAGCGGTTCTTACGTTGTCCAGAATAACGCCCCAAGCATCCGTCTCCCCGGGTTTCAGGCTAAACTCGTCCACAAATGCGGTAACATTTAACTCTCTCAGATCGCTGTACAGAAAGCTGACGAAGTTTTTCTTGACTTCCGGCCCCCGATGGCTCAGGAAAACATCACAACCAGGGCGAGGTATGGATTTTGGGGGTCCCATTGGCTCATTTGCGCCTGCAGCAATCAAGTTAGGAACGTCAGTTGGGCAGGTGTTAGGTAGTAATCAGTGAGAACAAGTAAGAGCAGCAAGCCTGGCATCCTGCCTGGCCACCCGCACAAGTGCTCGTTACAGAGACGACACGCAAGTGCAAAACCTGAGTGCCCACAAGTTCTCATAGTTTGTTACTGCGCAACCGAGCAAGACGCACTCGTACGATTTGGTCACACAATCACCTCTTCTGTAAAAGCATGTGCAACTGCACGACTAGGTAAAGTATCTGACTTGCTGAGCCGTCGCTGCAATGGTCCTTCAGACATTACTACGCTGAACTAATAGCTAACTATTAGGTCACTATTATTGCCTAGCATCCACGACACATGCTGACAGCAAGTTCTATACTACAACAAGTTGAGTTGCATGTCAGGTGCCAACATAACGCTATTGAAGTGGGTGGGTGTGCATGCGCTATTGCACGGCAATAAGACGTGTGACCAAGCAGATGCACACTACCACCAGCTCGGGGCTTACCAGGAGACGGCTGGGGGTTCTCTCGATCACTCCGGGTCCTCCTCATAGTCAATGTGCCAGCAATCTACACGTATACAGCCAACTCCAATCAACTGCTGGATGACGATTACACTCGAGTAGTGCAGTCAGCCAGCGATGAGCTCAAGTTGCTTAACGGTCCGGACATCGCGCCTGTTTGTGAGCGCCACCAGGCATTCATACATGCAGGAAAGACTGCGAATGCGAGCGAGGGAGCTGAGCGCTTTACAGGTTCATTACGGTAGTATGCAACTAGGCAAGGATGACTGGTTCGTCAATGTCTCGCCCGCATGCGCACTGAAACATGCACGCATACGCATGCGCATGTTGCGATCAGTGCCCAATCACACAGCAAAATACACACACAGATGAACTGCTGTCTGCATGGGGGGAAACAAGCCCTAGAACTGTACCTGCTCCAAATTCTGAAACATATGCTGAGAGTCAGCTGGCACTGAGGTCGCCAGCAGCACTCCCATGCAGTCTCGGCAGCAAGCTTGCTGTAGCCAACTGCTCGCATAGACGGAGTGCCGAGCGGCATGCATGAGTGGCAATCGACATGGCTGAGTCAATCCTCACATGATGCACGTCACGCACATGCACGCACACACACACATACACCGCAACGCTCATAGTTGGATGTGCGTGACGTTGACAGCCCGAACAACAGCCAAAGAAGCTTTCACTGGAAACACAACTAGCTAGCTAGTCTAGCTGGCTATGCTCGTGCTTCCGCTCGACTCCAGCTAATGACAAAGCATTGGCAAGCACAAGCTTAGGCTACATAAAAGGGCAACGCACCTTTCCCACCACCCGCTGCGAACACGATGGGGGGGGCTCCGGCTGCTTGTCCTTCCGTCGTCTACCGGAGGTGGCGGAAACCCGCTCTCCCTCCACCTGCTCGCCGCCAGTGGCGAGACCAAGAAAGCGGCGGCGGCAGCGGCGGCGGCCGGAGCTGGAGTGCCTTCGGCCAGCGTCACGACCCTCACAATCACACACACACACACTCCTACGCCGCCCCTTGCTCCCCGCCCCCTGGGAGAGACCACGACCTTCCTGCCACTGGAGGAGAGCCAAGCAATGCCGGGGCCGGCAGTACCTGCCGTACTGCTGGCGCGGGACCTAACACTCCGCTCCAACCCCACATCCACATCCACATTCACACCCAGATCCAGATCCAGCTGCTCCTGGACTCGCCTGCGCTACAGGCACATGCCCTCGCGCGCACTCTGAAAGCGAGCCTGGAGATGCGTTGAAGTAGGTTTATGTGGCACAGATAATTAGCAGGCTTCACTGCATTGGTTCAGATGTTTTATGTTAGCTTGCATCCTTGTTTGTTAATTTGTATTGTTGAGGTGTTATGTTTTGCGGTAAGGCATTGCAAGCATCTAAAAGTGTTAAATATATATCTATGTAAGAATGTGCGGTACTTACCAAGACATGAAATTAAATATGCAATGTATTTTATATGAACGCGCATGCATTTCATTAATGAAAACGCACATAAAATGGATGTACAAAACGCCACCGTCGCACATGAAACGGCAATATAACAAGTTCTGAACGTTGCCAATGCACAAAGCTTGCAAAATTAACAGAAAATAACATGAATACAAAATCAACCTTTTTATGTAAACAGCTACCCAATCATAAACACTGGTCTTTAAAACAACGAGAGATAATTGCCTTCTCCATTGGAATCGATACGATGCTGCCATTTCATGCACTTATAGTTAAAGAGATTTTTTAGATTGGTACGAAGGCATTTGTTGTCGAGTTTGTTCACTTTTTAATACACCTTAATACACATGAACTTTTATTGAGATGGAATTGATAATATCATATTATCAACCTGCTTCTCCGCATAAAAGGCGGCAGTATCCCCTTTGTTAAGCGAGTTTATATAAAGCTACGGCAGAGCCGGGAGTACTATTAACGGATACCCAACTTTGACTCGAGTGCACCTATTATATTGCATAAACTGACCTCTTATTTGAGTTGAAATAATGAGATTTAATAATGCCACATGAATTCAACTTTACATCTGAGTTTAGGAACAGATATCCACTTACAAACTCAATGTGATAATTATATACTTGGGAGCCAACAATCACTACTCAACCGTGGAGGTGGGGGGGTGATTGTTGGCTCCCAAGTATATAATTATCACATTGAGTTTGTAAGTGGATATCTGTTCCTAAACTCAGATGTAAAGTTGAATTCATGTGGCATTATTAAATCTCATTATTTCAACTCAAATAAGAGGTCAGTTTATGCAATATAATAGGTGCACTCGAGTCAAAGTTGGGTATCCGTTAATAGTACTCCCGGCTCTGCCGTAGCTTTATATAAACTCGCTTAACAAAGGGGATACTGCCGCCTTTTATGCGGAGAAGCAGGTTGATAATATGATATTATCAATTCCATCTCAATAAAAGTTCATGTGTATTAAGGTGTATTAAAAAGTGAACAAACTCGACAACAAATGCCTTCGTACCAATCTAAAAAATCTCTTTAACTATAAGTGCATGAAATGGCAGCATCGTATCGATTCCAATGGAGAAGGCAATTATCTCTCGTTGTTTTAAAGACCAGTGTTTATGATTGGGTAGCTGTTTACATAAAAAGGTTGATTTTGTATTCATGTTATTTTCTGTTAATTTTGCAAGCTTTGTGCATTGGCAACGTTCAGAACTTGTTATATTGCCGTTTCATGTGCGACGGTGGCGTTTTGTACATCCATTTTATGTGCGTTTTCATTAATGAAATGCATGCGCGTTCATATAAAATACATTGCATATTTAATTTCATGTCTTGGTAAGTACCGCACATTCTTACATAGATATATATTTAACACTTTTAGATGCTTGCAATGCCTTACCGCAAAACATAACACCTCAACAATACAAATTAACAAACAAGGATGCAAGCTAACATAAAACATCTGAACCAATGCAGTGAAGCCTGCTAATTATCTGTGCCACATAAACCTACTTCAACGCATCTCCAGGCTCGCTTTCAGAGTGCGCGCGAGGGCATGTGCCTGTAGCGCAGGCGAGTCCAGGNGTCGCGCAGCAGATGTCGAGTTATTCTCATTGTCTTGTCAGCTTTAGATCCAATTGCTCAACTAATAATTGAATAGGTGACACCTCAGATGTAACAGTCAAGGCCAAATTCTGTGATTTTCATGGCCGTTTTAGGCCTTATTTGTAAGGTACATGTTTTTAATGACTTGTGGCGGATATCGGCGAGTTATGAGTCTGCCGCGGATATCGACCGGGGCCCCAAGACCAGTCCGGAAGGTGCCAGAAAACGGAGGGCCAGTCGAGAAGGGCTCGACCAGATTTCTGGAAGGGCCTGGCGCCAAGTAGTATAACTTGACCATATGAGCAGCAAATTAGGAGATCTTTGGTGCGTTGGAAAGGTCTAGAAGTGTACTACAAGATTCTGCAAGAATATCTTAGCTTCTAGTTCCGTCTAGCGCTAGAATCGTCTAGACAGTAGCATGTGCAGACTGGTAGGTATAAAAGTGACATTCTACAACTTGCAATACAACCTTTAGCTCCCTAGTTTCGACGCGTTNTACTTCAAGTCCACCACAAGAAACACTGACTGGAGGCAAAGGCATGGTGATCAGCCCCGGGGAGGCTTTCAACATGCATGGAGACGAGGAGAACCAAGTTCAGCACTTGCCAATGGAGGTGCAGCTGACTCTGGGCCTGCACCAATGGAGGTGGGTGCCATACACACACATGGAAATAAGGCGAAGCACGGCGGACATGGTGAAAGAGGTAAAAGTGTGCGCAAGTGTTATGCGTGTGGGTCGACGGAGCATTTGGCGTACGGATGCCCCAAACGAAGCACGCAAAGGCCAACACCGGATGGCAACCCTCGCCGTGATCGTCGCGTCAACACCATGGAGCAAAATGGCGTGGAGCAGGAAAACGACTTCCCCCAGTAGGTGAGGAGGCTACTGCTGGGGATAGGAAGGAGCCTCATGCACGGACGGATGCTGTGACATTTCCATTAAAGAAGCAAGAGGAGATGGCTTTGAACGCGCCAATGGTGGTGAGTTATGCAAACGAGGAGACAACAAAGTACTTCGGGCTTCGAGCACACATTTGCGATGACCAAGGACGATGGAGAGAGTGTAAGCTCATGATTGATAGCGGTGCCAACAGCAACTTCATGAGTATTGATATCGCGCGGCGTTACGGTTGGCTTTCGTCATTACGAGGAGGTGAAGTGAAGCTCGCTGATGGAGAGCCACCCTCTGGAGGTGATGGCGCTGCGTTTATGACCAAAGAGTTGTGCGTTCGCATTGGGAAGATGAAGGAGAGCATGCGGTTTTGCTGCATCACCCTACGGAACGGGTTTGATGGGATTTTGGGACTACCGTGGCTATGGCAACATAATCCAGCTATCAATTGGAGGAAGCGCGTGCTCACCATTGAGCGAAACGGTGGAGAGTCCATTCAAGCTGCATCGGACGTCATTGAGGCGCGGCACGCACAATTAGGTGGTACGACAATTGCCCAGATCTCTTATGTGCAATTGATGAAGTTATTGTCTCCACGGAAGGCAAAGGCTGCATGGTTGTGCGTGGTGCGCGAAAACACTGCAAAGTCAGCACCGGAGCTGAGTGACGATGTTCAGACGGCTACTATGGACCCCGAGGTGTGTAAACTTGTTAAAGAATACCAAGATATCATGGTGGACGGACTTCCATCTGGTCTACCACCTCCACGGAGCGTAGACCACCGTGTGGAGCTGATTGAGGGCGTGCACAAGCCACCGTATCGACCCGTATACAAGTTGTCACCTTTGGAACTGGAAGAGGCCGAGAGGCAGGTGGCGGACTTGCTGGAAAGAGGCTACATCAGGCCTAGTAAGTCCCCCTATGGTGCACCTATTTTGTTTGTACGAAAGAAGAACGGGAGCTTGCGCATGTGCGTCGACTACCGAGCTCTCAACAACATCACGAAGAGGAATTGCTTTCCACTCCCACGTATCGACGAGTTGCTGGAGCAATTGCAAGGTGCGCAGTACTTCACAACACTTGATCTTGCTGGAGGTTATCACCAAATTCGCATCGCGCCCGAGGATGTGGAGAAAACAGCTTTTAACACACGTTATGGGCACTACGAGTGGTTGGTCATGTCCTTCGGACTTACGAACGCACCGGCAACATTTCAAACGCTTATGAACAGCGTTTTTGCTGACTTGATTGGTAAGGGAGTCCTCGTGTACCTCGACGACATTTTGGTGTACGCGACAACAAAGGAGGAGCACGTGGCACTTCTACGGCGCGTGTTGCAGCGTTTGCGCGAACACAAGTTGTACGCCCAGCTACAAAAGTGCAAATTCTTGCTTCGAGAGGTGGAGTACCTAGGCCACATTGTGTCGCATGAAGGCATCAAGCCGGACCCCAACAAAGTGCAGGTGGTGCGCGAGTGGGCTGCCCCGACCAATGTAAAGGAGGTGATGTCCTTTTTAGGCCTTGCGGGGTATTATCGCAAGTTTATCATGGGGTTTTCGCGCATAGCTGCTCCCTTGACTACCCTACTCAAGAAGGGAAAGCATTGGAGCTGGTCAGCAACAGAGGAACATGCATTTGCTGCGTTGAAGAAGGCGCTGACGGAGGCACCAGTCCTGGCTCACCCCAACATGGAAAAGACATTTATTTTGGCTTGCGACGCGTCCGACACAGCCGTAGGAGCTGTTTTGCAGCAAGACCATGGCAACGGCCTTCAACCAGTAGCATTCTTCAGCAAGAAGATGAGTGGTGCGGAGCTGAATTACCCCGTGCACGAGAAGGAACTTTTAGCGCAAGTCATGGCGCTACGACAATGGCGTTGTTTTCTGGAAGGCAAAAAGTTCGTGCTTGAGACGGATCACTCTCCACTGAGGTACTTACAAACACAACCTCATCTGAGTCGCAGACAAGCTCGATGGCTTGAGTTCTTTCAACTTTTTGACTTCGATATCAAGTACAAGCCCGGTACGTCAAATGGTGTTGCTGACGCGCTGAGCCGGCTTAATGCAATTGAGGCACTCGCTCAAGTGCAGCCCGAGTGGACCGACCAGATTCGGCAAGTGCTTCGTGAAGACACGGAGGGTATGAAAGTGTTGCAAGAGCTGGAAAATACAGCTACGGACACAAGTGGGCACTGGTCAATGCGCGACGGGCTGCTGTGGCACCATGGGCGCTTGTACATCCCCAACGTCGCGCATATCCGTGTGAAGTTGCTGAAGGAAGCTCATGACGTGCCCATTGCTGGTCACCAAGGGTTGGAAAGGACTTTGGCAAGCTTAAAACAGCGTTTTTACTGGCGAGAGATGCATCGCGATGTGCGCGACTACGTGGCGTTGTGCGACGCATGCCAAAGGGTGAAGGCAAGCAACCAAAAGCCAGGTGGGTTGCTGCAACCTCTCCCTGTGCCATTGTCCAAGTGGGAGCAAGTTACCATGGACTTTATCACGGGGCTACCAAAGACAAAAGAAGGGTACGACGCTATACTTGTGTTCGTCGATAAAACCAGCAAAATGGTACGCTTGGCACCGTGTAGTGAGTCTTGCACGGCACCGGAGGCAGCACGCTTGTTCGTGAAGCATGTATTTCGTTCTCATGGATTACCACGAAGCATTGTGAGTGATCGCGACCCGCGCTTTACAAGTAAGTTTTGGGAGGCGCTGCATAGTGCACTGGGTACCACACTGAAGTTTAGCACGGCATTCCACCCGCAAACTGATGGGCAAACGGAGCGGGCCAACCGTGTGATCGAGGACATGCTGCGTTGCTACGTTAACGCGCGACAAGACAATTGGGAGGAGCTGCTTGAGTTGGTTGAGTTTGCGATCAACAACCACCACAATGCAAGCACAGGTGTCACTCCCTTCCTTATGAACTACGGGCAACATCCATTGACACCGTTGACGGCATGGACACCGCGACGACATGACGTGCGTGTGGAGGCAGCTAATGACTTCCTTACAAAGTGCGCGGACATTAACAAGGCAGCTAGGGATGCGTTATTGGTGGCACAAAATCGGCAGAAGCAGTACGCGGACGCGCATCGCCGACACCTCACGTTTCAGGAAGGCGACATTGTGTTACTCTCCGCGAAGCACGTCCAGGTGCGTACGGGAGTTCGCAAGCTGAATGAACGCTGGTTGGGACCATTTAAGGTCAGCAAAGTTATCTCGGACGTGGCGTACAAGTTGGAGCTACCCGACACCATGCGTGTGCACCCCGTTTTTCACGTCTCCCTTCTGAAAGCATATCGAGGACAACCGCCAGAAAGGCCACCCCCCGAAGTTGGCACAGACGGTGAACCCGAGTGGGAGGTAGAAGACATCCTTGGTGAGAAGTTTGTGCATGGCGTACGCAAGTTCTTAGTGAAATGGAAGGGCTATCCGTTGCATGAAGCATCCTGGGAGCCAGAGGCACACTTGACTAATGCTCAAGACGTTGTGCGTGCCTATCTTGCTCGACGACAACCTCGCGAGCTTCGAGGACGAAGCTCACCTGGGGGGGGAGGAGTGTAACAGTCAAGGCCAAATTCTGTGATTTTCATGGCCGTTTTAGGCCTTATTTGTAAGGTACATGTTTTTAATGACTTGTGGCGGATATCGGCGAGTTATGAGTCTGCCGCGGATATCGACCGGGGCCCCAAGACCAGTCCGGAAGGTGCCAGAAAACGGAGGGCCAGTCGAGAAGGGCTCGACCAGATTTCTGGAAGGGCCTGGCGCCAAGTAGTATAACTTGACCATATGAGCAGCAAATTAGGAGATCTTTGGTGCGTTGGAAAGGTCTAGAAGTGTACTACAAGATTCTGCAAGAATATCTTAGCTTCTAGTTCCGTCTAGCGCTAGAATCGTCTAGACAGTAGCATGTGCAGACTGGTAGGTATAAAAGTGACATTCTACAATTTGCAATACAACCTTTAGCTCCCTAGTTTCTTGTGTGCAAGCTTGGTGGTGGTTAGCAGGGGTTGCTAGCGTGTGCCCACCGGTGTGTGCTTGCTTGTGTGACGATCCAAGGCGCTACACAAGTCGGTGTGTAGCTTCGAGCGCATGCGCGTGCGTACGCGAGTGGCGGGGCGCGCGTGTGTGCTTGGCAGAGGGGGCAAGGTTCCGGTGTGAATACTGTGTCTTGGTGAGAGGGTTGTGGATTGGACCAACTCACCGGTAACAAGGCACGAGCACCGTCACATCAGATGCACATAGGCAACTCAATATGCGCACGCGTGCACGTGCACACCACAATCATATAGTGACAACAATAACCACACCTTCGGCACTGAAAACAGTAAGTGATCTACACACATCACAGCACTCGTACGGTATGATAGGTTCGTGTGAGGATGTGTTTCACAGTGCGACATAACGTGTGTGTGCTATGTGCAATTACATGCATCGGCTTTTTAGTGGTATGCAAGTGTGCTAGCTAGCATGCATGCGCACGTACTACTATGAATTGCACGTGTTACACGTGCAATCCACCCGCCAGATGCAATGTTCGTACATGCCGAACGTGCGGCAGTCTCTGTCCACAACCTAAGGCCGCGCTCAGCATCCCGTGCGACTCCGCCGCCGCGCGAACTAAACGCCCTCACAGGGTGGTCCCTGTATTTGCAA
This sequence comes from Chlorokybus atmophyticus, assembly GCA_009103225.1. Taxonomy (NCBI): domain Eukaryota; kingdom Viridiplantae; phylum Streptophyta; class Chlorokybophyceae; order Chlorokybales; family Chlorokybaceae; genus Chlorokybus; species Chlorokybus atmophyticus. The sequence goes on from RHPI01003369.1 coordinate 30,607, forward strand.
TGCTTTGTCATCGTTTAAATACGCCTTGCAGCAATACTTTGCATTGCTAAGCTCCTGTAATGCTAGTGACAATCGTGCACATATGGACTTGTCGTAGGAATGTTGCAGAGCCAGCGCTGCGGGCTTCATTGATGTGCCGAATTGATGTGTTTGGCCCAAATGTTTGGTTCCAATGCACACAACCGTTGTGTATATAAGGGGTATGATACGGTGGCAGCATGCATGGTGTGGACAGTGCGAATGGCAGGCATCAGCACAAGCATACACACGCTTTACACATCAAATTTCACCACCGAGCTAGTTCTATGGCTGCTTGCTACACTATACCAATGCTAGCCCGCCCCGTTAGACATACAAGCATGTGCACGTACCAACATAGTGAACCACCTGTACTCCGTGTGGCCACAACAACGCTTTGTGCTGCATTTGCGACCGGATGCACGACAGTGGACTTCAAGTCTAATTCTATATTGCCCTGATATTAATCCATCAAAAGCAGGCAAATGAGATATGCAGTTACCTTCAGGAGACAAGGCTTTACGAAAGTGTGAGCTGTCACACGGGTGCATACAACGCAGATTGCACAGTGCACATTTTAATGCTCACATGCAACATCCATGCTTGTCAAAAAGATGGCCGCAATCATCAACTCAAGGGAAACACCAGGAAGCAGTGTGAAGCCGTACCCCGATAGGTATATCTCTACTACTGGTATGTTTTGTATAACACAATCTAAGCAGTTGCCTTCACTGGCTCCGCCAGGCGGGACTTGCCGGTCAGGTACTCCTCGAAGCGGATCACCTGCAGTAGAGCACATCGTCAGCCAATACACACATGACAGCCTCTTGTTGCTGAGCTCAACATTGCACACTTGAAAACGGCAGACAGGTGCGCACAAGCATAACTCTTGTGGGGGCACGTACGGTACATGACATACCTCTTTCTTTGAGCCATAGGCGACCTGAGTGCGGACCTCCGTGTGGTCGATGAGGATGTCCAGCACAGACTTGGTGCCGTCGCTGCTAAAGCCACCGGCATTTTCAATGAGGAGACCCAGGGGAGCGACCTCAAAGAGCACACGCAGCTTCGCCTTTGTCGAGGGAGATGTGGCATTGCAGAAGATGCCTTTCTCCTTGATGAGGATCTGCAAGCAATCCAGTGTGTCACTGGCTATCATGAAACACAGCTGAATGCTTTGTGCCCGTTTAATGTCGCTACAATGGAGCAAGTCTGAGTGCTGTGCAGAACACATCCCTTGTTGACCACCACGTTTGCCACCTACCTGGTTCACATCAGGAACCATGCCTCCAGTGTAGCGCAGCGTGTACTTCTCACCAATCCAGTAAGAGATGAGCTTCTCGTAGGCAGGGTTGTCGAAGGTGGCGCGCAGGTTGCCGGGGGAGAAGAGCTTGCCCTCCTTGATCTCATAGGTCTCGTGCACATGCATCCACTTGCCTGATGGTAGTCTGGGTGTCAATTCCGATGGCAAGCAGCAATTGCGACCAAATGGCATGTTACTGTTACTGTTCCCAGCACATGTCGAGGTTGAACTACCTACCGTCATCCTGGAGCAAGAACTCGTGGGTGCCGGGGTGGCCCTTCACAGCCAGCATGTATGTGGTGCGGGGGCCGTACACGCCCATTCCTGAGGCTGCCTGTCGAGGCAGGTTGAAAGAAGTTAAACCATGTTGCTCATCAGGAGTGCATGCTGAGACTGCAACCTGAGGGAGACAACCACTAGCACATACCAGGTCGCTGCCCTTGATGCCAGTGAGCTGGGAGCCGGGCCAGACGCCGAAGATGGTGCCAACAGCGAAGTTGGTGTCCACAATGGAGCTGCCATCGAGGGGATCAAACGCCACGCTGAAGCCTGCCATGTAATGACCATTGGTCTCACAATGCACTCAACACGTTTTGCTGCCACCAACTGGTAATCTAGTAATACATGCATTCTTTAACTAACCAACGCCAAGCAAGTTACAGCGGATTAGTATAAGTGAGCTGCTTGTGCATTGCCTGCGCTTGACCCACTGAACTGGAATGCATGAAAATGGGCAGATCAACACGCCACTTACCCTCGCCACCCATGTCACGCACTTCGGGCACCTCCTCGCTGCAAGCTGAAGCGCAGACACCAGAGAAGCGAAGGGCCTGGCATACCAAGCAGACACAAATTGATATCAACAACTATTTGGGCATTGCTCACAATGCCACTGCCATCTGGTGGCCTGATTTTAGGGTGCAGAAGTACAAGTTGCTGTTGCCCCAATGCACTCTCAACAATGTGGGTGTTGTGTGGAATGTGGTGGAGTGCTCATGCTTGCCTCAAAGAGAAGCTTGTCGGCGAGGACATCAACAGCGAGCTGCTCATCGCCGAAGGAGTTGAAGCATGCGGTGGCGCCGCAAGAGGCGGTGCGGACCTTGTAGGCGATGGTGCGCAGGGCCTCGCCAAGGCTGAGCAGAACCTGGCGCAGCTTCTGGTCGGGGGTGGCCTTCAGCAGGAACTCCTCCAGGCTGTCGCCCAGCTCCGCCCTGGTCACCTGCCTGCTGCTGCTGCTGCTGCTGGCAGCGGCCCTGCGGCTCACAGCGGGAAGCTGGGCACCGACGAAGCTGGAGCTGCCCTGCATTCAGAGACAAAGCCAACACTTCAGCCACAGAGCATGCCTGAGCCTCAACAAGCCACGACATCATCTCAACTAGCTGCATTGTCGAGCTGAGCAGTACATCAAGCCAGCCAGCGAAAGCAGCTCAACACACTTCCATTCCACAACCAGGTAGCTCACCAGGCTGGCCTGAGAGCAGGGCTTGGCTGCGGCGCTGCGCGGAGCGACGGCAGCCGCGGGGCTGCTGCGGCGGGCCTTGGCCACTGCCGGCCTGGTGGCCGCAACCTGGGACACCACCGCCTGCATGGTCGTCGCCGCCGCCATTGTGGGATGCCTAACACGTGGAATGCGTTGGCACAAGCTGAGCTGTGTGAGGTGTTCAATGCTTGGGCTTGTGGCTAAGGTATGGCCTTGCTAACTGTATATATTGTTTTGCTGCGCACCTGGTGTAGTCCTGGGGCGTCAGTCGCTGTCCGCCATTTAGCGGATTTAGCTCAGTTGGGAGAGCGTTAGACTGAAGATCTAAAGGTCATGTGTTCGATCCACATAATCCGCAGCGAGGAATACCCTTACCAGGACTCCTTTTGCGCATTTGCACCCAATCTCTTGCCAAATCATTCTTTAGTGCAGACGCCCCATCCAACACTACGGGGTCTCAAATTACAAACTCCTTGTGCGCAAACCAATTGCAGACGCCCCATCGAACATTAAGGGGTCTCAAGTTACAAAAAGTCCCAACGCAACAAGGACTCCTTTTGCGCAATGCAATTAGAGGTTGTTGGTTCCGCAGGCACAACCCTTAATTGCTATCCATGCGCTAATGCAGGGAGCCTAGTCGAACGCACAAATTGTGTGAATCCATTGATAAATAAACACCTCAATAAGCGCGTCTTTTGCGCCTCATTCGTTGACATGAATGGATTGTTAGCAACAGTTTCCATTTGCCAATATTAAACGCCACTTCAACGCACCAAAAGTCGTAACTTATACATGAGATCGTTAGCCTTATAGTGACCCCTTTTAAGTCATGCATTGCATCGTTTGCCAATCCCTTTATGAATTGATCAGCTTATGCACAGCTTATGACATGAATGGATTGTTAGCAACAGTTTCCATTTGCCAATATTAGACGCCACTTTAACGGACCAAAAGTCGTAACTTACAAATGAGATCGTTAGCCTTATAGTGACCCCTTTTAAGTCATGCATTACATCGTTTGCCAATCCCTTTATGAATTGATTTGCTTATGCACGACGTGACATCAAAGCACGAAGGGTCTCAAGTTGCGATGAACAAGTATGACAGACTATGTTACAGGCTCATTGAGCACATGGTGCCAAGATCATCGTATACGATTTGAACTTTCATTAACGTCACTACCATAAGTATCACGCACATCTCGCGCTCATATTTATACACATATATCGCTATTGATATTGTTGTTATATTGTCATGTGCACAAAGACTGAGAATATGACAAATTCTGGTTATCAATGTCATGTACGCATGTGCTTTGCCAGGAGTATTACTATAACAAACACAAATGAACCATATGTGATAATAGCATCGTTCTATTGGTAATGGGCTACGAATCAGTTACACAATATGTGACATTAAAGATTGATACGAGTATCGAGTCAACATGCACAATCTCTACCCTATCCAAGTGCCTCGGTTACATGGATGCATGCAATGCTTGCCAAGCACATTTCTTTGAGAAATCAATAGATAAGTAAACATATCAAGCGTTGACGCAATGGCACAATTTGCTCGTCCCCTTCATGCAGCACTACAGCAATACCCCGATTCAGACCTCGCCTTGGTGCAAAGACCAGGCTGTAGCTTGTCAAGCAACACTGCCACAGTAGCAATGCGTTTGTTGGTTGTCTTAACAACTTTTGCTGTGCTGTTGCGCTGGTACTCCACACTGCCTGCGTATTTGTGCAGGCTGAATGAAGCATATCACTAGTTCTCAATTGCAGCATGACCACCGCTTGATTCCGCAAGTGAAAACAAACATCTGCACGCCAACATCTGACGCACTCAACCCTCGACTCCATGCACATGGATGCACCAGCAGCTTGATGGACTACTACAGAAGTTTTCCACTGCACTCAAACCCGACAGCTGAATCTCAGCCGAGTGTACTGCTGTGTGCAACTCTGCCAGGACATATTCACACAAGTGCGTGACACTGGTGACCCCATTGCTCCCTGCTTGTGAAACGATGCATACTCATGCTTGAACAACCTGTTGCATTTTGAGAAGGAAGAAACCCCATGATACTGATATATCATATACGATACTGTGCTGCCTGGTTGTGATAGTCTGAACTGCACTGCAACTGAACTGGACTCAACTTGGTCTACTCTTCCTCAGTGAGTGCCTCCACCCGGAGTAGGATGAAGCCGAAGGCCAGGCCGATGAGTGTGATGCCGATCATGACGGGGACGATGGCGAGAGTCTCTTCGCCGACGCCGTTCTTCGTGACCAGGGCGCCGCCCCTTGCGCTCATGCCAGCTCGCACCTTGCGGGACAGCTCAGCGAAGCGCTCGTCGCAGCTAGTGGCCTGGAGGAGGAGGCGGCGGCGGCGACAAGCTCAGAGACGGACAAGACGGACCAGCATGACAATGTCGGCAATGACGGTAACTGCTAAGCTCACCTGGGCGAGGGCAGACACAGGGATGTCCTTCCTGAGGCCAGCGTAGTTGCGCATGGGCTTGACGGCGGGGGCGGCGGTGCTGGCAACCATGCGGGAGGGCTGCCTGGCGGCGGGGGCCAGAGACGGCAAGGCCAACGGGACGGCGGTGATGGTAGCCATTGCTTAAGCTTGATCTACCGTTCCACAACCCGCGTCCTCGCCGCTCCCTTGACCACGGCGACGATAGCAGCAATATCGGCAACAACAACACCGCTCACCACCACAAACACCCTAAACCTTGAGCCCTAAACCCTATCTGAGGTCTGGACACAATGTCCGCCGTACGATCAAGGCTGCGCAACCCAAGCCACGCGATACGAATGAGCATTGTATAAGGAGGCATCGCGCCGTGGATATGAGTGCAGAGCTGGAAACATCACATCATAACGACACAAGTAACCTGTTGGTCATGACGTAGACCATTGATACCAAGGTAAGCATTAATGATATCAAGGTAGGCATCAAGATGATTGAGAAGAAATAATCATAACCACGTGTAAATGAAAGCTTCATGCGTAAGTTGAATCCTTGGGTTTTAGGCAGGCATGGATTTGATCCTCATTGGATATAATGATGCTTCGTGGTTATCGTTTTTACCACGAGACATTACTAGATATGCTGTATGCAGGTTGTCTGCTTCAATTGCATGATGCATTACATGCATTGCATCACTGACACGACATGTATACATATTTATGTTGTTATCCATGAATTGTTGTTCGTGATGCTCATTACATTTGTGATTGTACAACCGTACTTGTCATAACAAGTAATACCCAGGGTGGTCCCTGTATTTGCAATGCTTTGTCATCGTTTAAATACGCCTTGCAGCAATACTTTGCATTGCTAAGCTCCTGTAATGCTAGTGACAATCGTGCACATATGGACTTGTCGTAGGAATGTTGCAGAGCCAGCGCTGCGGGCTTCATTGATGTGCCGAATTGATGTGTTTGGCCCAAATGTTTGGTTCCAATGCACACAACCGTTGTGTATATAAGGGGTATGATACGGTGGCAGCATGCATGGTGTGGACAGTGCGAATGGCAGGCATCAGCACAAGCATACACACGCTTTACANTCGGGCATATTCAACAAAACAAATGTCAAATGTTCCCAAGCAAACACATGTGGTGTACATGCAATGCGGAACGGCAATGCACATGCATAGTGGCATGCACAGTCAGCAGCATGCAGAGTGACATAATGCATACCAACAACATCATTGTCATGTTGACCACCGGGTTCATTCACTACCTCACACGCTACACTACCCCTACCACCCCGTTAGCCATGTAAGCATGCACATGCATATGCGTTCACCTGCACAATGGCCAATTGTACCAATTAGGCATGTAGTCCTCCGCTTTTATGGACCCCGTCTTCGAGGCATGCAGCAAGGCGGAAGTGGCGGATGGAGGGGGTGGGGTGGGGGTGGGTATGTGCATGCGGGTATTTTTGGCACATGTGTGGTGCAACATTGACACAATGACACATATGTGCCATCTTGTACTGTGTCTGATATGTAAGTGCTCTTATTGAACACACACATGTAAGTTCAAGCTGCAAGTTATCAGCTTTGTAGATACTGTATTCGCGTGTGCTACTATCACTTTGTGCGTACGCAGTACTGTAAGCAAATATGCCATTGTGCAAGCTTTTATGCAACTCCAATAAGTGATCTGCCGCTTTATTGCGCAGGCTTGCTCTGCACCTGAGCAGCGTCCTCCAAAAGTGCAAAATCCTGCTCCGGCGCGTGCTTCCAGAACAAAGTGCAATACTCCAACCACGCAGGCTTCACCACGTGCTTCCCATGCTTGCGTGCCCACTTCACCTGCAATGACAGCAACAATCTGAATGCCCCACACGCACTCATGCTCACACGCACACGCGCATGCACACCACCGTGATTGGCACAACATATCCACCTTCTCTGTGCCTTGGTCGACTGCCACCACGTGCGTGACTTCCTCCGATGCCTCCTCCACGCATTTCGCCCCGAAGTCAATAGCGGACTGCCACAGCGGGTGCGTGACGGCGGCGCGCGTTGTGCGAGGGAAGATCCGGCTGAAGACGATGCAGCAGCCCTGGAGAACCCGCCGACGCGCCCGTTGCAGCACCTGTTGTTGAATCAGAGAAGTGTGTGTGCACTTGCGTGCATGTGTGCGTGTGTGTGGGGTGGGGGGGGTGGGGTGAGGGTGGGGGGGATTGTGTGTGCGGGCTGTCACAATGCCAGTGCATAGGCACACACACGCGTGCACATGCAATGCTCCTGCCATGTATCTCCACGTCACTCAACCAACACTCACCTCTCGGACATCATGCTTCAGCAAGTCGAGCTCCGTGTCCTGTACAAAAGCCTTCAATGAGACACACTCTCACACTAGTTCTGTAAATCAACAGTCCAACACAAAGGAGAAAGCAAGATTCTGAATGTGCACCTGTTCTGACAAGGAGAAGAACTCCTGATGGACGTTGCACAGCACATCCAGTATGCTGGCAAGCATCCCCTTGTGCGGGTCTTCATCGAGTCCCGACTCAAACATGGACGAGCCCTGCAAAGAGATAGCGGCTATCACAAACTCTGATGCAATTGATGATTACAACAACTTTGATACATCGAGTCCACTGCACAACTCACCGGCAACCCGAACTGTCGTCGGCTACCCGGAAAGTAGTGGTAGCGCTCCAACACGACGAGGTTGGCTCTGTGTTTGGGCCACACCTGAGCAACAAACAGTTGTAAGCATGCGTGCGTTCATGCGTGAACGTAAGTGTGCATGCGCACGTGCGTGTGGATATTGTGTGTCTTGCATAATATTCACACAGTACATGGACGGTGTCGTCGAGGATGAGTACGGCTGTATCCGCCCCCAGCACGATATCCAGATCCTTCTGCGTCCTGCTCGTGCTATCTGACGCCGATATCACCCTGGGTCCGAAGAACCTCCCGTCCGGATCCAACAACTTGGCCATCTCCGCCGCGTACGCCCTCTCCCCCATCGTGTACACGTACATGAGGAACCTCTCCCCTGCCTTCTGCAAAAACTCCCTCACATAGGGCCTGAGTTTGGTCCACATGGCCAAGTGCTTGAGGTGGTGGAGTAGACCGGGTTGTTGTATCACTCCCCGCTTCTCGGCGTCCAACATGCTGTCCAACTTGGACGTGTCGGCCTGGGTCAAGTCGATGTGGCGGGCGGAGTTGAGGAGGGTGTGGTCCAAGTCGAGGATGAGGAGGAGGCGCTTGGATTTGAGGACGGTTGTGACCTCGAGCTTGCGGAGACGCTCGGCCTCATGCTCGCTCAACTCGAGACCTGCAGAGAGATGGGTGTTGGGAAGAACAACGAGCACGCACTTCCACACAACACTGCAGATATGTAACGGTTTATTGACGGATACCGCACATACGCGCTTACGCATGCACGTACGCGCACACGCGCGCACACACAAGCAGACATGCACGCGCAGTACTGCGCTGGCGCGCTCACGGTAGTATATATGAAAGTTACTATCATCACCTGTAGTCAATCAACAACTCACCTGGGTGGACATAGTGGAGGTTCACGCCCCAATTTGCAGCCGCGCCGCCGTCGTCGGTTTCGGGGTCGACTTCGGTGCTTCTGTCCACGCCGCAGCGGATGCACACGCCGCGCATGAAGCCAGGGTGCGGAGGGCAAACTTTACTCTGACCTGCGTGTTTACGTGTGAGCATGTGCACGTGTACAATCGCAATGGTGACATTACCAACAAACAGCACTCACTTGGGTCGATGGCAATGTTGACAACCGCTGTCACCTCTTCCGTGGTTCGCCGCTTCAACCGCCTCTCCGCGTGCAGATGATGCTCCTCGATGATAATGTCATCGTCCTCTCTCAGCCTGCAAACACACATACATCCCCTTACCCACCAACAGCAGCGGTCATATGTTACGCACACACAATCTGTTGCAAGTAATCCCTGTCACGCACCGAGTTTGTTTGAACGTGGTCACCTCCAACTCGTCCACCTGATCCCCATCCTCATCCCTGTTGTTGTCCTCATCTCCGCTCAGCTCCGCTTCAAGCAAGGAAGCGAAGTCCCTGGCTGCAGCGGAGTTGTCGCTCTGAGACGGTGAACCGGCCTCACCATCGTCAACCTGGTGACTGGTGGGCCCAAACTCATCCTCCTCGTCGTGATACATTCAGGATGATGACAAGACAACCGATTGCATGGTGGCGTCCACGTGTTCAGGATAGGTCACATGGGCTGGTTGTTATTGTTCCTTCTGGTTTTCCATTGTTGTTGCTGTTGATTGTCTCATGTTAGCTTCAGAGTCGTCAGCAGGTCATCGTCAACAGCAGGGTGACGTCGAGAGAGAGTCGCAAGAGCGTTCCTCCCCCTGCACACACACATACACATGCAACAAGCAGTCGGCATGCTGTCTCTCGGATGCATCACAGCAAGCAACCCAACCAACCAACCAACCAACCAACCAACCAACACTACAGATACGCACACGCCGAACCGGACTCAACGCTGACTAGACGCAAGACACACACACACACACCCATACACGACCTGTCCCGTCACGTCGTCAACTTCTGCGTCACTGCGCATCTGTGCGTGGCAACTCAACCACCAGCACAACCACGACCACGACCACCAACACCAGCAGTGTCGGTCGCTCCACCTGTTGCACAATGACGGACCTCCCTCCACGCTGCGATCTCTCTCTCCACTAAAAACCGCCAACTGTCAACGTCGCGTCAGCAACAGATCGTCCCGATGCGGCGGCGGCGTGGATGGGGAGCAGGAGGGCGTGAAGGAGGTGGAAGATGATGATGATGAGGAGGAGGAGGAGGAGGAAGTCGGCACCTTCCTGAGGCAAGTGCTTCAGCCACTTGCCTCTGGGAGGTGTTTCAGGTGCTCCCAATCTTTGTCGATCTCAAGAGTTGACTCGCTAGTGCTTTCTTATTTTCATGCACGCATGGACTGGCAGCAATAACCACTGGTTTGTCTACTTGTGATACTTACCCTACCTCTCTGGCATGCTTTGCTTCATATCCCTTTGTCTGCCGCTGTTGCTGAGAGGCATCGCGATCTATTGCGTGTTGCTGCGGCAGCAACTCTGCATGTCATATGGTGCTGCTGATGTTCAGTATTGTGCTCCTTTACAGTGTACCACGGGTCTCTGACGTGTGCATCATGGCTTAGGTATCAACCAGTATCACTATCAGTGTCACATTCATGAGTGCACTGCCAATGCTTTACAAGCAACATCACTATCGATGCTGAAAATTTGAGTGAAGGCAAATAGCAGCTGGCATTCAACATGGCCCAATGCAAATTCTCTAGTAATCCAAGATGCTGTGCTGTGACAGATCTGGACATAAGCTCCTGCCAAGTTTGCTTTCTGTAGTTGGAGGGTAATTTCATGCCGTTGCTTGTACGATTAACCATACTCTTTCACACACGACAAATGTGCACTTGGCTGATAGGATCACGCGTGCAAGCGTGCGTGCATGAGAGTATGCGGGTGCGCACGCGTGCGTGTGGGAAGGGAGTGAATGTGGGTTTGTTAGCTTGTGGCTTGTAGGCTGTGTCTGAGTGTGGTCGCATGCTTGTGTGCGAGTGTGGTCGCATGCTTGTTCAAGTGTGTGTGTAAGGGTGCATGACTGTGTGTGCGGTTGCGTGCATGCATGCGCACTGGTGTGGGTGTGCTTCTGGTGCTTGGCTTGGATGGCACAAGCAGCTCGATGCCCCTAAAACTCAACCACTAGCTATTGGCACTGGTGTCACACCCACCGCACTGGCTGATTAGCACACACGCAACTGTGCGTGCGCACGTGTGTCTGTTCTGTGTGAGTACTAGTGTTTACTAGCTTCTATCAAGTGCACTGCAGTCACATTCCAGCCCACCATCGCAACCTGTGTCAACGATAATATTTCTGTTGACAGAGGTTGCAATGGTGGTTCCGGCAATGTGAGCCGCATTGCTTTGTCTATTGGCTTCGCTGTTGTCATGAGCGCCAGCGCTGTCGCCCATTCGTGTCTCATGATGACTTCGAGAGTGCGTAAACCGTGTCTTACTCTCATGGTTGTCAGCAGCAGCTTTTATTTGCAGACATTTGCGAGACATTCTGCTTTTTATGCGCGGTGACAGGCTCGTCAGGAACAATCTTCGCTGATGTTTGCAATTTAGGCATATGTACGCCACCTGCAGGTGGTGCGGCACCCCTGGTTGTTAGCAGTTTCAGCCTTCTTAGCTCTATCATGGTGGTCGTGCGTTGTTGATTGTGTGATCCACTCGTGTTGGCTTTCTGTACACTGAAGTTGGCGAAGCAGTGACAGCACTCTTAAGCAATGCCAAGTTGTTGAGGACGTTTGCGTGCAGACATAGGCCTATGCATATGCACGACTGATGCACATGGTAAATCAAAGGGGCCAAGAATACGAGCAATCACAGAACATCACGAATACCAACAAGCAACCACACACAAATAAACTCAACCACTCGGCATGCGTGCATAGCTTGCAATGGCGACCCGATGGCAAGTTAGAGCACCTGTCACACAACAATTGGTCGGTTAGACCTCAAACAGCTTCAACATAATGCACCTGCCAACCACATGTATTATTGGCAGCAGTGTTCTACAGCATGCATCAGCGGAGACTGCATGTCAGTTGTTCAATGGCGGAAGCAGGTGGCGGTGGCGGTGGCGGCGTGGGCGGCGAGGGCGCTGCGGCGGTGAGGCGGCTGGTGGCGGCGGTGGGCGCGCTGCTCGTCCTACTGCGCCACGTCGCCTACAACGGCGCCACCGCCGCCGGAGGAGGAGCCAACCCCGCCGCAGCCGCGGCCGCCTCCCAGCGCGCGCAGCTGCTCGTGCAACAGGTGCCTTGATGTTTATAATGATGGTATTGGTGTTACTAATGCTAATGGTATGGGTGCATGAATGGGGAGTGCCGTGATGATATGTTCGACCATTGCAACAAACGTTATGCCAGTAGCGTGCATACGTGCACAATGCCTCCAAGGCATGGTAGAACGCACTCACTTTGTTTTGTTTTTGATTGTGTGTGTGTACTGTCAGCCACTCGCGTGACAGCCGGTTCTTATGCAGTCAATGCACCCCTATGCATGCATGATAAGGCAATTGCCATGCGCGTACACATGCGTGTGTGGCACTGAAGCGATAGCAATACACACGCTCTACTACAAATCTCGGCATGTGCATGCTAAAAGGTAGTATCCCTGTCAACCAACTGACTGATCGAACGCTGTGTTGGAATCTGTTGTCGTTGTGCAACGCAGATTGCAGAGTCGCTGGCCAAGACGCGCAGACTCCTCAAAGCCTTGAAGCAGGGAACAAACGAGCAGCAGCAGCAGCTACAACCACCACCACAGCCACCACAGCCACCACAGCCTCAACAACAGCAGCAGCAACAAGTACAAACACAACCACAGCCACAACAACAACTGCCACAACAGCCACAACAGCAGCAGCAGCAGCAGCATGAGAGGCTGCGGGCATTGAGGGAGGAGTGCGAGCGCAAGAATGCCGCGCTGGGGGTGCTGATTGGCCGGCTGAGGGAGCTGCTGGCGGATGTCGCCACCATGCAACCGCTGCCGCCCCTCCCGGCAGACAGGTGATATGTAAACCGTAGCACGCACGCGTGCAGCAGGCTGAGATGGAGGAGGCTCTGTCATCCAGAATGTAGCAGCCGAGTTCAACACAGGTATGGGCGTATGTGTGCGGGGTGCTCTATCATATATGCTGGCGCAAGCATTGTTGACATGCGCACTCTGCTGCTGCATTGTGTACATGCATGTGTGTGCAGTTGTGATGGAGTTTTCCGGTTGCTGCCATGAGATGATTGGATTTATGTCACAGAAGCAGGGGTCATGATGGGGCAATGTGTCCGAGCTACACCTGCTTTAGCCACAAGCACAGGAGATATTGAGTGAAGCCAAAAGATGGCCATCTTTGCTTTGATATGGCCTGTTGGCATCCATCTTTGATGTGATCACCTTGTTGAGTTTGGGTTCTATAAGTATGCAGCAACTGTGCCCGCTTACTGAATATGACCGACATCAACACAACAAACAAGTTGCAGTCAATGCGTGTTAGTGCCTCAACTTTCACCACACGACATTGGCACGTACATCTGTAGTGTTTGCCGTACATCTATAGGTTGACTTCAACAGTAGCATATCAATATGACACAACGGCTGCAGCAGTCCAGCTACAGCTAGTAATAATGATAGTACAACAGACATCAAACTGTTCTTGCTGTCTGCGTCAGCCAGCGACGCAGGCCGGCGGCCAGCTCGACCACATCACCATTTGTACCGCATGAGCAGCGCCACGGGCGAAGTGTGGTTGTCACCCTCTCCAGCCTATCTGTTAACCGCACGCAGAGCCGAGTGGCCGACCCATCACTCGTCACAACCTGACAACTTGGATGTCAGCTCAACTCTGTTGTGAACATGAGCACACTGAGTGCAACCAATGCACACGGCCAAGCGAAGAACAACACACCAACTCTTCTGCATGCATGTGCGTGAGTTGACTGAGTACAGCCAATGAGCATGCCTTGTACAGAGTACGCTAAAGCAGCCAAATACCTGTACAGAGCACTGGTATGCGAGTCGGCAGAGCAGTGCAAGTGCTTCGGGTAGCAAGCATGTTGGCATGTATGCACCCTGCGGTAATTCCTCTGCGTACGTGTCATCATGAAACTGTATCTCCTGCTGCACGAGGCGCATGAGCAGCACCAAGACCCCACCCGCGCCCTCCTCCACGCCGGTGCCAGGCTCGCTCGGGTCGCACGACAGCAGCGCAGCCACACCTCCGTCGGGATACGCCGCGATGAAGTTGACAAGCCGCACGGCGGAGGTGTGAAGCTCCCGCGCATCACGATGTTCCCAACCACCCGTGTCAATGCATTGCAGCGTGCGTCTCAGCTTCAGCTCCCACACGCTGACAGCAGGTGGCTCTTTGCTCTTACTCCTGTTGTCGCCCGCATTGATCGCGTTGATGCTCACAGAGTTGCTCACGTCACTTGAAGTTCGTTGCAGCTCAGGGAGCTCAGACGCAGGAGGAGCTGCAGCAGGAGCCTCAACGTCCGGTCTCAACCTCTGCAAAAAAGCCGAGAGCGCTGCCATGTCCTGCAACACCACATGCAACAGCCACACGGCTTCTTTGCGCACTAGTAGCGGCTGAGAGGGCTGCAGGCAGTCTGCTATGAGCCCATTTTCCAGCAGCCCGAAAAGGAGCTCTGATCTGCCTCGTGACATTGCCTCAACGCCGACGATGTTGAAGAAAGACAGTCCTTGGAGCCTCACTTCAGACGCTTGTGAGCGCTGCAAGCGAGTTGTGACGGTTCCCAGCACGTCCGAGTACACGCCTTCATCACTCCCGTTTGCAGTCAAACAGCTCCTGAATCGGTCTTTCAGCTGCGCCGGCTCTCCTTGAATGTAAATCCGCGTTGATTGAAACACAGGATGCCGCTGCAGCTGCGATTGTGAGGTCTTGATATCCGCTGGTGCAGGGAGGCTATCAACAACAGTGCTGTTCGCATGCTTCAATCGATGTTCTCGCAGCAAGGCTGAGCTTGCAGTGGTTGCTCCTCGCAGGATGCATGCCATGGTGTCCCGGTCACGCGCTGCCAGCTGGCAAAGCACTTCCATCGCACCGCTGTGGCAACCATCGCTGTGCCGGTCGCTTGCGATGACAGCACGAAGCGGACGCAACAGATCTGCCGGCTTGCATCGCCCGCTCGCTGCATCAACCATACATGAATACAGCTCTCGGCCTGATGTAGAGGCCACATCCGCTCCCTCTCCTCCTCCTTTGTCTTTCTCCTGATGGTCCTTTCTAACATCTTCCGTCAACAGCGAGTACAGACCGCTTGAGCACGAAGACAGCAACCGCCGGACCAACTCGGCGCGCTTGCTGCTGCTGGCAGGCAACAGCACCACTTCATTGCCAGTGCTTGATGATGTAATCGCCTGCGGCTGCATCCTCGCAGCAGCAAATGTGACATTGCTTTGCTGAGCCGATGGAGCCAATGGATTGGCTGCTAATGCACCCGCCCGGCCATGTGAAGCCGCATCCGAGTTGGCAGGAACTGTGTGTCCAGCCTCATTGCCATTCGCGTGCACTCCAGCGAGCCTCTCGGGCTGCCCCTGTGCTACACAAGGCCTAGTTGAGGGTTCCACTCCTGATGACGAAGAAGGTGCTAGCACCTGATGACCAACACGACAATTATAACCTCAGAGCGTGTATGTTCAAGTCTCAACTCTGTCTCATATGTGTCAACACACCTTCCTGTTGACGGGCAATGCGCCCGACTTGGTACTCGCGGCAGCTGCGGAAGCCTCTTCGGTTCGGCTGTTACTTGCGGCAACATTCACGCGGTTCTCGTGATCCATCCTGCGACGCTTCTCCTCGGCCAACTCCTGGTCTTTGAACATCAGCTGCGACCGCAGCCGCTCCAAGTCGCGGGCTATATCTGCCTGCATGCCACCATGAACAAGCATGCCAAGCAACACAAACCGAAAGTATGTTGTAGGCCGTTGCATGTAACAACCATAAAGACGACACAACAGCAGCAACAACAAGAACAGCCACAACTGACCTGGCTTTTGGCGTTGCGCTGGCTGGCTTGTGCGTCGGCGAGCTGCCGACGAAGGGAGAAAGCGTCTTGTTCCATTGCGGCCATGCGCGACCTCAGAATAGCCACCTCGCCCTCCTTTTCCGCCACTGTTCGGCGCAGCTGGAAGTTCTCTGTCTGAGCTCCATTGTTGGCATAACCACCTGCCAACAGACGGAACAGTAAGACTATAGTGTGATATGTACACGAATATAGCTGAACATGGACACATAAAAAATCACGGGGACTGCAGGAAAAAGATCACTGACGCAGGCAAGGAAGCGATCTGCAATTGCACTGTGGTACATCAATGGCAGTGCAAGCACAGCCAATAAAGTGCAGCTGTTCCAGAGCTTTCACAAGCTTGCAACGCGTGATGTGCTTGCATGGCGACATCCACTCAAGAAGCAACACCTGCCCAGCAATACCACAATTGCCACATTGACCATGCAATACCAGAATTACCATTGTATGGTGCTGCCGAAGTTGTTGTTTGGTATGCTGAAGGAGCGGCAGCAGCAGTATGAGGAGGATGCTTATCAGGCGGCACGTAGGCTGGCTGCCTGTGGTCAAGCTGCTGCGGCACAAGAGAGGATCCAAAGCTGCCAGCCTGAAAAGGAGGAGCACTCGCAACCTGGTAAGCTGCCGATGCTTTGGTGGTTGGTAGTGGTTGTGGAGGTTGTGCGGCGGGTTGCGGCTGCGTGGACCCGCTCCGCCTGGCCGCCGCCAGCTCCTCAGCCTTCCTGATGGCCTCGTCGACGGCGTCCAGGTCCCAGTCGTCGTCCATGCCACCATACGCCACCCCCGCCGCCGCCTCCACCACCGCGTCCAGCAGCAAGCTTCACACCTATTCTGTTACTGCAGCATGCAAGCGTTGCAGCAAGGCGGCAGGGCAGCGTAGCTGCTGCTGTGTGAGAGAGTGTTGCTGCTTGTGCAGCTTGCTTGTATAGCTAAGCTCTCTGTGTAGCATTGCTGGACGTTTGGTTGGAACTGTTAGCTTGACGGGCGCTGTGCATTGTTAGCCAGCCATGAGCATGGGCGGAGAGGGCAACGACGACGAGCCTGACTGGATGAAGGAGTTTCAGCCGGTAAGAGTCGCATGCTTGTAGGTGGTCAAGCCGTCAGCTGCGTGCTTGTTGCAAAAAGCTGTTGCAAAGGCATTTGTATATAATGCATGCAAGTGCATATTGGTTGTATGAAGCATTTGCCAACAGCATGCCTGGACACACAGAAAAAGCACACACATGAACAAAAGCAGAAAACCACACGTGCATGCGCGTACACATACGAAAAACATACAAGCCCAAACCCACACACTTGCATAGGCACGCTCGCACTCGCACTCTTTGTGCGTACGCACGCGCGCACAGAGAGGGAGGCAGAAGACATGAACACCAATTGGCAAATGAACTTGACCGCAACAAACATAGTGCAAACAAATCCAGCCTGAGTTGTAACACAATGGGTAGTGGCCAATGGCTATTGCTGCGTGTAGCCTCCATCCAGAGCCGTAATGCTGCTGCTCATACAACCTACTTTAGCTTGTGCTCCATGTTGAAGGTGACCTCCACCGCTCCTAACCCTCCCACGCCATCAGATGATGATGAGAGCGTGCCTACGCCAAAGGCTTCAACTCCTCCCCAATCGGACAGCGACGGCGTCATTGACCTCTGCAACAGCACTGAGCCCAAACCAAGGCGTAAGCAGCTTAGTGCCAAGCTTGCTTCTACGCAAATGTGTAACACCATTTTGCTTGTTTCGTTGTTTGTCAATCGCTCGTTGGCTTGTTCGTTCGTTCGTTTGCTGGTCTGTCTGTCAGTTGGTTGGCTTGCTTGTTTGTCGTGGCTCATATGAAGTCAGTAGAGTACGAGTGCTAATGCAGTGTTATGTGTTATGACATAAGTTGAGTGATTGAAGCACCACGACTTGAAAATCTCAAACTCAATAAACTGAGTGAAGCGGTGCAGTGTTTGACTTGATGACTGAATGCAGGAATGAGGGAATGATTCATTCACAGTGGCTGTGGTCTAGCAGGTAAAAGTGACAGTAAAGCGAAACAGAAAGGTTTCAACACAAGTAAAGCTGCCAAAGGCGGAGAAACCGGCAAGCTCCGGGCGCTCTTTCACAAAGCAGCTGAGCGGGCCACGCTGCGTGCAAAGGAACGAAGTCCATTGAAGAAGAGTCCTCTGAAAAAGAGTCCATTGACAAAGAGGAAAACACTCAGCTTGTCGCCCAGCAAAGCGAATGTTGCAAGCACATCGAAGTCGGCGTTTTATGATTTGCCTGATGAAACCAAACCAGAAACATCGCCAAAGCGGCGACAGATTCATGAACAGGCTGCTTGCAATGATGATGGCGGCTTTGTCGACCTTGCGAACAATGAGGATGAACATAAAGGTGCTGGAGCTGTTCCCGGAAAGGTGGGTCCAGAAGAAGACGACCACGACAACCACAATGAGGAGAAGGCGCTTCCTGAAAAAGCAAGGCAGAAGGCAAGCCGTTGCGTGTGTGTGCTAGTATGCATGCGTGTATCTGATTCTGTACACATGCAAGCTCATACGTGCACATGTGGTTGAGGGTAGTTGCAGACAAATGACACCTAGAGGTTTGATATAACGCTGTTCTCTGTGTAACAGAGCTTGTCTTCAATGCCGCTATTCCTATCAGAGAAGCTCTCGCGGGCCAAAGTGCTTGTTGAGGTGGACGGTGACAGCGCTGCAGCTGATTTGAGCGGCGATGCGGGTGCTGTGGGGCGGTTGCGTGTGGGCAACGCGAGTGATCCAGACACACTCATCTTTGACTTGAAAGGTGTGTTCCTGACGTTGAAGTTGTTGTTAGGTAGTGCAAATTGGCCTTGTGTGTCGTTGAAGTCTCTCCTGTGAGCAGGTGTCATCTACAGAGGAGACATTGTGCCATCCATGGCGCTATGCGTGGTAACGTGATAGGGTGATGCGGGGATCTGTGACCTCAGAGACAGGCTGGCTGGTTGTGACAGTGAAACAACTATTTGTGCAGGTCAATATAGGTGCGGCGGAAGCCAAGGTGCGAGTGCGTGTGCGTGTGGCCATGCGCACGCGCAAATGGATATGTGCGTGCTACGCAAGGCTAGGCTGGTAGCGTATGCATTGCATGCTAGGTTAACAGCTTATGCTGCGTTGGTCATGTTACAGATTGAGTCTGTCACAACAGACTTCTTGAGGCTTACCGAGCAAGAGGGCTTGCAAGGAGGTGAAACTGTCGTGGAAGGTGAGGTTATGAGCACACTGACTGCGCTATCTCTCCAACAACACAACTGTGCCGGCAATGGGCACAATGCATAAAGTGTTGATTTGCCAACACTCCTTCGCAGGCAACCTGGGCGCATTTGACCTTGCTGCGGGCGATGAGGAGACAGCTGGCGTGGCCCTCTCGCAGAAGAAGCGCAAAGCGGAAGAGAGCAATGCACGTGGCAGTGATGAAGGGAATGGTGACGAAGATGGCAAAAGAAAAAAGAAGATGAAGCTGGCGAAAGCGCCTGCTAAGCCAAAGCTTGGAGTAAGCAAACCTCTTGCATCATTGTGTTGTTGAATTGTCTGCGTGCACGACTTCAACAGGTTATGGTCACTGCATCCGCGTGAAGCGGGTTACTCTGTTAGGCGCTTGGTGGCGCAACAAGGGTGAAACAAAAGACCAAAAAGGCTGGCAAGCCGCGTGCGAAAAAGGTAAGAGCAGAGAAGCGCAATGATTATGTATTAAGTAAAGGTTCGTGGCGTGCGCTGTCTCACCTCTGCTTGCTTTTCCATTAGGCACCCACTAAGCCGAGAGCAGCCAGCAAGGCCGCCAATGCGCGGCCGAAAAAGAAGGCGAAAGGGTGAGATTATGTTTTCAGTCGTGTTGTGGGCAACATTGTGTGTAGCGTTGCACTACAGAACGATAGTCACATGCATATTCAGATGGTCAGCTGCAATCTACTGCCTGTCACAAGTCATGCCAAGGTTGCGGACCACGCTTGCGGTGGCTGCACAACTCTCTACCAGCAATGCCATTCGCTATTTTCTGTATCATTCATTACCGTGCATGACAAGTGCAACTCAAGGCTTCATCACGTCCCCAGGCACTCGGACTGATAGCATTTACTACAAGTCATAATGATAGCTCTAGCGGTTGTGCCTCTGCATGGTGATCACTGTAGCGGCGGCGATCTTTTGACTAAGATGGTCTTCCAGTACGCAACAGCGCCTCCCGCTTGCCCCCTCCTCTATTTTCTCTGATTGGAACGAAAGAAAATAACCCCGCGCCCACAATCCTGTGTTTGCGCACTGCCTGTCAGCTGCCCACACCGCGTTGGGCATGTTAGCCTATCCGTCAATGACATTGGTACTGTAAGTAAAAATGCTGTTGCATGTCCGTGTGTTTGAGAGGGAGAGAGATAATGCAAACATACATCCAATGTACATGGTGTGTGATGTGTCGCACAACCAATGGCCTGCTTGCACAACTGCTTTGCAGTAGGTCATGTGCAAAACAGTAAACACAGGAAACAGCCAATCTATCACGCTGTTGGTTTGTTTTCACATGCCACCTCGAATGGCAATGCCATGGCATGGCGTGCTGTCGCATAGCACGCGCACAAACGCAATGAGATGAACCATGACATTTCTCAACAACACACTGTGAAATGCGACTACCCTACCTACCTTGTTTCAGCTCGATGCAGAACCCATCCAGCTACAGCAGCCTCCCAGCCGGTACGTGGCAGTCTCACCGCTGTTGTTGTGCACGCGCTACTCGTCAAGCTGCAGTGTCTCCTTCTGAACTGCTCAGAGGTTGCAGTGTGGCATGTCTTAATTCGAAGGGCACAGTGTGATGCTTGCGATTGAATGCTGTGCATTGGAGTCAGATTGCATCACAATGTTGTGGCATCAAGTGGTACATCCCTCAAGGGCATATCAGTGCACTCCTAGTCCGTGCGCCACTCCCTCTGTCCTGGGCAGCGGCGGCGGTGGCGGTGGCGGTGGCGGCGGATCTGGAGGGGGAAGGGGGAGGATGTGGGCTCTGCCTGTTCTCTCTCCAGGTCGCGAGAAAGAGCGCTGCTGCTTAGCGCTGCCGCTCCGCCCTCGCCAGTCAGCCCCAAGCTCTAGTGTGTCAGTGCGGCCTCCAGGTAAGGGTTCTCTCTCTCTCTCTCTCTCTCTCTCTCTCTCTCTCTCTCTCTCTCTCTCTCTCGTGTTTCCCTATCCTGTACTTGCAGAAAACAGACGCTCACATGTGCACTTGTTCGTGCTTGTTGCTGTTTTACATGAAACGCTTGGAATGCAACGCAGTGGTAGCATTTCTGAGCACCTTCATGTCTGTTGGCCATGTTGTACTTCAATCAGGCAGGAGGTCTATTTTTAGTTGCCTCGCTGTTGTTGTTGATGAATGTGTGATGTTGCAGGCATATGAGGTTTCAATGGGTGTGGCCCTGTGGTTGCTGACGGGGGTAGTGAGACCTATTGATTAAAGGTGCGGTATGCCATGCAACTCTTAACACTTGGATGGTTACTGTACTATTTGAAGTACTTGTACTATAAAAAGTATTGAGAACCGGACTTTTTACGCTAACAAGTTGCAAACTCTATAGTATTAATCTATAGTCGTGCCATACATGGTTGGAAGCAAAAGTTGAAGGCATACACGAGAGAATTAACGTTAAGACTTGTTGGTCTATGATGTAGCATCCTCTAGTTGTAAATTCATACGAAATCTGCAGCACAACATGACCCGGTGGGTTATTATGAAACAACTTATGCTATATCCAGTACAACATGGTTACCAACCTTGCAATAGCATCAGTACATGCTAGCAAACACATGTATAGTCACTTGTGCACACATTATCAAGTTTGGGATGTTGTTCAAGTGATAACACTATAGCACATTGCGCAGCCGCAAGCTGCATACTTATAAGCATGTTTAGAATTTTCACGCCATGCTCAAGTGCCGATCAGCCTAAGAAATTTTTCCATTAGTGTTTAAGTTATAAGGAATGCCTTCCCGAGAAGGTTGACTGAAGGTCTACATTTATTGTAGCATGTTACCTAAATTGCATTTCAATCATAATCATTACAATACAGTTATCGGCCTCCCTAGCGTTAAAGTGTAATTATATAATAAACGCATCGCAATTAGCGTTGATTTTGTAATAGTGTGCAACAACACCCCAGCATCAAAGCCGAAGATATCATCGCTGAAGTAAACATTTTTGCATTTGTAGTGTATTGCATGGATGGGGGAGCAAGGTTAAGCTGCCGTGGAATTGATAACGCGTTTTGTACATTAAAATCGGCAATGCGTACAACTTTAAGCGATGACAATGAGATTGAGGAGCTGTTCCGGCTCTTGCTTAATGAAGAGAAAAAGCATGGGCACCTAACTGTGTTGGTATGCTACTTCCATGGCAACGACAACGAGGTCATTGAGACATCGAGCAATTTCTTGCAATGGTGATGGCGTAATAATGCAGCTTTTATTTGTTTGTGCAGTTGTTACTCGCTCGAGTCTAATTTGCTATACATACGTGTTTTTAATTAATAAAGAATGCGGAACGCGCTGCAATAAAGTGGAGGAGCAAACTCGAATCGCTGACGCCTCATTTGCTCAGCAGCGCTGATTGCACTACCAAACGGATCACCCGCTTAAGTTGTTGGTACAAGCAAACAACCGCTAGCTACTTGCTGACTTCTTCTAAGGTACCGATGAAGACAAGCTGAGGATTGTCTGCCTGGCACCGGAAGTCCCCTTTTCTCCTGGTAACCCATACGTCTCTTCAATGATATCAATGCTGCTATAGCTGCTACCTGAGAGTGTTGTCATTCGTGTCTCACTCTTTTTCTGTGTGACCTATGATGTTGCTGCTGCTTGCGCAGAGTGTGTGGTTCGTTTAGCTGATCATGAACATTGACATAATTGTGCGTACACCGCTGTGCATGCGGCCACTAATGAGCCACCTGCTGAGCGTGCATCAATGCCAACTTTATTGCTCCTGCTAGGTGGAGTGAAGAGAAAGGGAGCGCATGTTGTGACAGTCGCAACTTCTGCCGTCAGGCGTCTTCTTCAGCATGAACCACCTGCCAGCTTTTCTTGTTGGGCAAATCCAAGTCACAACAAGTACTCGCATACGCTGTGGGAGCAAGTTGTCGTGGATGTAGAGGACCTGAGCTTTGCTACTGAGGACGAGCTTATGCGCATGGGCATTGAATGCAAGTCGCATGCTAGGAAAATGTTTGCAACTGCGCAGGGCGATGTAGCTTACCGCAACCTTCAATTGATATCGGTAAGTCTATCCAAGTTGAATTTTACTTGTTAATGTGCAGCCTTGCTTGCATTCACGCAATTCCATGCTGAACGCTTTCGGTATCTAACATTCGTGCTAGGTATGCAATGTGCATGTGTTAAAATCACAGATTGCTACGTGAGTTGATAAGCTTGCACAACAATTTCAGAGAGGAGCGATTGTCACGTCCACGCATACGATAAGTGGGTAACGGGGGCTTGTGAAAACGCATGTCAAGTTCCGTGATTGCGATGAGTTATTGGAGCTAAGCGAAGCTTTCTACCAAACTTGACATGAGCATTGTGTTCAATTGTATGCGCTTCCAGACCAAATACGATACGCTGATATGAAGACAGGTGATGGTTACCGCAGGCGTCCACGTATGTACAACAACATAGGTTGCCTCGTACAGGCCATTCTGGCAACTATGAGCGACGCCCACCCAACTGGAGACTTTGTGCATTGCAAACAAAGAGGGATTGAAGGTCTTGCTTCAGACATCGCTTCGTGTGGTTTCAAGGATGAGGTATGAATGCATCGGCTGTAACTGTTGATGCTTTGCCAAAGCATTCAGTGGATGTAACGTGTTTCATGTCTTGTAGGCCGCAAACTCCAGGTTGTTGCACTGCATGTATGTTGTGACAAGCATGTATTACTGCGTATTACTGCTTTCGTATGTTGTGACAAGCATGTATACTGTTGTGACAAGCATGTATTACACTTGATGAATTTGAGACCTGCAATTGCATAAGCATACCGGGTATGGCATAGACCAGTTTTGTGGACGTTAGCTCATAGGCAGCACACAGATGTTAACCTTATGTCTCATGCAACGATGCCGTTCCTTGTATCATATTAAGGTTGGAGAAGCTGAGTGCGTGTGGTTGCGCTGCGAGAGACGAGTGCAAGCGCGAGTGCTTTCAATTACAATGCATGCATTGTACGGGATGGTCCGCATCTGCAAGCGGCCGTGTTTCAGCATCAGCTCGGTGCATCAGACGCGGCTTGGTTCATGCATGGTTGCTCACTTCAGTATGCCGCCACGGATGGGCTGTGTGAGATAGACACATTATCATCGGGATTTAATGTATAAATATCAGTATGATGCTTTGTCATGTCACACGGTCATTTGCATGTTCCACCAATTGCATGCAAGAATGAGGATCCGTGGAATGTTGCTCTATTATAGTGGAGTGTTACTCTATCATGATAAGGTTTGCGGGAATTGGTATTCTGCTGCCACCTAGCCTTGCACTGTAAAATTGAGGGCGCGGTTGAGGCGGTGATGGCCGTGCGCGTTATCACGCGGAGCGGGTACAAGTGCAACCTGATAGTGGACTACACACTTGTGAGGTGGTTACGGCGCTTGGCAGGGGCGTGTGTGCTATGCGAGGCGTTGCGCGGGCTAAACACTTTTAAAACATGGCAATACGTGCTGAAGGTTTGCCCGCGTGTCGATGATCTTCTTGCTGACAGGCGCATGCTCATTAAAACGAAAAATTAGAGTAAGGCACGTGCAACGCACGTACAATATGCAAAGAAGCAGTTGTAATGGGGAAAGAAGCTATTCCATTTTATGCAATGTAGCAACATCGAAAGTGCTGGGGTACTCTAGTCTTTAATAGAGATGTAGCAATTGTATAGCAACTCTTATGCAGTTATGCAGAGTATTGAATGTTATGTTTCAAGCATAGTTTCCTCATCAATGTAGAAACTATTGCCATGTGTGCACATGCATGCTAATAAAGCTTGGCTAGGGAAGCTATGTGCTTTACGTTTGGCCTCTTGAAGGTCAACACGATATCATTGTTTGCGGTATGTGAGTGGAACGAGAAGTCATAGTCCTCCTACATCTTGGCAAGCACAGCCAAACCGGCTTGCCTACGCTACTTGCACATGGTGCCATTGCGCCATTGGGGTTACTAGGCGGCTCCAGCACTCGTGCAATGCTGGTTGAAGCAAGCATCATGCTGACACCATTGCTCGGGCGCCCTATGCATTGGAAAGGTGCAAGACTCCTTCCAGTCGTCGAACCATCTGCGCTCTTACAATGTCTGCCGATGTGCTTAAAAGCCTAAACTTCTGGCATGCCAATGGAGTTCTTCACAACGATGTGTGTCCCGACAACATCGGCGTCGTGGAGGGGCTATCATCGTGTTGCTGAGCGCACTATTTGTACGACATTAGCACTGCCAGCTGTGCAGCTTTGGGCTGAGAGCATGAAGAGATCTTACAAATGTATTCATCCACTGGATGAATACATTTGCATGGCATGCAATGAATGTTACACGGCTCCAACCCAGCATTTAATGATGGAGACATTGCGAGCTCTCATGTACATTTGTATGGCACAATCTGGGCACGAGCCTCTACCGTGAGCCGGCGCAATCAACCGTGACATCCTCCAGTATCATGACTTGCGCTTCAACTTATGCGACATCCGGAGAGCAACCCTGTGCTGCAAGCGTGGCCGCCAAATTTGCAGGAAGTTGCCAAAGAGGTGTTTGCGCGTGACAATGGTATCATCACACTGAAGTATGAAGCCGATGAGCCGGTGCCAACGGGCGAGTGGCTGCGCTTGCTGCGCAGCGGCATCCACACATAGGTGGAGCCCACTCCCCCGCTAGAGCAGTAGAAGCTGGATGGGTTGACAAAGCTCATTGACCTGCGTAACATTGTTCTCGATGTTCAATGAAACATGAGCTGAGCCGTTGGGTTTTATGCACACGCCTGCACCTGGGTGCCTTCTCATTTGATTTGAAAGTAGCGACAATCTCACCTTCCTTGTGCACACCAACTTTATTGCCTGCAACCTGTAGCATTGTATGCACACCATAAAATGCATGGTATGTTAACGACAAAACATGCCAAGATTGGTTCATCTTACACACAATATGTGTACCCGAACGCAACGATGCACTGCATTGAAACTGTTAACAAGCAGTCCTATGCGCATGCCTGCTGGAATTCTGAAGCCGCCATGGCCAAAGCATACACCTCGCAGGCACGAACGGAGCACATGCACCCCAATGCAGCTCATTGCACCAAGCGCTTGCAGGGTGCCATGCACCCACATTCTATTGAACACACACATTTAAGCATTCAAAGCGCACGACAGCGTCTCAACAGTGCTCATAACGATATGTGTGGCTGCTTGAGCGTTGTGTAAGACATCATCGCGAGGTTACAGCTGTGCCAAGTTACTGCCACCTTGTGGCGTGCAAGGTGGTTGTGAATTCCGAGCAGCCAGCACAACCCGGCACTGACCAGGACCACATGATGCATCAAGGCATGCCAAATCAATACTCGTTATACACGCAGATATGTAGAAGTAATGTACCCTAGTGCTAGTGCCAATCGCGTGAGCGCTCTCGCACAGGAGACGTGCGACGATAGTCTCTGTCTCTGTCCCTGTCCCGATCCCGGCCCCTTTCCCGCTCCTTATCTCTATCATAACCATAATCCCTGCACGCCAGAGAACGGTTCATACCAGTAACTCTTATACCAAGTGTGTGTGTGTGTGCCATGCTGGTCGACACCATTCCCTTAAAAACAACAAATGTGCCAACTCTCTGTGTAACACAGCTTGTCATGCACGCAATAGGCAGTAGGCCAGCTTGAACTAACTTCAAGAAGAACAGCAGGACGCAGAAATACCCCTCTTACCTGTCGCGGTCACGACTGCGACTTCTGTCTCTCGAACGCGACCTCTTTCGCTCACGCTCTCGCCCCCCTTCCCGGTCTCTGTCCCTGTCCCTGTCCCTGTCCTGATCCCAATCCCGATCCCGATCAGAGTCGCGCGCTTGAGCTGCATCACGGTCATAATCATCCCGCGACACGTCTTTGCCACGGTAATCGCTGCTGGGAGGTTCGGACGCAGTATTGTTTGTGTGGTTATGGGTGTTCGTGGCGGCTGATTGCGATGGTGCCTGTTGTGCCTGCTGCAGCAGCTCCTCCTTGTGCTTCATGCGGTACTTCTTCTTGAGGTTGCCAAACTCGTCGTACAGCTCGCCATCATCCTGAAACCAGAACAAGACTTATAGGTCAGCAAACCAATAGCATGTCCTTCTTGCAATTTGTTGTAATCGTGTGCTTGCATGCCCAAATGACACAAACCTCTTCGCGCAATTTTCGCCGCCGTCGTGCTTCCTCCAGCTCCGCCTCGTCCAACTCTTTGAAGCCGCCGCCACGCCCTCCGCTGTTGCACACAAGAGGTATGTTGTCGCGCATGCATGCGTGGGTGCATGTGGGTGTGCCTTCGTGCATCTTGCGTACGTCTATGCAAGTGAGAAATATAATATGCTTCAATTCTTGCACGTACCGCTGCTCATTGATGCCGCCGGGTTTGGATGTGTTGCAGATGTTGCATTTGGCACGCTTCGCCCAGTTCATGTTGCTGCACCTGCAACACACAAGTATGACCAGAGAGCTTCGCAAAACTCAATCAACAAGGGTTTTTAGGGTGATGATGCACCATGACATGTGCGCTTACATTGGACACGCCCAGTCTCCAGGGCCAAACAGCGGCTTTCTCCCAAACTCAGGTCCTCCATCCCCTCTTTGCCCTGCACACATATGCACGTGACCACACGCGCACACACGCGCGCGCAAGTACACAGATACGAACATCACCACAGCAACACCCGACTGGACACCAAAACAACCCCCAACAATCAAACAGGCAAAACCAAATCCGCACAAAACGACCACACGCACACAGCAACAGCACTGACCACACTACAACCTTTTGTTCTCACCTCTCCCCGCGCCGCGTCCCATGCCACCCGTTCCCCCTCCCCTCCCTCTCCCCGCCCCTCCCGCGCCGCCCGCCACGCCGCCGCCGCCACCGCTCGGGCGACCCGTGCCGCAGCGGTTGCATTGGCCGCGGAAGGCAAAGTTCACGTTGCCACAACTGCAAAGGACGCCAACATGAATGCTGCAAGTGTGCTGAGCACTAGATCTTGTGGTCATGTGGATGTTAGCACAATTGCTATGCAAGCTGCTTTGGGTATGTCATAGTGTACATTTGCCATTGCTCTTACCTTGGGTTAGGACACTGCCAGTCGCCATCTTTCTGCCATTCAGGCTTGGCCCCATCAGCTCCCATACCTGCTGCTGATATAACCGTGTCAAGAGCCCGAACCCACAATCACTGCAAGCACAACCACACCTTCGAAGACTCACTCACCTGGTTGTTCTGAGTACTCCGGCTGTTGTGGTTGTTGTATTATGGGTGCAACGGGTGCTGGAGCCTCTCCTTTTCGCTGTGCAAGCGACACCTGTGCAAACATACACATGTGTGTGCGTACATGCGCGCGTGGATGCATGTGTGTATGTATGTGTGCGTGTTTGCGAGCTCGACACTGCTGGTGCGCTTGAAGAAAATGCAATGTCTAAATGTCTGTCACTGTTTTGCATGCCCTGCTTCTGTATAACTAATGAAGCAGCACCTGGAGTACACTTCCAAGGAACTCCTTGTTGTTGAACCACTCCACTGCCGCGCCCGCTGCATACGGGTCCTGCATGTAGATGAACAGTTTTATGTCCATTCAACCAACAACATCATGTAGGATAGGGCAACAATCACACACTGAGCTTGACAGGCGCCAGCGTGCATGCTCATCAGTTTGGAATGCTGATAACCAACCACTCACAACTACTTGGACAAAAGGGCAACACAAGCATTGCACACAGAACGCAAACAGCAGAAGCAACAACAATAAAGGAACGGCAACAACACTTGCCATGTAGCTGACAGTGCCGTCGCCCTTCAGTGCCCCTGTGGCCTTATCTCTGCAGCACACAATTGTACGTAATCAAACTACGCAACGTTGTTCGCAACGCCCTAGTTATCCACCATGCAGACAATGCTTGGATCTCACAAAGCCAAGAGCAAGTGCAAAAATGAGTCAGTTTGCCAGAATGATAGCATTTATCTGATTTAACGCAGGATGACATGTTGTGCACAGCCGTCCAAACTCGCAGCCACACATGGCACTTATACATGCAAATCACCTGTACAGCCATATCTTAGGCAGGTTGGTCCGCCTGTCCATCTGTTCAAACACATTGTACAATTCAATTCGGCACATGGCAGATAATTCATGCATACCGTCCAACAACGGAGAATGAAGCAGCCATCAGAAGCCAACAGGCAAGCGCATAACATATTGCACTCGCACACGCACCTTGAGCATGCCTATGGTGGCGAACAGCTCCGCCAGGTCCTGTTCCCCCGCGTGCGGCGGAATGCCGGACACATACACCGTGTCCGAGGGGGGCGGAGGCTCCTGCATGGCGACCGACTGCTTCTACTCTTCCTCCACCGCCGCCGCCGCAGCAAGGCGGTAAAACGCCAACTGCTGTTAGGGCTGCAGTTAGTTAGCCTCGCGACCAGGTTGAAACCGGTTCCGCTAACCGCGTGGCCTAACGGAGGCAGTGCTTTCCGGCACGGCGGGCAATCGTTTATTCAATTTATGAAGTTTGTTAGCCTTCCCCGCAGTCGATAGCACATTTACTCATCACCATTTCATTTCATTAATGTGCTCGTAACCGCAACGCATTGTCCATGGTAAAGCTTGCTTCAGCAGAAGTGGCCAGTAAGCATGCCACAAATTTCTGCCCTCTAGAGCTTTGTGCACGCATTGAGTCCGGCCATTCAACATGACTGCCGCTGTTAATATTGAAACCTGCCGAACCTGTCGCTACCTGCATGACATCAACAACACGTGTCTGCACATACAACTTTTTGTGTTGCTTCTGGCTGAAAACATGAGCGCACTTGCATACGTAACTCATGCATTTGCACCCACATGCAAGCCACATGAACTGGCTGGTTGTTGTGTACAGAGGCCTGAGGCCCCGCGTACTGCTGACCAGTCATGGCCGCAACACCGTGTTACATACGCACACAAGTGTACAACACCTCGGCACGTTGTACGCTTGGGTAAGCTAGCCACCTACAAAAACAGAAACCGAACAATGCCTAACACATTGCCACAACAACGTAGTCTACAATATCTACAACTCACGCATGCGTGCGCGGGGGAGGCAGCGGTATCCTCTGCCCTATGCGAAAATGCGCAACAAAACTCGCAATAGCATCAGCTGTGCGTGCCGGCTCATCTTCCTGGACTGCATGTCCAGCTTGTGGCAATACCACAAGTTGAAACTTGCCTTGCATCTGCGCTATGGTGAGCGGGCGATCGAGTCTATCCGTCCCCGCTAAGAGGAGTAGTTTTGGCGCTGAAACAGAAAGAAACAATTCACTCATGCCCGCATACCAACCATGCCAGAAGGGTTCGCTCTTGGCTAAGTCTGTTCGCCACGTGTACTTAGTGTGGGTTCCTTGTTGTTGGGTGAGTTGGGACGGCATGGAGACGCGCGCGGCCTCGACGTTGCGGCAGTGGGCGGCGGAACCGCGGACGGCCCACTCGACGGCTTTGGGTAGAGAGGGGAAGGAGGAGGGACGGTTGGTGATGATGCCGCGCATCAAAGGAAGAGCGGCCATCGCCGTGCCCTGACATGTAATAAGGTGTGAGCATGTGTGTGTGTGCGCATGCGTGCATGCAAGCGCTGCATTGAAGGTGTACGTACGTGCGCATGTGTGTACATGTGCGCGTGAGTGTTTGTGCGTTCACAGCTACATGCGCCCACGCATGCAGGCATGTGCCTGAGCACGTGTGCGCATGCATGCGCGGGGTTCACATGATTGTGTGCATGAGTCAGCGTGTACATGTGCATGCGCGTTGGTGTGTGTAGGGAACACTTTCCACACATTGCAGCTTTCCGCACGTACAAGCCATGTACCTCGACGACATCTATGACGACCAGGGCCGCTACGGAAGGAAGATTGCGGGAGGCCGCAGCGCGCGTTGCAATGGCGCCACCGAGGCTGCATTCGAACGCGAGTATGAGTACATGCGTGCAGCTGAGGCTGCATAGCAATATGTACGCAAATGCAACATAATTCCCCACCCCTGCAAGTGCAACATGCACACGTGCAAACACCTTATTAACCTCAAGACTTAACAGCCAAACAGATCTGCAAGCGTATGTGCATGCATCATCGTGCCACTTGCATGCATGCAAGTGACTTGATTGATGCATACAAAACTTGCACGAGCCAAACCACACCAGTACTGTATGCAGCGCTACAAGCAACACAATGCATAGCAAACATGCGCAAACATGCACACGCACATGCACGTGCATGCACCTGTGGCCAACGAGGAGGATGGGCGGCGGAGGCTTGGCGTCCCCTATGAGTACACGGATGACGTTGATAAGGTCGTCGGCGAGTCGGTCGGCACTTAGGTCGTCCTCGCTGGCGGTCTCGGTGGCGCCATGAGCTCGGAGGTCCGGAGCTGCGATGGCGAGGCGGCGGCCGTCCTGCTGGGCGCCGGCGGCGAGGGCTCGAGCCACAAGCGCCCACGTCAGCCCCGTGTAGCCGCCGCCGTGCACAAGCACAACCAGCAGCTCCGGGGCCGCCGCCGCTGCTGTGGCCTGGTCATCCTGGCTAGCAGCAGGCGGGGTGTAGTACACCCTGAAGACGTCCTTGTGATCGCCCTTCTCTTGCCCGTCTGGGGCAACCACAGGGACGTCCCTGGCCTCCTGGAAGTAGCTTTGCCAGGACAGGGGGCTGTAGTCACTGTTGCGCCTGGTGACGCCGCCTGTGGGAGAGGCGGGAGGAGGAGGAGGAAGCCCGCCCTCCGCAACGGCGCCGAGGGCGGCAGCGTTGTTCACCACGGCCCTGCGTAGCAAGCCCGCCCCGGGCGGCCCCTCCGCGCCCACGGCGGCGGGCGGCGGCGGCCGCATGGAGAGCAGGCCACTGCCACGTGGCACTTCCACACACCTGGCCAAGCAGTAGGGTTAGGGTTGGGTCAAGTCACGTGATTGCTAAATTAGGCTTTACTGTGAGCAGAGTGTGCCACGTCGTCGTGTTGGCCCTGAGCAGCGGCGTCGGCGGCGATGGCGGCGGCAGCGCCGGGTTCGCCGCCATCAATGTCGGAAGGCAAGCATCAGGGTGGTGGTGGGAGGAGTGGTCATGGTGGAGGAGGTGGAGGGTCTTCGCCTCCTGGGACCGCGACGGCTCCCTCCTGGTCGCCGACAACCACCAGGGGCGCCGCGTGGCGAGGACGGGCGGCAGCGGAGCGACTGCGAGCCGGAAATGCAGCACTCAAGGAAGAGGTAGCGTTGGAGAAGAGGTGGGGGGCACTTCCATCAAACCCATCCGCCACAGCACAGGTAGGCTGTGCGCGTCTGTGTTGCACGCTTGCATTCTGCAGCATTGGGTATGTGCATTACACACACACACACACACACACACACACAGCTAAGGCACCTAAGTCATATCACCATATTTGACAAGCGAAACTTTCTTAGTTGTTGACAACCAGGACTACGACACTAATGTTACATACACTTGTGTGCAGGTTGTTCGTTTGCAGGAGCAGGCAGACGCCTTCACCCGCCGCATCGAGAGCGAGAAGCGGCGCGTCGCCGAACTCGACAAAGCCATCTCCGCCGTGCAGTCCCGCATCCTTGACCAGCGGAAGCGCATGGGCGGCGTCAACGCCGCCCG
Organism: Chlorokybus atmophyticus; assembly: GCA_009103225.1. Taxonomy (NCBI): domain Eukaryota; kingdom Viridiplantae; phylum Streptophyta; class Chlorokybophyceae; order Chlorokybales; family Chlorokybaceae; genus Chlorokybus; species Chlorokybus atmophyticus. Next base: position 63,416 of record RHPI01003369.1, read on the forward strand.
CGAGTCCAACGCCGCCATTGCCAAGCAGGTCAAACTCCTCGAGAACCGCCTCGACAAGGCTCTGACCAAGTACAACGAGTCGGTAGCTGCCAACCGACGCTTGCGCGAGAGCATCGACGGGTTGAGGAGAGAGAGACTTGTCTTTGATGGGATACACAAGAAGCTGGAGAAGGAGCTGGCGGATAGGAAGAGGGAGATGGCCGCTATCATAGAGACGAGTAACCTTGCGTATGAGGCCAGGGATGCGGCGCTGCAACAGATGGCGCAGCTCAAGGCGCAGGCGGAGAGAGAGCAGCAGGCGTTTGAAGCGGAGTGGAGAGAGTTGGGGAGACTCATTGATCATGATCATAGGATGGTCGTCGCCGGAGGAGGGAGCAACAACAACAGCAACGTTGCCAACAACACCAACAGCCACAACAACGCCAACAGCCACAACAACAACACAACAACCATCAATAACAACAAGGGCGAGGACAGTGAGCACAAGCAGGAGGGTGCGAGCAATAATGGCAACGGCAACAACAACAGTGAGGAGGAGATGAGACTCAGGAAGAAGGTTATCAAGGGCAACTGGGCCATCGCCAAGGACAAGGCCGCCCAGGCTGTCTCTATGGAGAAGGTTCAGAGCTACGGCGAGGCCTTTGCTCGCATCCAAGCCGCCACAGGCATCGCTGAGATAGAAGAGTTAGTCGCCACATTCGTCGCAGCAGAAGACCAGAACTTCAGCCTATTCAACTACGTCAACGAGCTCAATGTTGAGGTGGAGAAGCTCGAGGAAGGCATCGCTGAGCTGAGAGCGGAGATAGACAAGTACAAGGGACAAGGCGTGTCCACGGACAACGCTCGCAAGAAGATATTGAAGGAGTTGGAGGAGAGGTTGGCCAGGACGGAGGCGAGAGCTGAGGCGTATGAAGCGAGGCATCAGGCGGCTTTGCGTACTGTGGCGGCACTGAAACAAGGCATAGCGCATCTGTTTCAGAGAATTGGATGTAACACGCCGCACGCGCATGATTTGTTGGGAGACTCGGGAGTAACAGACTCCAACCTGATGCAGTATCTGGGTATCATTGAACAGAGAACGAATGAGATACTGCAGATGTACGCTTCGGCAGCCTTTGGCAATACCAACATCGATCCCAACAACAACAACAACACAACGATATCCTCCTCCAACAACAACATGTTGACCTCCATCTCTTCCTCCTCCAACAACAACCCAACATTTTCCCCCAATGCTGCAGCCCTCGTGTCTATCTTGGGTCAAGGCCCACACGTCCCCGCGGGTGCGCCTCCTATTACAATCAACCCACCGTCTACGACAAACACGGATGGCGAGGACATTGATGACAACGCCAGCGATGCCGGGATGGATGGCGACAACAATGAGGACAATGAAGACAACAACAACAATGGTGGTAATCCTCGTGGGTATAATCGTCCTCTTACGCGTGAGGAGCTGAAGGCGAGAGCTTTGCGTGCGTTGGGGAGGCACGATGGCGTGGGTGGGAATAGTGGCAATGTGGGTGGGGGTGGGAGTGCGGGTGCGGGTGGAAGGAGTGGCAATGCTGGTGGTAATGGTAACAACAATGGTAATAACAGCAACAATGGGCGGCGTGCACTTGATAGACGCAACACGCTCGCCAGTAATGCTGCCAACAACAATGCTATTGCGTATGCGCAAGGTGGGAACAGTAGGGCTCCAGCCGGCGTGCAGGCCGCACCTGCACGCACAAACTGAAGAAGAGTTGTGTTGGTTTGCTAGTGTAATGTGCAATTGCTGTACTCGCTATATAAGAGTGACATTGTTGTCTAGTGTATGTATCTGTGTCCCATACTGCTCTCCAATGTGGTATGACGTTGTTAGAATCAGAGTGTGTTGTGATGCCTTGCGTGTGTACATGGCAGTGAAACAACCAATGAGGGGCACTACTAGTTTTACTGCATTGCAGTACTTGCTGTGCTCCATACACATTGGGTCTTCTTGTGTATGTTAAGCGTGGTATAGTTGCCTAGCATAGTCCGTGGTATTGGCTCCCGCTGGTACGCAGGCCGCACCTGCATGCGCTTGAGGAAAAGTTGTGTCAGCGTGCTAGTATAGTATGCAATGCTGCTTAGTCTTTATGCACAAGTAACATTGTTGTCTCATGTACGTATGTGCGTGACGTGCTGCTCTTTGTGCTAACATTGGAATGAGAATGTGTGATGTGATTCATTTTTTGGTGTCCACATATACGTATGCCAATGAAACATACAATCAATGAGTGGCACTTTTGCTGTCATAATTGCAACGCAATCTGCTCTTTGTCACACATTGCACTGATTGTCTGCTAGGTTGTATACATGATTGGCTTTCTACCGCTGTCTAGCATAATCCCTGACATCAACTGAGTACCATACTACACATATTGCAAAGAGCGCTGCAGGGCTTCCACCTCCGCCGCCGACATCGCCGCCAGAGACCGCAGTATCGCATCCCCGCCGAGGTCAATATCGACTACGGCCTCCGCGCCATTCAAGGAGTCCGCCACCTGACGCCTGTAGCCGATTGACACAGCATAAGAACAAGCACACGTTGGAGTGGCTGTATGCAAACAAGATGAGTGTGACACACGCACCCGTGTGCACAGATACACGCACGCACGCACGCACGCCTACCTTTCCCTCTGCCTCATCGACTCCCCCCACTTCTCTCTCCCCGCGCTTCCTCTCACACTCATCCGACACGCATTGATGTTGCCGTTATCCTCTCCTTTCACCACACTCCCCACACTCCTCCTGGTCTGTTTGCTCCACCCCACGCCCTTCCCGCCCTCGCCCGCGCTCCCGCGGACGGCCTGGACGTGGAGCTCACCGTCGGGGAATACAGAGACCTGGTCAGAGAGATGGAGGTTGTTTACTACTATTGAGGTTGAGATTCGAGTGTTGTTTTGTCAAGTGTGTGTGAGAGTCTTGCCTTGTCTAGTGAGAGCCTGTCGATGGAGTACATCACTGTCGGGTCTGCCACGCCCTTGGCCAGCACCTAAGGGGAGAGTCTTGTTGGCAAGAAGTTATGCTTGACTATTGCAAGAAGACACACTTGCAAAGAGGGATTGCAGTTGGTGACCATGTGGTTTCCTGTGCTTACGTCCTGTTTCATGACCCTGGTGAGCGAGTTGAAGCTGGAGGCGCCTTTCACGAGCAGCTTGTTACGCTGCACGTGGTTCTGAACACACAACACAACACGACGTGATGTTGGTTACCTCAATCAACTCAAACCTTCTACAACAGCAGCAAACGACGATGACGACGATGTTGTCGCTAAGGTCGCATCAGTGAACATATGCCCCACCACCACATAACAAACCAACTCCCTCTCACCCCGGCTAGCAGTTCCCTCTTCAATCTATCCAGTTCGCCCTTCTGTTCCCGTTCCCTCTCCCTCCCCTCCACATGCTGCGTCCTCAGCGCCCTCAGCAGCCTCGTCAGCGAGTCCCGTTCCGTCTCGAGCGTCTTGCCCGCCGCCTGCAGCTCCGCCACCCGCGCCCGCGACCAGTCGCCGCTGTCGATGATGCGGGAGAGGCGGTCCAACTCGGAACGGAGACGGGCGTTCTCGGACTCCAAGCGAGAGGCGCGCTCGGTTGTTGACATGGAATGCTCGTCGCGCTTGAGCTGGAGAAAGGAGCGTGGTTAGATGGAGGCATGGTGGGGTAACTGTGTGTGTGTGTGTGTGTGTGTGTGCGTGTGTGTGTGCGCATGCATGTCAGAGTATGCATGGAGTAGGACGCTGCGTGCCTGCACGCGCGTATACGTATGTTGTGCTTGTATGCCTGTGATTGTGTGTGCTCGCATGCATGCGCGTGTGCGTACGTGCGTGCGTGGGTGTATGTGTGTGTGTTAAAGCTCACTTGTAGGTATGAGAGCCAAGCGTGCCAGGCTGAGGCAAGCTTGGCGTGAGTGATGCGAGTGAGGGCCTTCCTGAGCAGGGACTTGTGCGCGTGGGAGCGTACGCAGGACTCCCGCAGACCCCCGAACGCCGCCGCCAGCTTTAGGGACTGCATCCTCCGCACGGCCTTGCCCAGGACGTCTTTATCACGGACCCTGTGGAGAGAACAAAGAGCGTTGGGGACATATTCACATGCGTGCACGGTAGCATCAACACAAACACATGCACACACACGCGCGCCCGCACGCACACACACGCACACCTCTTTTCCCGGAACGCCGTCCACCCCCTGAACGCTCTCGCCGCATGTACATGCCGTATCCTCATGACGCACTTCTCGAACCTTCCCCTCCGTTCCCTCTCCTCCCTCACGCTCTCCCTCCACGCCCCCATCGCGCGCGCGAGCCTGAACTTCCCCATCCTCGTTACGATGTGGCGAGCGCGTGAACGGAGGCGGGATCCGGTGTGGGTGTAGGAGGACCAGGTGGTGAAGGCGCGAGAAAGGAGGCGATTGAGGATGTAGCTGGCGGCCCAACGGACGCGGTCGCGGCACGCACGCCTACCAGCCACACCCTGGCACAACAACAACAAGTAGTTTAAGTCAGCAAGAAGGTGCAATGTGTCGTAGATGCGGATGCATGCACTGTCTCGAGTGACAGTAGTAGAAGCACACTGGCAAAGGTGATGCAGTAGTACTGTCGTGACAGTTCTACTGGCAACGGTGTGTCCAGTGGAAGTGTTATGGCAGTACCAATGCTACTGGCAAGGGCATTACCACTGGTTGTAAACTGGTAGTTGACCCGGTGCTTGACCTATAGACGCTGTGTGTCAATTGAATCAAACTAGCCGCAGTAACTCTAGAAAGGTAATAAACGCCACAAAGTGTTTACTTTTTGTACTTCTGCAGTACTGTAAAGATTCATCTGTACTACATCAGTGGGGCTTACAACTACGTGTGCCACCACAACCAGCACCCACACATGTGCGCACGCGCGCATGCGTGTGCATCTGTCGTAGTTGCCACACCCACTACACTATCCATACTGCACACAATCTCACCTCTTTGAGCGCATAGAACGCTCTCGCCACTCTCCTCCTCCTCATAACATTCCCCGCCCTTCTCATCAACCCTTCCCTCCTCCTCTCCTCTTCATCCTTCACCGCCCTCTTCTCCCTCACCTCCCCTTCCCTCTCCCTCCTCTTCTCCCTCACCCCTTCCCTCCACACCACAAACACCTTCCTGACCACATCACGCCTGAGACGAGAACCGACGCGGGACCAGATGAGGGAGCGGTGTTGGGAGTGGGAGGTGGAGGAGCGCCAGGTGGAGAAGGAGAGCGAGAGGAGGCGGTGGTGGAGGCGGAGGAGGAGGCGACGGAGGAGGAGGCGACGGGAACGACGGCGGGAACAGGCAGAGAACCAGGCCTGGGAGGGGGAGAGGGTGGGAGTGGGTGGGTGGGTAGGCGGGTGGGGGTGGGTGGGTGTACTGTATTGATAGATTACGTGCACATTCTTGCTTACTTGGAATGCTTTGTGTGCGACGCGTAGGTCGAGTCGCCTGAGTTGGCGCAGGAACATTGCACGGTTGTTCTCGATCTCATCGTGCACGTGCTGCCCACAAGACATCTGTTACTCTCCCACACTCACAACATTACAACAGACCCTACATCAATGTGTGACATGTGTCTACCTGTGCTTCCGCAGCAAGACGAGAAAGCCTTTCCGATGCCAGCTTCGCCGCGATGGAATCGGCGTTGTGTATGCCTGCCGCGTTTGTCATACTTGCCACAAGTGCACCCATGCTCTTCTCCCCCTCTTCACCCGCCTTTCTGACACTCTTACTGCCCTGACTACGCCTCCCTGAAGCCCTGCATTGACACAACACATGAGATAGTTTGTTGGTTCTTCCAACAACATGGACGACATGTTGGGAGGTTGTCTCACCTGGGCGTGTCATCGGTGTAGTCTGATGCGTAATCGTCATGCGCGTGAGACCCGCTTCGTGGGGTGGTTCTGTTGCTGCTTCTGTTGTTGATGTTATTATTGTTGTTGTTATTGTTGTGCTGTGGGTGTTGGGTGTGAGACTGACTGTGGCGCACACTAGACCTTGCGCTAACACTACTCCTGGCTGATGTTGAAGACGACGCCGAGAGCGATGAAGACACGCGCCTGGCCACATACACATTCAGTCATTCAGGTGTAATACAAGACACACCACTGTGTGACGCATGTTAAAACCCAACACATCAAGTGAGTTGTGCAGGCACCCACCTGTGGGATGTGGCATCCTGGGTCCGATGCTGCTGCTGCTGCTGTTGTTGGACACCCTCATCATACCCTTGCCTTTGTTGTTGTTGATGTTGTTCATGATGTTGGCTATGTTGGTCATGTTGGTCATGTTGTCTAACCTTACCCCTACTATCACTACGGCTACTTGCATAGCTGACACTGCTCCTCCTGCTGCTACTCCTGCTGACATCATCACTCCTCTCACTAAAGCTTGTGTCATGGTGTTTCACACTGCTTCTCCTGCCTGAGGACAACAGCAGAGGCGGCGGCACAGGTGGCGGCACAGGCGGCGGCGACGGAGCCCAGGAGCCTAGACTGGCAGGACTTAAAGGAGGAGAAGTCTCTAGCACATGCTCCTCATTCTCCTCGTTGGCAGACGCCTCCTCGCCCCAGTCATCCTCGTCAGATGAAGCCATGTGATGCTGCTAGCGCGTGCGCTGCGCTCCAATAAGGACAAACTACACCAGGCCAGGATACAGCATACCGGACCAGGCCAGGCTAGACTAGGCCGGGCGGCGATCTCTGCGCATTTGCCGCGCCCGGTCACGTGATGCGTGGTGGGTGCGATATAGTGCGGCCACGTAGGCCTGATGCGCGGGTCACGTGACTGCCACTGCGGCTATAACAGTCTGATCTACAGCGTGGGCTGGTCATGACTCATGAGACACCACCTTCTGGGCAATCCATTAGCTCATTCAACTATTTCAGCTCTATGCAGGCCTTGTACTGCCGGTGTCTCACATAATTCAAATCATAAAAAAAAGAGGTTCAACCCACATGTAATACAGGCCATACAACACAACCAAGATAAGGTGACAATGAATGGACGCATGTGCAATTATGCTGTTGGTTATAAATGTTATTACTATGGATATTTTGTTGCCTGCTTGCTGCCTTCAGTTTGGTGTACAACTACATCCGCATGGTACAACGTTGCACGGTTGATCAGATAGATGATGCGCATATGCTGATCACAAATATATAATTTACGACAAGGTTAAACAGTCACATAGCATAGACTCGATAGATTATGTGCAAATGCTAATACGATATTGGCGCTGTCAAACAAACACAGCACCCAGCAACAAATCTATCAATCAATTTTGGGATGATATATGGGACAATGACATGTGTAGTCATCGTCCCATATATCATCCCAAAATTGATTGATAGATTTGTTGCTGGGTGCTGTGTTTGTTTGACAGCGCCAATATCGTATTANTTGAACAACCCGTGTTGTGCAAAAGGATAACCGTTATCCTTATTAAATCTTCTGTGGCTATTATGAATTGATATGATACAGATTCATAATAATAATAATGATATTTGTAACGCTGCATTATAATTACAACATACGGACGGGCCTCAAGTTATGAGGTTGCACTTGTATGCCAGATATCTACCTCAATAATAATCACATTTAATTTGACACAACATTATTATGTGACAAAGTATCAACGTATGTCATAGCTGGTACAGGGGTCGCATAAATCAAGCGTCTCTTTGCAGCAATTGAAGCGGTCAATATCAATGCCGCTGTGACCTGCATTTGTTTTGGTGACAACGCCACTCGACGATGGGTACATGGTGAAAAAGAGGGGCTTGGAATACAAGCACCGCTGGCATAAGTATGCGTGTTGCTTGTAAAGCTCTTTGATGGCCTCGTACTATTGAGTAGTTGTGTGTGTGTGATGCAAAGTGGTATGCATATGTACAAATTAGAGTAAAACTCTGATGTTGTGCTATGCATGTGCACACTCATTGTGCAAAGTGTGCTTTGCGCAACTCATAAGTCCGTTCTGCGTGACGCACCATGAATCAAGCCTCAATGCCTCGTGAATTGATCACGCCACGTGTCCAACAAGTGATAGCTGCAAATGATAGTTTATCAATATGTTCAAACAACGAACCTCTCGTAGCAATCATTTCGACGATATACAGATAGAGGCAGCGAGTGTCAATGTACATTACAACTTACTTACTTGATTGTGCCCCAACATAATCGCATCGACAACATTGCACCATCTCGGTACCCACATACCTTGCCCACCCACATAGCATAGTGCGACGGTTCTTGTGTTGTTTTGTCTCGTGTTCGGTTGTATGCCTTGTCTTGGTGCTTGTAAGTATTGGATTTAAGTGCTTGGCCCCTCGGAAATTACCATGCACGTTCTAACTTGCGAATAAAAGCAGGAATGGGGATTGTACACATAGCATCATTCGCACGAGTGACTTCATGAAGGTAGGTGCTTTGCTCGGAAGAGACGGACAAGTGCGCTTGCATGCTCACAGACATATAGAGAGAGAGAGAGAGAGAGAGAGAGAGAGAGAGAGAGAGAGAGAGAGAGAGAATAATTTGCAGCACGTGCATGTTCTCACATTTCAAAGGGATTAGTTGATAACAGCCAGTCCGCAAGGTGTCATATACCAACACCAAACCTGACGTGGCATTCAAGTTGGTGACTGCATGGTTTGATGCCATGCCGGCATGAAGCTGTCAACACAACGTCAAGTGAGCGCATATGGAGCCGAGCAAGCAATTGACTGCAGCAAGACCCATGTTGAACGCAGGCAACAGCACATGTACAAATACAATGGGACAAACACTTAGTAATATATAATAACTATTCGCAACAATTGCAACAAATAGGTTTCATGCATCTGAGCTCAGTGGCGTGGCACACAAACCAGTGAAGCGAGTGCGCAAAACAGTACGTTACAAGTCATCGTCCAGGACAGTGTCTTCCAACACTTGAACAAGAAACTGTAGCACCAAAAAACCAATGATGGGAGTAAAGTCAATCTGCCCGGCCACAGGCGGGATCATGTTCCGGAAGACATTGAGGTAAGGGTCAGTCACCTGCAGAGAAGCACACACAAGTGTAAGTACCAACTGACCAAAAAAGTTGTTCAACACTTTCTCACGACATCAATGTGCAAGTCTTGACAATCGGGTACACAGGATGGATATACAAGCAATGTGAGCATGTATTGGCAAACTTCTGCTAACCTGTCTGAGAGTAACCCATGGTGAAGCGTCCCACTCAATTGTTGGGAACCATGTGAGCAGCACGCGCAGGAAGAGGAGCAGCAGGTACATCTTGATGAAGGAGGCAACAGCGCCGCCAATGACAGGCACGGTGGAGGCCAGCCCAGCGGAGAACGTCAGCGACGAGACGCCCCCGCCCGCCGCCGCTGCCGCAAGCTTCCATACCTTCGCCACCTTTCTCGCCATGCGCACGGCCACCCTCCATGCAGGCAGCGGCTCCCCATGCTGCCGCCGCCGCACCGCCTCTACCACCGTCTGCGCCCATGCAGGCAGAGTGACCCTTGCACGCTCGTTGTCCGCATAGACATTGCCAGCGTCTGCAGCGGCGGAGGAGGCCTGCGCACGCAGCACAAGCTGCGGCCTCTTCCTGTGCACCCGCAAACACGCCGCCGCAGGCAGCAGTGGCCTTAAACTTTGCCTCCTGTGCAAGTGGCAGCCGCCAAATAAAGAACGCGGCAATGAGACCAGCGACGTAGTCGCAGACGACGACGATGCGACCGCCGCAGCCGCCATCCCGCCGCCAACCACCACGCCAACGCCGCCGCCGAAGATCCCAGCAACCTTACCCGCAAGTGAATAAAACCCTAACTCCAATCCCAAACTCGGATGAGTGTCGTTTGTGTTAGTATCGTAACGGGGGATTGTTTGGAAGGTACGCAGCGTAACCAAGCTGGCTTACGCGGTCCAATCAGATGAGCTCTTGCTTTGGTTGAGTGTATCTAAGTGTATCTTAAAGTGGCGTTGGGGGGCTGTTGAGGCGGCGGCGGTGGAGGTGGCGGCCTTTACGATGGCGGCGGCGGCGGTTGGGGTGCCGGTGGGGGTTTGGAGGTGCGCCGGGTCGTTGAGGTCGCCCGCAGCTGCTGGGGTGCCGGTTGTCAGGAGACCGCTGCGCCATGGGGTCCTAGCGCTGCCACAGCGACGGCTGACTCAGAGACGGCGGGTGGCCACGTCCGCCTCCCTCGTCCCGCAGCATGTCACAGACGTCCTCTACCAGCTTGCGGCACTTCCTGAGGCTGCCGCCGACGCTGCCGGGCAAGCTGCCGCCACAGCCACGGATGCTACCGCTGGCGCCGCAGCAGCTGCCGCCGCTAACAGTGGTAAGCCTGCATACTTCCTTTGATGAACAGTACGTTGAATTATGCTCCAGTCGCATGCAACTGTTCAGTTGTGTGCTGTACCCAGTTTTAGTACTTCACTTGCCGTGGCATACTGTGTGTTCGAGGCCTGCTGAGCTGGTCGTTGCGTAAGGTCGACTGTTAGCAGTGTCAAGTAGATTGGCTTAAGTAACTTGTGCCTGCTTGTTGTTTTCCCTGCACGTTTGAACAACTGTTAGCAGTTGCATGATGATTGGTTGGAGTATGTCGTGCCTTCTTGTAGTTCTCCCTGCACAGGTTGTTATCTTGAAGTTACACTGGTTTACAGCGTTTTGCGAACCGGTATTGCGCTTGTTTCGCATGTGAGTATATGTGCCGGAAAGGGGCAGCGTACATTTGATGAGTGCCGTTGTAACTTGCGTGAATGCTGCTATGAGTTTCATGTTATTGAGGCTGTGCTGACAGCTATTGCACATGCACATTATGATGGAAGTCATGGTGGCTATTCAGGAGGTTTCTGGAGCTTTATCTCAGAGCCTCTGGAGGTGTTCCTGAAGGTGCTGGAGAGCGGTCTGGAGAAAGTGGGCGTGCCGTACTCATATGGTTTCTCCATCATCCTGTTGACCATTCTGGTCAAGGCCATCACGTTCCCTCTCTCACAGAAACAGATCGAGTCCACTCAGAAGGTGCAGGCTTTGCAGCCACAAATCAAGGCTCTGCAAGCCCGCTACAAGGACGATCAAGAGCGCCTGCAGGTAATGTAGTCAAAACCATCCCTGACTGCAGCTCACATATTGGCGTGCTTGCATACTGCTGAAATGCAGGTTTTTGAACTCAATCTTGGTGTTTCACAATGCTGGCATGCTGGCATGTCATCGCGCTTGCCAATTCAGTTGCACTGTGTATGTTGAGGGTGCACTTTTCTGCAGGTTGAGACGGCCCGGTTGTACAGAACAGCAGAAGTCAATCCACTTGCAGGGTGTCTACCGACATTGGTCACGCTTCCTCTTTGGATTGGCCTTTACCGCGCGCTGACAAACGCCGCTAATGAGGGTGTGCTTGATGCCGGCTTCTTCTGGATCCCTTCGCTGGCAGGTATTGTGTTACACACTTGTCTGTTCGCATCTTACTCCTGGCAAGAGAATGTATTCACGCTGTTGCAGGTTGACATAGTGCTACTTGCTAGTGCTGTTGCACAAAGGGCAGCTATAACACTTATGTGCACAGGTCCAACCACACTGGCTGATCGCACAGCTGGGCTTGGAAACAAATGGCTGTTTCCATTTATCGATGGCGCGCCTCCCATTGGCTGGCAGGATGCCATAGCGTACCTTGTCCTGCCGGTTGTGTTGGTCATTTCCACCTACGTCAGTCAGAAGTTTGTGTCCCCAACGCCTACCAACGACTCCAAAGATGCAGGTGCTCAGACAAGCGCGGCGCTGCTCAAGTTCATCCCTTTGATGGTTGGTTACTTCTCCCTGAACGTCCCTGCTGGCCTCACGCTGTACTGGGTGACCAACAATGTGCTCACCACCGCCCAAACATTGTACTTCAAGAAGAAGTTGCCTGCACCCGCTGCCGCTGAAACAACTACCTTGCCTGGTGGGGAGCTTGTACCACTGCGAAGCTGTCTCTACATGTGCATCATGCAGTGGTGTGGTATCTAACTTGTGGATGTTGGCAGGGACTGCCAAGCGGGGTGGTTTGCCAGCAGCCAGCAGTGGGAATGGTGCAGGTGTGGGCGCAAGCGCTCGTGAGAGCGCTGCTGCCACAGCAAGAGGACAGAGGTTTGCGGAGCAGAAGCGTCTTGAAGAGGAGCGCAAGCGCAAGCGCAAAGAGGCCGAGGAGGAGAAGAAGAGGCTCGCTGAGGAGGCTGCTACACGGGCTGCAGATGAGTCCTCATCCGTTGAGGTGGGCACTCTTGAGACATGCAAGTGGATGGGGAGTAGTGGGATTGATGTGGTTGATATGCGTTGGGTGTTTTGCAGAAGGAGTTGCATATGCCAGACGTTGGTGTGGATAGCGTTCCCGATGCGCCTCCAGCAAAGGATCCCATGCCTGTCGCGTCCAGTGCATCGCCGTCCCCTTCATTAGCAAGGCGCAGCAAGCGAAAGAAGGCCACAGCAAAGAAGTCCTCTTAGGTTGTAGTGGTGTTCTAGTGTAGTTGTCACTGAGGTCAATCTCTATGCCGGAGCGTTTTGTAATAGTGAATAGCTTTCATATGTATTATGTGGAGTCAATCAGTGCTGCTACATGGGTCTGCTCGTGCGCTGCGTCACTTGTCTCGTACTGCTCCCCTTTGCATCTTTTGTACCCCATGACACCTTGCATGCTTTTAATGTTGCATACTAAGTTTTACACCAACTCGGTTGGTGCATGTGCTTGCCAAGCATTTTTCACATCCCTCCGCGCCTACTTGTATTGCACCGTATATCGGGCACTACTTTGTATAGATCTGAAGTTCGTGATATTGCATGTAGGCGACACTTACCACGCATAATCCTGCCATTGGGAAACGCAGGCGCTTCATTGATGAGCATGGAATATGCCACCTTCAGCATTTCCCACATTGCATACTTGGTACACAATTGCGGTGCTTTTCGTGTGGAGTGCAATGCACACTTGTGACCTTTTCCAGTGTAGCTGCTGCAGGCCGACTCGCCTGATGCCTTGCTTGCGTTGTTGTGTTGTACACACTGCTGTTGTTAAGAGGCTTGGACCAGACCTTCACACTTTGCATTATTGCAAAGTGTATGTTGTGAGAAAGGTACATGCTTGTATGAGTCTGCACTACCAATTGGCTCTATTTCTTATGCATATGTCATGCAATATCGATAGTGATATTCAAGCTACTATTATTTATTGCTATTATATATGGCAAGCTGCTTGCAGTATAGCTTGCAGTATAGGGATACTAAATGGTGGTGCAAGTACCTTTTCACCCGTTTACAATGCCCCTTCAACAAGTCCAATTAAGACGCCCCCCTCATGGTTATCGGGCAATAATACCAATGATAGGGGCTTTTTTATTTTTAAAGGCAAGCGTATTCAAGTAGACTACATTATTCCATCGTCATAGTAATGTGGCATTATTATCAATGTGTGATTGCACATTCACAAAAAAGTTCTTTGAGATGCGGGCATGAACTCATGCTCTTCCGTGCAATACACTTAATCGCATACAACATATGCGTGATAATCAGCAGAAGCCGATTGGTGGAACATGGCAGCTTGCGTTCGAATCACGAAAACGTGCACAAGATATATGAAGTGTGATAAAATGACTGCAAGCATCAGACACAGCACACCCAATGCAATAGCCTCGTAGCGATGTTGCTAAAGCCAACCATATAGGGATTCTGGTGGGCAAGCCACTGTCTATTGCAATGACCAAGCCGCCTAGAAGTGGCCCACATCATGCACACCAAGCAATATCCCCGTTTATGTTCGACTTTTATATAAAGCTTATGTAATATGGTGGCACAATAGTGTAACATGCAAGGAGTTGAACCATAATTGGAGCAGAATGGGGGTAATTACGGTAAGCACCTATCACATACACTCTACTCTGATACACACCAGTTACATGCATACATGTGTGCATGCTCGTGCAATCTTCAATGCCTTGCCTACACACGCACAAAGTTGTAATTCCTTTATGTAAAGCTATCACTAAAACTTTTTATAATATCCAAGCGGTGAGCATCACGCTTCGGTTGGCGCACAATCAGCACATACCGTACTGCCACGACCCATTCATGCTAACATAAATGATACAAATGGTAAAACGGACATAAAACATAGGATACATATCATACATGATTGCGACTTTAAGTACATGAAACCAAAACCGAATAACCTAACGCGATCGTCGCGCGAACACTTCATGTACAGTATTAAGGAATGGTACAATATAATGTCGATATGATATAGGCGATAAGTGCATATCTTATAAGTGCGTTTAACGCGATTGTGCACTTATAAGATATAAGATATGCACTTAACGCATAAATATGGACGTCACCGACGTCTTTAGGGAACACCTGTGCGTCATAAGTATATGCGTTTATCAATCAATGCATGCTATAAGATGCCACGCCTTTTAGTTGTCTATGCGCTTATCAATGTGGACTACACAAAAAGACTGGTATGTAAAAGTCTTTCAATTACATTCGTCAATGTATCACAATCAAATCAAGTAACTTCAGCTTAGGGTAACTAAAATAAGTGCATGTATTATGCATTTATGCCAAATTTACGTGCATAATTTGCACTTAACGCGGGTACATAAGTTACGCATCCGACGAGTGTGCATAAATGCAACAAGTGCACGTTCCTGATGGTATGCACTTATCCAGGTTAGGCTAACCATCTGAGCATCTGGCAATCCGACAGGATGCATTGACGCATGCTGTGACGCAAACATAAAGTGACGTTATGGTCGGGCGTTACTACTCTGTGTGTGGGTTCCGAAGCTCCTGACAGGTTTGAAAAGTTTTCCAGTCGCAGGCTGCAAGCTTTGGTATAAAGGACAGGCTAGGCCTACATTGCATGCAGCGTCGAGTCAGTCAACAAGTTTATGGACGCCGCGTCCGGTCATTGTCGACACGGCGTGAGCTTTCTACCACCGGACACGGTCTGACCGGCAGTCGCCGTCGACAGCCGTCTAACGAGCGACGACGACCCGAACACACTCACACGCATGCATGCGCAAGTCGACGGCGATGGCAACGTCGTTAGGCAACCTACTCGCCGGCAGTCGACGCCGACTGACCAGCAATACCGGTCACTGTGCTGCCGACAGCAATCGCGAATAAACTAGCAGAGAAAGGCCCCCCCGGGCGGTCCGACTGGCTAGGCATGCGGCCAGCATGCCTAGCCCGTGTCCCGCATGATGCGAGACACCCAGGCGGCGCGCGGCGTGCCACACGCCGAAAATCTTTCCTCGTCGCGGGCTGCAAGTTTTGGTGTGTGCCATGAGTTAGCCTTTGGGTGAGGAGGGGGGTAATATCGCGTGTTGAACGTCGTGGCGCAGGGAGGAGGTGTGGAACTGTTAGGGTGAAAGTGTGTGTCATGGCATGCAACTCAAGGCGATGTTGACAGGTGGTCATAGTTGAAACTGACTCCTGTCCAGCAGATCAACTTGAAGCAGCAGTGGCAGATTGGCAGCAATGGCAATGCAGGCACAGGTGTGCTGTGTTTGTCCGTGTGTTCAAGTGTCGTGTGCTTGCGTATGGTGTATTGTGCATGCAGCAGCACCTTACATTGCATGTGCCCGTAAGTTGGGGCTGACAATGCGTTGGGTTTGAGAGTCTGCCCATTCCTCATCATCTCAAACACTCTCTGCGCAGTTTGTGTACCCGACCAATGTTGACCGGCGGTACAGACTGTGGGCTTGGGTCTTTTGGCTTCTCCTTGTGGCCGCCTTTTTGGCTTACACCATCTACCTCGTTGTTAAGGTTGGCATTGTCAATGGTGTTGTCGCTGCCAAAGGGGGGGCACCACAATTATCGCAACTGACTAATTGTTGTTGTGTTGTGACATTGTTGATGCTGTTTCCCAGCTTGTGGATGCTTATGAAAATCCCTCAGTCACTGTCTCGTACAACTCGCCTCGAGCCGAGCCAATAGCACTGCCATCCATCCTAATGTGCTCCTATGGCAAGGTTAGGACACCAGTAGTAATTGCAACAATAACAACACCTACTACTACTACTACATATGTGAGTGGTGCTGAATCCCGACCCATGCGCTCAGGTCACTATTGATGTGGACACCTTTCTGCCGCGCTTCTTCCCTCGCAACACCAGCAATCTTGCAGTAGACCGCGGCACGTGCGGGCCAAAGCAATACTATCATTCCAACTTCTTCATGCCCAACAACAGCGTGGTGCTGGTGCGTGTGTGTGTGTGTGTGTGTACATGTTGTGTCAAAAGCCAATGTGCATGTGTATGCACACAGTTCTTGTAGACACACATGACTGACTGGTATGGTTGAACAGCAAACATGTGGAGGTGTGGTATCGACTCAAGCTGGCTCGGGGTTGCCGCCATCGGATGGTTCTGTAGCAGTGCCGGCTGCGGGTCTCTCCCTTGACTACACGTTGGTATATAGGGAGAATGTAGCCGGGCCCAACGATTGGTGTGTTGGCTTCACTGCAACCAACGCACCGCCAATGGACCCACAGGTGCGTCATGCATCAGTGCACACGTGCGTGCATGTGCATGCGCAAGCGAACACATGTGCATGCTTGCGTTCAAGTGTACAATGCAAACATGCACACATGTCTGTTCACGTGCGGGCGGGTAGGG